>CM034157.1:197389516-197989516 GCA_019776745.2 Taxus chinensis | reverse complement strand
TTGCATGCAACGCATAGGAGGGGAAGTTCACATTTTTCCATTCAGACAATTATTTTCATTTCTATATCTAGCTATGACAAGCTCTATTATCAAGTGCATCTTGCACAAGAACTACCTCGATGTAATCTTTTACACTCACACACACACAAAAAACTACATTGATTCTCAAATGTAGTCTAGTGATAGTTCTTGAAGTTCAAACTTAATTGGTGAGTCAAAAGGTATGATCTTACCTTTCACATTTCGTAACCATTCTATCTTTAGGATTTGATGTTTTTTGGGGTTTTATAGGTTCTTTCTCTCTTTGCAAGTTACAAGAGAACTATACAGGCATAGTGCAACATACAAGTGACAAGTAACAAGAAACAAAGCCTGGCAATCACCTCACAAAAAAAGAATAATTAGTTTGTGAGGTTTTACACAGTCTCTACCGCCTAGGAGAGGTTTGTAACGCCTATGATTCCCTCACCCCCAGTCCAAGCACTTTATCCCAAACTCATCTCGTAGTTTTGCAATTTTTTTAGCGTTTGGTTGCGACCATTTCCTCCTATTTATTAGTTTTCTAGTTCAGACCTACTTCGGGATCAAGTGTGAAATCAACTAAGTCTTATATTCTCCCTCTTGCACCTAAGGTTTCATACTTCTTTAGCTTATTTCTTGAGTCAGATATCTGTATTTTAGTTTTTTTATTTATCGTGTGTGACTATGAAAATATCTATGGTTTTACAAATTTACATATTTTTAAAATCATTTTGTGAACCCGACACATTTGATCACTCTTAGATCCTCATTTTTCTTCTTTCATGGTTCATAAGGTTTCTCAAGTCTACTTGCTTCAATTGCTTAAAATTCACCCACATTTGTAAAGATTCTCTTCACAAAAACCTTCGACACTATGTATCTCCTTATCAACATGTCGCCTTCACAAGTCAGTGACATATTCGATTATATCTCCAATGAATCTATTAGTTATAATGTCAATTAATCTATTTGAAAATCAATTCAAGCTTTACATTATTTATTTCAAGATAATTTTTAGGCTATGGAATCCATAATTACATATCTTAAATCTGAAATCCAACATCTTAAGGTCACTTTTCAGGCTCACACTAGTTATTGCTTCTCATCCTCATTCTATGTCTTCTACATGTTATCATATCAATGAACCCCAAGTCTACCAACTCCACTATGCCTCTAAATTTTTAATCTCAATACTAAGCAACAAGATATTCTTCTGTAACTCATCACTCATCAATTGATCAGGTCTTTCCATCTACTCATTACTATCCTCCTTATTAGATTGCAAAATATCAAGGTCATCCATATTGTAATTATCATCAAATCAATGGACATAATGACAATGATTTCTATGCTCTTAAGTGGACAAATTAGCCACCTTAAGCATTATGGTCTCATTTTGTTTGCTATACAAAAGTCTCCTTGCATGCTCATCTCCAATTGTTACATCTCATTGGGTTCCTAAATTTGATTCATCTATGTCTAATAAGCATCATGCCATCACATTCTAATGTTTCTTCTTTGGTCATTCAAGTTTCACCTACACAACTCACTCCCCCCTAAGAAACCACCTACGCAAATATCAATCTAAGCACCTCCTCTTCTCAAATCTTTTACTACATCCTCCAAGTCAAACTAAGAAACCATTCACTATAAAATACTAAAAAACTCTAGATGGTCCACCCTCGACTTCCACCATTCAAGTCTTCTTCAACCATCCTTCTCCACTTACGCCTTAACTTGAATTGACTTTTTCAAAGAAACTAATCCTTTTAATGATGGCCAAGACACATTTCAAACTCCGCCACCATTGCATGGTCCTATTATTTCTTCTGCCTACCATTGTGTTGGATCTCTCTCTTATTATGACATCAAATAAAACTCTCCCAAAGTGGCATGGTATCTCTCACATCACCACATAGATCTCCATCATTGGAACACTTGGGGGGGCATCACACTTATTCTCCCCCTCTTAGCATTATCAGGTGTCTCACATTTTTACTCATACGCTTGTCTGCTTCATGTTTCATCTTTCTGAGCATCATTACACATCTTGATAAACTTTGTATCATCATTACCCTGATGACGTACTCTCATGCTACGGTTGACACTTGACTGTTGAGGGCATACTACATTCATGAACCTCACATCACTACATGCTTTTACACAACGTGCACATTCATGACATCTCTTTCTAGTAGCTATTATCACACATCATTACACACTATATAATCTACACATTCATGATACATCTTTCTTGCATCTATTTTTACATGATGCACTCATTTACCTATGATGCACTCTAGTTCCATGGTTTATACTTGAATGCTGAGGGTCTAAATATGAAATGAACCTCACCACATTCACACTCTTTACACTCTATACTTCACGAACAGTATCTTTCTAGCGCACATCTTCAAACCATTTCCCGATGACGCACTCTTTTTCTATGGTTCATTCTTAACTACTGAGGGGTATTTTATAAATGAATTTATCTCATGCATACACATCCACTCATGGGGAACATTTCTTCTATCACTGCTCACTTTGCATTCCATTCCATACACACTCACAACATGATGCATATCTTGGTCACATTTATTCTTTCTTACTTATACTTACATGTACGCTTTGTTTCACATGATCTAGAAAGATGCTTCATATGTCATTATCTTTATCATATACACATGCACGTTCACTTGCTCTCTAATTTTGAATGCAACCTTCCTCCATATATCGTTACACGTAACAAGGATTCTTGGTATTGTACCTCTTACCAGTCCCATAATGGCTCCTGGGGGGAATCTACTTTTGTACACATCACATGTGTTATCATTTCATTTTATACTATCTTCTATTCTTACTAGCACATTATTATATCGATATATACACATCTTGACATACTTTCTAACTTTCTAACATGCTAACGGGTGCTTCATGTGTAATATTTACTTTGTACAGGTCTATTTGTCCACCATTCTTGTCTTTTAATTTGCTTTGCTCTTGTATTCTACCGTATGCCATTGTTTTACTTATATGCTTTTGGTTCTGTTTCAGGCCCTAATTTGTTCTTGTGAAATTTTGAGTGATGTCCCATGTTTGTAAGTCTACTTTTCACGGTCAACATTGTCTTCTTTCTTGCTATCATTACATATTGTATTCTCATGTGTGTACTTTGTCTTGTTTGCACTAACACATGCTTCTAGCCATATTGTTTTTCATGTTCCTTGGCTTCTACCATGCACATTCCCTCCCCCTGATAGGGCATCAATTTTAGATTAGCTGGTCTGTTCCTCTCTTTTGGGACACATCCTCCTCGTGATGTCACATGCAACCCTAAACTGAGGGGGGACATACATTAGGGTGAATCAGGTCACCCCACATTCAACAACACAGAGATCATATTTCACACCTACAGTTCAGTACACATGAACATAAACATAGTCTACAGTTACGGTAGAACAGGGCTCAGATTCTTACTTAGGTCCTCAGCATTTAACACAGATGTCGGTGCCTAGACTACAAACATGAGCATCTGGGCACTCCCCAACTTCCATGGGCACCTATGAATAGGGGAAGTTATAATTTTTTTCTCATATCATCACAATTTTCCAGCAGTTTATAGAACAATGGCTTTCACATTACAGGAACAATCCTCTAGCAATCAGAATTCATGTTATCTACCTTAATTTTCTACTTATGTTGGATAAAAATGGATCAAACATAGAACAAAGCAAGATCACACCATATCCATTGGTGTATAAACCATCAGAAATCATTCAAAGGATGGAGAATAACACTAGACCTTTCTCGCCTGACACTTCTTCTATTGTGGTTGTGAGATTACCCAAAAAACTTGCACTCAACACAACTAGCATGAGATCACTCAAAAAACTCAGTTTATTCCGTCATCTTCAGGATCTTTTATATCTCTTTCACTCATCACGAGATTAGGTGCACATGTTCCTATTTCATAGTTTTTGCACATGTTCCTTTTCTCATTTTTACATAATTTTTACATTCCTTTTATAGGGTTTTTCATATACACATGACTTTAAAGTACTCTTTTGCTCTTCTCTTTTGGTAGGTCCATCCTTATACAGAAGTGGTAGCAATCTCAATCAAAATAGCAAGAAAACAACAAAAATAGGTAAATGTACACACCACATACACTTGTCACCCCTAGGGTCATCATCATTCTTCTTCCTCTTCTTTAGCTTCCATGCTTCATTTTTATCACTCCACACTTTTTCTTGTCTCCTTCGGCATGCTTTTCTCCATCGATCTACATGGTTATCATGTACACATATCTTATCTACTTTATGTTATCAAGTATTCACTCAACAACATAAAGTAGGGGAAAATGTAGACACTAAATCAAACACTTTGGGTATATTCTCTAGGTCCTAATGCACATTCTACTATTCATATGATTCATAAGTGAGAAAAGTACTAATTGACCATTGTCTTTGGCCTCTTTATCTTTCTTTCTATGTTTCCATCTTTTGCATTACACACCCCACTTTCCCAGTCTGATACTTAAATGTTTCATACTTTATCTTTATTGACTCTAGACACTAGTGCCCAGGTCAGGATGCCAGCGCCCAGATGCCCCCATCCCCTTGGCGCCCTTGAACCTCTTTGTATCTTGCTCGCCTCTTTTGGGCCTCTTTCTATCTTTTGGGCATCTTATTTCTTATGGGTTCATCCTTTTAGTGGTTAATTACAAAATTCAAAGCAAGGGAATCATATAAAATACAAAGCTATGTGACCATAATAAAGGACCAAGCTCTAAGCATCTACTATCATCACCTAAGGTTGCATCCAAAGGCATTACAAGAGCATCAAAGAATCCATCTAACACTAATTCAAGGGACAAGGGACTGTATTTTCTACATACACTGCATAGGAGGGGAAGTTCATATGTCCATGCACACATTTATCTACATCTTTTACATCTAGTTATTGCTCGTTATCAAGTGCATCTTACACAAGAGTCCACCTAGGGAATGATTTTGCACATACACACACAAGAACTACATGGATTCTAAAATGTAGTGCAATGCCTGAGTTATAAGTTCACTCAGTCAAGTGACCACAAGGGTCAATCTAAGAATCCCCAATTATATCTTTTTCTTTTTAGGATTTGATGTGTTTTGGGGTTTTACAATTGTACTCTTTTTCTCTTGCAGATTACAGGTGAACAATGCAGTGCATCTAACAATGACATACAAGTGACCAAAGATGAATCTTAGTGAACATCTTGCGACACAGGAAAAATCAATTTTATGAGGTCTTCTACAGCAGTCACACCTAGAGGAGGTCTACAGTGCCCTAACGTGCCCTGACCCTAGTCCAGGCGCCCTAGTCTCGACATTCCCCGAAAATTTTTTGCATTTTTTGCAGGCTTTGCGACACTTTCTTCCTATATGTTCATCAGTTTTCCAGTCCAACATACTTCAAGATTTATTGTGAAATTAGCTAAGTATTTTACCCTCTCTCTTGCACCTAGGGTTTCATTTTTATTTAGCTTACTTGCTTGTGAGTCAAATTTACTTTATTAATATTTATTTATCATGTGTGACTCTACAATATCTAGGATTTTACAATTCTATTTATATATTTGTTAAATAGGGGATTATGTTTCCTGATACATGGCATAGGAAATTCAATTCTTTACCAAAAGATCATAAAAAAATATCACAGTTTTAATACCCAAATTTCATTATTGGTCCTCACATTTACATAGTTCATAGTACATGTAACAAAATATAAACTCACCATGTAAATCTATCAAATAGTAATAGCAAACTGAAACCCATTTGCATAAATAAATTTTCAAAGGATGAGGCAATCTCAAAATGCATGATGATAACCCAATCCAATGTCATGTATTATTACAAAGGAGAAATTATTTCATTAACGTAGTCCACAAGTCACTTTGTTTTTAAGAGTTCAAAGGAATGCATGTGTTTCACATAAAATAGACATTTTCTATTTTTCTTAAAATTTCCATGTGGTTTCACCTTGTTGCATAGGGTTTTATAGAGGAGGTATCATAAAAATCTTGGGGTATAATTGGTCTAATCATGTTGACATAGACATGACAAGCACACACAGTACGTGACCATAATGGAACCTCTTAGATGTTAAGTCTTTCATTTTCCTATTTAAAATGATCCAGTACTACATCAATTGTCTCCTACACAATCTTGAGTGGATGGTCAAGCAGTGAAAAGTGTTGTGACCTCTCCATCAATTAATAGTCTCTTACACAACAAACCAACTTTATAAAAATTAAACGTCACCCTAATCAAAAATTAATAAAAGTTTTTGGTTTTATGGGATTGGAATAAGGCCTTTCTAAACTAGGGTTTCTATGTCAAAGTCAGTGTAATTCCCAATTCTTTATTGCAATGTTATGAGCTATGTTTTAGGTCTTAAAGTTACATGTGGAAAGCATTATGGCATGATCAATTATAAAGTTGAAGCCTTTGAAGTGTCAGGATTCTCAAAACTTATAGATATCTATGATTGAGGTCTTAGGTGTATCCAATGATAGATGTCGATGTATCAAATTAGAAACCTCTGATTTTTATCATTAAGCTTTAAGTTCTGGGTTGATATAATTCAATTTAAAGTAGATGTGACAAAGTTTTAAATTACTAATCGAAAGGTATATAAATATTTAAATATAGAAATATCATGCAGTCAAGTTGTGAATTTGAAGCCTTTCAAGTTGAGGATGACCACCAACTCATAGAATGAGTCAATATGTATCAATCAACCTTATCTACTACTAATGGGAAAAGTTATAACTCTAGTTTAAGTCCTATCATTTTCTATTCAAAGTTTTGTAAAATAAATCACTAAATAAACTAGTAAATATACAATAGGTCATGTTTTTTGTCCTCATGAGGAGATTTCATTTTCTTACAAGAGTAATAGGCCTCCTCTTAGGATATGGTCAATTAGAATAGTCCACTTTGTAGGATATACATGAGAAAATAGGATGATTAGTTTCTAAAATGAATACATACAGTAATTCGTTTGTTAAAAACATTTTTGTGTGTGGTAAGTGAATCTTAGCCAATTGATTTACCATGCACTGGTATTTGTCTAAAGTGCTTAGAGGTTCATATTGTATTTATATAAGCCATGGTGAAATAAACCTAAATATAAATGATAAGAACTGAGGAACGAACTGACTCTTAGGTTGAGTACTGATAAATAAAATTTTCTCCTTGATTGGATAACTTGACATGTCATTGGATAACTACTGGGAAATAAAAACACTGAAATTGTGAGAACAATGTATGAAGTGAATTGGCACTATTTATTCACTAATGATTAAAGAGCAATATTAAGAAAAATAGATGGGTTTATATATAATTATTTAACAATGCTAGTAGTATGATGTAATCAATAAGGTACAAATTTCAACCCAAATAATATAAGCAATTGAGTAGATATGAAACCCTAATTGTAAATGAAGGGTCAATAAAATGACTTAGTTATTTCGTTATGATTTCTGAAGGTGTGCATTAGTAACTAAAGACACTAGAATAGATATGAACTCAGAGTTATCGCAATCAGCACTCAAAAAAATGTAGAGATGTTACAGATTATACTAGACTAGGGTACCTAGGCATGGGACAGGGGAACACCTGGGTGCCACCTACTAGTCAGTGGGTGCCTTGTGACTGTCTTAAAAGCTTTGCAAAAAACCAATGACTTTGGGTTGACAAGGTGTTTGGTTCAACGTTCCTTTTCACCTTTGATCACTAGTATGTTGCTACCAATGTTCACTAGAGGTTGCTATGTAGAAACCTACTAAAAAATGAAGCACTGTAAAACCCTCAAATTAGACATCAAATCCTAAAAAAGAAAGATTTTTTGCAAAATGAGGGGTTGAAATGTCCTCAACTGTCAAATGGTGAACTTATGACCTAGTGTTACACTACATCTCAGACCTAATGTAATTCTATATGTGTGTGTTTTCAAATCATACCCTAGGTGGATCTTGTGTGTGACGCACTTGATAACGAGTAATAGTTAGATGTAAATAGATGTAATAAATGTCTGCATGGAATAGAATAGACTTCCCATCCTATGTAAAACTGCATGCATAATAATGGCAGTACTTTTTCCCTTGTATATGGAGATAGATGTATGCTTTTATGAATGCTCTTGTAATGGATCTTTGGATGAAACAATAGGTGGAATAGCTAATTTTATTGCTTGATCCTTTATTACGATCAGGGATATCTGTTGTATTTCAAAAATTGATTTCCCTTGGTTGAATTTTATAGGTTAACCATTAAAAGGGTAATTTGAGTAGTGGCTTGCGGGGGGTGCAAAATCCCTTCAACCCTACCTTGTATTGTGGCTGGGAAAGCACACAAGGGGCATTGGTGCCCTGACCCTGACTTGAGGTGCTTCTTCCCCCAACACCCTATGCTCCTTGACCATTGTTTGCAATAAAAAATGTGGAAGGTATGAAAACACTAATTGGAGGCATATTATTGTCATGTGTCCCAAGATTGGAGGGTGAGGTCCAGTTTGATAGGTGATCAAACCCCCTCATTAAGGAAACACTCAGTGATCAATTACTACATTCTCCTTTCTCACCCCATATTGCTTTGGATGCATTTTTTACTAAATATTGGTAAATGCATCTTGGACTTGATAAATTCATCAATTGCGATGATTCGATAAGTGTTTTAACAACATAAAATTTCCCCCACTTTAGAGTTTTTGAAGGGACTCAACAATGGTGAATACCATCTCTTCAAGAAAACCTCAAAAAAATGTGTCAACCATGTGTGAGAAGGAAGGACACCATCATTAATGAATAAGCATGCCGATGATACCCTCACATGATTGCAAAGCGTTGGGTAAATGTTAAAGAAGTGATGTAAATTATAAGCTAAGAAGGTGGCGGAAGTGATCAATGATGATGACTTTAAGCGTGACATAGTTTTCTTGCCTTGATCCAGGATGTGCATGTAGACACAAAATCACACACTTTGGGTAATTATCTATTCCTAGTTTCATATTACTATTCATATGATTCCTAAGTAATAAAAGTACTAACTAACGCATGTTTTTGGCCATACCTTGTTTTGCTTTCTATTGCTCAGTTTTGGTCTTACATCTTTCTTTCTAGATCAATTTCCTTTTCACACCTTTGGCATTTTTTGCATACTAGACACCGGCGCCCAGACCGCGATGCCAACGCCAAGCACCCTTGTCCCCTCTGGGTGCCTCCTGACCTCTTTATACATTCGTTCTTACACTTTTTGGGTCCTTTTTAGCCATTTGCGAATCTTATCTTTTTGTTAGTCATCCTTTTCGGGGTTAATTATGAGATTCAAGTGAAGGAATAATATAAATATAAAGTTATGTGATCATAATAAAGGACCAAACACTAAGCATTAGCTATCACCACCTAAGGTTGCATCCATCAAAGCATCTAAGAGCTCCATTGCATCCATCTAGCACCATCCAAGGGACATAAGGGTATGGTTATTCTACATACACTTCATAGGAGGGAAGTTCATTTTATTCCATGCACACATCTATTACATTTCTTTACATCTAGCTTACTTGTTCGCTATCAAGTGTGACCATGCACAAGAGCCACCTAGGGCACAATTTTGCATACACACACAAAAAACTACATTGGGTCTGAGATGTCGTGCAATGCTCAATTATAATTATCATTATTTTGGTATTTGAGGACAATCTCAACCCCCCCCATTTTGTATCTTTATTTTTTATGATTTGATGTTTATTTGAGGGTTACGCAGGTTCTATACTTTATTGCTGGTTTTTGGCGACCTCCAGGGATCATTGTGTGAATACCTAGCAAAAAAAGGTGAACATAATAACAAACATCTTATGACATGTAAGAATTCAGGTTTCTCCTAGATATTTACGCATACCTAGGTGCCCAGAAATATGGTCCACGGATGCCCACAGATGACCCTTGTCCCTCTCTAGGCATGCCTTGGTCCAGCCTATTTCTCTATATCTACAATTTTTTTGGGTCTCTAGTGTGATGGTTCAGTGCTTCTGCATGTTCTATATTTTACAACTCTGTGCACTCTCTAAAACTTTACAAATCAGCTAAACCTTTCTACCCTCTCCTTATAATTAGGGTTTTACATTTTATTTCTTAGATTACTTTAGTATATTTCTATACTCCATTGTTGCATTTATTTACTGCTACTATAACATTAGATTAGGCCTATATATTTCATATTTAGCTTAATAAACAAGTGTGAGATCCCGATAGTGTGTGAGAATATGTAGACCATAGGAGTTAACGCTCAGACTTAGTTGGTTTTTCAAGTTACCATCTACTATGGAGGAAAATCAGAGATGAAGTGTTGACCATGAAAAGGATAATAATAGGCTAACTTGGTGGACAAGCAAAGGATCATATCACTTGGATGCAAGACACATGCAGGTCAATTATCTAGAGCACTTGCAATGACTTGGCTATTAATAGTTGCTTATGAGTAGGCCATCTTAGATAATCTATTATTACCAAGTATTTTGTAAAGCATGTAAGTATAGAACGCATGGCTATTTTTGGGCACATGTACGATGAAGGGATTACTCCCCACCCACTCTACTTCTACTCTTATGAATCCCATTTCTTCCATCAAAAACCATATATGCTTCTGGAGTTATCCCTATTCCCACTTCAGAGTTATGATTGTGCGCACTAGCTCAGTACACTTATATAATGATTGGTTTACACGTATTAAGATCTCCAGTATGTGATGATTTTGATATAATGGATCATTTTGGATGTATTATGGTAGTTGATATGTCTAAGACCTAGCTAAGCACTAATTCATGCAATTGATCAACAAGTTAATTGTCATGTAAACTATTATCTTTGGATTATTATGTGTGTTGTTCACACAGTGAATGCACACCCACCATCTGTGTATTTTCATGTTACTTGGTCAATATTATCACCCAATATGCATGCTTCCTATCTTGATATGGGCATGGTGACACATAAGAGCATCTCTGATCCTTCCATGTAGCTATGCGTAGATTTTTTTAGACGAGCATATCAAATCTCTCTAAATGAGATGTCCCTGCACAGTAGTGCTTGAGTGAAATTATGTGACTACGTTGGTTCTCTTACCTACAGTTATGGCAATCAGTAACATATGTGAAGCATCGAGTCGATGATTTTCTCACTCATGTATGCTCTGGAGGTTAATCATTGAAGCTAAGATCTCATATGAGTCAGAGACACACAACTTAAAAAAGTATCTTTTGAAAACTTCAGTGGGCCTAGTAGATGTTTTGAAATTATAAAAACAACTTTGAGCTGAGATGTCTGATGTGCTTGATGAGAGCCTAAGCTTCAAGACTTATTACAGTTTTCCCATAGAGTCTAACAGTTTGCTATCTACGTAGACTGTAAGAGTATTTGGCATAGTTGATCCTTCATTCAATCAACTGAGCCATGCTCTCAAAGCTTTGAGACTTTCTAAGGTATTATCTATAAGAGATCTTAAATACTCAATTGGACAAAGTGGCATATTCTTGCATGTTTTCAAAAAAATCTGCGAGCACATTAGAAATCCATTAGCTAACCAAACCTTATATCGTATATACATAATCTGTTATCATGTTCAGTATAGATCCTTGTTTGAACTTCAATCAAGTTGCGCTCGGAATGATACACTGAAGTTAATGATGAACATTCCACATATTTTAATCCCACATCTAGTCGAACAAAATCTCATCGGCAATAATCAAGCATATAATCTAGATTTACCGAATGTGACAGAGTAGATGAAACCAAAATGAGAATCAAGAAAGGATCTAAAATTGATCACAAACATGTTTTATTGCTCTGATCTGATTGATACAATCCATTAACTCTAAACGCCTACAAGTACGTGTAAAATGATCAATGCATATTGAAGCTCAAATGAAGGTCTGAACAATCCATAGATCCTTTGCTAGAAGGAAAGGGTACTCCTGCAAAATCATACATGGAATGTGCAACCCTTATAATGAATCTTTCTAACCCTAAGGATTTATAGATTCCAATAATAGAATCAAGAAAGAGAGAGAAGTAGGATTTGGTTAAGCTGATGACCATTTGACTATTAATTCCTAATATTGTAAATTAAATCCCCCAAGAAGATCTATCTTATAATAGACACCATTAGGTTGGTTGATGGCGCCTGAAGGATCAGTGGAAATGACGAAGCATGAATCTGATGGGTCATTTGTTAGAGGCAATGAAGATCCTACATTGAATATCCCGAAAGACATTTGATGTCCATTTTTATTACACCTAACCTCTCAAAATGTTAAAGTTTCATGTCTGTCATATCCTGTAACGATGGGTTGATATCTTTCCAATGGTGTCAGATTTGCAATATTTTTGAGCTCAAGCTGAGTCGAAAGATATGCCCGAGCTTTGAGAAGTTCAGAACATCAGGTCTTTACTAAACTGGGCCGGTGAAAACATGTTGACTCCAATGGGTTCCCCTCTTTTAATATTGGAAAAACATGGCTAGCCAAAATCACCTACTGGTGTACGCTCAGGCCTTTACAAGAAGGAGTTCTTAATGTATCTTTTTCTTAAGGTTGCCTATTTGCAGGGTAACCTACTTGGTCTTCACTCAGCCTTACCTGCTAATTATGTTTTCCTTACGGTCCTTTGCCTCTTGTGACAACAGGTCTACATCAGGTTTGTAACTTTACCTTCACATTTTGAGATAACCCTAGGTTAAGAAAATAGATGGAAATTTACGGGTCTCCATCATGGTACCACTTTCCAATCCAAGGTGGTAGATGGACACTCATCCACGTGGCACCTTAGAATTTATTTTTCCTCCAAAATAACACTTATTCTACATATTGATTTTCACCTTAAGAATGATCATCACCTTCATCACTGCACTTGGCATTCCGTGCATAAGGACCTTCATACTTTTTAGTACCAATTTTGAATGTATCTTGAGTTCATTAACACTTGCAAGCTTCACCTTTACCCACTCATTTTGCCACCTCACCTTGGTACCACGTGGGCTACATGCGATCTTACATTCACCAGTCTTTCAATAACTTTTGATCCTGAGGAGTCCACACTCACACTTTAGCTACCTCCACTTACCACTTCACCTTTGACACTTACTACCCCACTTTGGCTCACCCTATTAGTTTTGACCTTGTCCATTTAATGGTCTCCTCGATACTTAGCATGATGAGTCTCATACCCTTCCTAGACTCTCAAGCCCAATATTGTTCGATCTTCACACTCATATTACCCCTCTCTTGTCCTATTAAGACTATTCAATTGGACGTGATGCATCCAACTGCTTTGGCCACTTGAACTGTGGAATGGCATATACAGCTTTTTTCTAGATTCAGTTGGCATATTACCGTGGCTCGTCTATTGTGGTTCCTTACTTAGGGTTACATTTAAAATCATTCAACCATTTATGATCCTAAGATATTGAATCTTCACCCACTTATCTTCTATATTCATGCACTTTGTCTCATATTTTCACCACTATGAGATATGACCTTTAATTGACCATACTCTGTTATTTATAGTCATTCCATAGCATATTAAATGGATTTAAGACTAGATCAATGGTATCATGCATGTTTCCATGATGAACCATGAAGTCCAAATCTTTTATGGGAGTGATCACCTACCATTCTTTGAATGCACTAGCCAATGTCATCATTAGACACGTTAAGAGCTTCTGATTATCTGTTTACACACATCATGAAATACACTTTTAGTTTGTTATTCCTTGCCTGGGGGGTCTGTAATTCAATTGCTTTTCAACCAAGGGAGTGTGTTTATGCATTTTATCTCGTTTCCATTATTTAATATTAGTATGATTTGATGCACTTTTGTTACATCATTGCACGTTAATTAAAGCTATTCTAGTGATTACAGGTTTAGCACTAATTGATCATCATGTTCGAAACTTGATTAGGGATCCATACTTAACAGGAAATCAATTATGAGTTATGTATTCCTTTAAGCTCATGTGTAACTTAGAGTTGCTTGAAGATTTTTTAGGTTGTTTATCCATACCTTATGTGTTTGGATATTTCTAAAAACCCATCATTGTTTAAAAGGTATAAGATCGTGACATATTATTTAGTAAATGGTTGATTTGAAAGTTTTTCCTGTACCACTCTATGTGTGGGATTGGATTGTGTAAACGAGGTATTTTCATCACTTTCGGCATTTCCAGGTCCAAAAATATTGTTAGCATGGGAACTATTTAATTTACTTCTAAGAGTTTCCATTGCAAGTTTGGTTGAAGTCATTTTATCTAGCTTACCTTTGACACCCTTGATTCAGATTGTTATTCTCATTGCATATTTATTGGAAACATTTTCCTTTGCATTGAGATTAACCATAATTATTGATTATTGTTAGTACATATTTCATGCAAAGGTTTTGATGTCCAAGATTTTGGAGGATTGCTTTTGGATCTTCTTGGATCTTCAAATAATCCAGTGATTAAGATTGGGCATCTGAATGTTCTTGGCTGGATGTGATCAAGGTTATTCGCCACCTCAAGCTTTCATTTATCAAAGAACCAGGTTAGCATCAGTATCTACGTAATGTTTTCTTTTAATAATAATATTATTGTATCCACATATTTGGTGAAGTATATTCTTGTTGTCAGTGCATTAAAATTTCCTTAGCCCTTGGTGTATGGTATGGTCATATGGGGCTTAAAACTTGTGATTCCTACTATGTAATCTAGTGCTTAACTTCATCCCCCTGGCTAATTTTATTTGTGTGGTGAAGGCAACAACAATTTATTACTTTTTAGTGGCAACTAAAATAAATAACAGAGCAAAATAAGTTAAAAGTTTGTAACATTTGATCGGTAACTCAGTTTTGAGTGCCTTCTTTTTGCAAAAGTGTTAGTTTTTTCATGCTCTTTCCATTGGAAATATTTATTTTGAGACTTGCACTATAATTATAAAGTGCCAAATATGGAGGAGTGTTGTAATCAATTGTGGACGCAATTTCGGCTAGCTATAGATGTCCTAAAAAATTATGGGAGTTACACTTTGTACTATCATGGATTCTGAGAATGATCCTTCTTTTCTCTGAAGTATGTGGACTTCAAGAGGATCATTTTAAAATTTTTGGACGAAAATAGATTGCTCAAGAAGTGAAATTCTTTTTATCTTCCATAAGACAATCACTCATTCATGATAAGGATACAATAGTACACTTCCTGCAGAACAAACTTGCTAGCCTACAAGGATCACCATCATATTGTGGACAGTCATATCCATGCTCCTAGTCCACTTGCAGTTGTTGATCCTGAACCCACTGACATTGATTTGTCAGTCTTTGAGCCTGAAAACTGCTCTTGATGCTCATAAACCTATGAGGCTTGTTACTATGCATGCTCTTCCACATCTGTGCCTATTATGGAGTACCACATGTTGTGTATCCTATTTTGTACTCAAGCTACATGGCTTTTTTGAGAAGCAACCATTGCATTCAGATCTCACATGCTCCATTTTATGGGTCTCACTAGAAGAGTCATTGGCAGACATTCACAGGGTAAATTGTTTCCTCTATTCCACATGTTAAGTGGAATTCTTGTCATGAAATTAGTTTTCGATTGCAGATAATTCATTGGGATCACACATTGATAGAGCTCCATTTTTTGTTCACTCGACTCTTTCCATTAGGATCATGAGCAACACATGAGTTCTACAAGTCTTCACTCAGGAGTTGAGAAACCTGAGATTTCAGCTGTCAGACATGATCAACCTGACACACATTCTGATGTTCTTTTAAATGTGAACCCATTGTGCATTTTGTACCAAGTCATATGTAGACATCTTCTTCATCCATTTATGTTGATTTGGGGTGGATATCTGATCACTTTGGTGGCGACATAAACATTCGTTGAGAGGACTCTACAGGCATAGCTCCTCCACCATTCGGCCTCTTGCTCCACATTTTTATTACCTTCTGCATTGGAAATGCTTCTTGTTTTGAGCAATTTTCTTTAGAATCTCTTGTTTCCTTGACAGAAATTTTGTATCTGGAGAACTTTAGACACTTAAAATTGAACATGTTCCAAAGTATCTCTTATGGGGGATCTATTCTGGTGAGCCCAGTGTTCGTTTTTCATCTCAATTTGAGTAGTTGTTTTGGGCAAGACTCATACAAATTTGTAGCGTCACGGTCCAAATACCATTCAGCAGGTATGGGAGGGTGTGGTGAATTGATCACTTCTTTAGGTTTCGTGTCCTTGCCTTGTTACCTTGGCTTTTCTTGGATCGTGACACTTTGGAGTTTGTGTCCTTGCCTTATTGGATTGGTTATTGTTCTTAAGATTATGACACGCCTATTTGCAGCAGTTGGTCGAATTATGTTTGGTTTTTTTTTTTGCACTTTCAACATCACTCTGTTGATAGTCTCCTTGTATGGAGCTATTCTGGGGAAGTCTAGTGTCAGTTGTTTTTGAGTTTTGTGATCGAGCAGTGGATTCAAGACCAAGGTGCACACTAAACTTCTTTAGCATTGTATGAGTTTTTTGAGCCGAGCTTCTTGGGATGCCTTGGAGTGGGTCTTTACTCTCTTTACTTTTTTGTTACTGGTTTTGGGTACCTTGCGGTGTCCCTTTTTTCCTAGTTATTGCACATGAGATACCTCATTAGGCCTAGTTACCAGGACTCATACTGTGGACATGCCACATCTATTTTGGCCCCTAGCTTCACTTGAGGGGGGGTGTTAGAGTAGGTATTTACCTTAGCTCATGTTCACCTAGGTACTTTATTTACCTTTATTGTATTTATCCTCACCCACTTATGTGTGTGGATATTTATTTTATCTTATTTAGATATTAGGAGATATTATCTAGTTGTTAGGTATAGTTCTTTCCTTGATCTATGGTATTGACTAGTTCTATCTATGGTATTGACTAGTGATCTTGATGTCTAGTTCTCTCCTAAATCTATGGTCTTGACTAGTTCTTTGATGACTAGTTATTTCCTTGATTTATGGTTTGATCTACGACCTTGACTGGTTCTTAGATTGTTATTCCTTGCCTATTTAAGCAAGGCCCATTCTCAATGTATTGCATTGAGTTCCATAATAATATATGATATTGTTGCTCATTTGTTTGCAAAGGTTTTATGTAAAGTTATTCTGGTGAATTGCTTTCATCTTATTGATCATGGTGTTTGATTAGCATGATGTGTTCTTGGCTTGGTACGATTTGGTTATCAATCCTTTTAGAATTTTAGAGGGAATTGTCATATAAGATTACCTTTATCAGAAAAGGATCTTTATATTTATCGTTGTCTGAGAAGGTGAATTTTGAAACCCTTAAGCATGACGGATGTGGAATGGGATATTTTTAGATAGGAAGGTTCACTTGGGACAATAAGTCGTGTCTTGCATCTTTGGAGTATTATTTAATGTTTCAAAGGAAAATACTACAAAAGAACTGATTTGGATGCATTAGGTGTTTAGTTGTATGAAAAGCTATCTTCCTCTAATAAGATATTTTTAATGAAAAAGTTTTTTAATATGAAGATGTATGAGAATGGTTCGGTAGCAATTCATTTAAATAATTTTAATATGGTTTTAAATATGCTAGATTTGGTTAAAATATAATTTGATGAAGAAGTTAGGGATTTATTAATTCTAGTTCTCTTTACCCAAGAGTTGTAATAGCCTGGTAATGGCGGTATTTAGCAATTCTCAGTTCTAACTATACTCAAATGTTGAAGTTTGAGGATGTTGTAGGGGTGGTTCTAAGTGAGGAAATGTGAAGAAAAATCTTTGGGAATCTTCTACTTCAGGGAATGCTTTGACAGTGGAAACTAGAGGGAGACATTAAAGTAATAGAGGAAGCCGTGGAAAATCTTTAAAGATCGGGCAAGGTCAAAATCCAAAAGCAAGATAGTATGTTGACTGTGGAAAGTACTATAGGCATTCAAAGAAGGATTGTTGGGAGCTTCGGGATATGTGAAGAAGAATAAGGAGGCAAATGTGGCAACGTGTAATGTATGTCAGGATGCTTTGATTCTTTCTTTGCACAATATTGTAATCTTGGGTTTTAGATTCAGGGGCTTCTTTCCATGTTACTCCACATAAGGCAATTATTTTGTTGATTATGTTTAAGGGGATTTTAGGCATTTTTACTTCAATGATGATGAGCCTTGCATTATAGTCTGGAAAAGGTTCTGTTCAAGTTAAGATGTAGAATGTGAATACATGGCTATTGAAGGATGTTTATTACAATGTGCCTACTTAAAAGGATTAAATTTTTTGTAATATCATGTTGCACAGTTGGGAAGTGATGGTTCCTACTGTGATATTTACAACAGACTCTTGGAATGTTTACCAAGGGTGCTCTTGTGGTGGACAAGAGGTAAGAAGGTTGGAACCTTGTATTTAACCACTTATATGCACTAATGTTTGTAATCTTGTGGCTTCAGAAGTTGCAATAAAACATTGTGGCACTATAGGCTCAATCATATGAGCTGTAAGGGCATGGAGATCATAAAGAAGGAAATTTGGGGCAGCGATATACAAAAACAAGTTTGGAGTTCTATGAGGACTGACATATATGGGAAACAAAACATGAGTATGGTTTATCAAGGTTGGACCTACAAAGAAAGAGAGTAAGTTAGAGCTGGGCGCATTCTGATGTTGGGGCAACCGACTCAGGTATCATCTCTTGGGGGTTTAAATTATTATGTTAGCTTTTATTGATGATCCAACAAGGAAAGTTTGGGTTTATTGTATTAGAAACAAATCTATGTATTTGACACTTTTGTTAAATAGAAAGTCTTGGTAGAGAATGAAACAGGTCTTAAGCTAAAATGTCTCAAGTCAATAATGGAGGGGAGTATTATCCCAATGAATTTGATGATTATTTCTAAGAATGGAATCTGCAGGAAAAATATGGTTCCAGGAACTCCACAATAAGATTGGGTGTCAGAAAGGATGAACAAAACAATAATGGAACATGCTAGGAGCATGAGGTTAGTATGCAGGACTACCTCTTTCTTTTTGAGAACCGGTGAGGAAGGTAGTGATAAACAGACCCTTAACCTTGGATGTCGAGGCATACCTTGGACTTGGTATGTTAACAGAGGAATTGACCATCTTTTAGAGTGCCTGGATGTGAGGTACCATATTGTCTGGATCTGATTACCAGGACCAAGTAGAGGCTAAATCAGAAAAATTACTTTCATTGGTTATGATGGTGATGCCTTTGGATATAAATGTTGGAGTATTAAGGAACCTCCCATAAAAATCATTTATGCTAGGGATGTGGTCTTTAATGAGAAAGTCATGTATAAGCAGTAGTTGCAGGAAAACATTTGTAGAATCCAAGAAAGAATATGGTGTGTAGAGGATCTTCCTATGATGGGAAAGTGACACATGAATTCAGTTCAGGAACCTCCTCAACAGAAACCCCAAAATCCTATATTGAGGAGGTATTCTAGGGTAAGAAGAGAACCTGAATGTTTTTCTCCTTCTCTTTATTATTTATTATTCACTGAAAGTGGAGAGTGAGAGAGATTTGATGAAGCAATATAGGTACATGCCAAGAAGAAGTGGGAGCAAGTGGACGACGAGTAGCAAGCTCTCATGCATGAACTAGATGTGGGATTTGGTGAAGCTACCTGAAGGAAAAATAGCATTAAAGAACAAACTGTTGAGTCAAAGAGGAATAAGGTGGAAAGAAAAGATACAAGGCCCGATTGGTGGTCAAGGGGTTTGCATAGAAAAAAAGTATAGATTTTGAAGATTTTTCTCTCCTGTATAAAAATGACTTATAGAAGCTCTCATGCATAACTAGTGTGGGATTGGTGAAGCTACCTGAAGGAAAAATAGCATTAAAGAACAAACAAGTGTTCAGAGTCAAAGAGGAAGAAGGAGGAAAGAAAAGATACAAGGCCCGATTGGTGGTCAAGGGGTTTGCATAAAAAAAAAGTATAGATTTTGATGAGATTTTTTCTCCTGGGCTAGTAAAAATGACTTATATTAGAGTTGTTCTTGGAACAGTTGCAGCAAAAGATTGCGCTTAGAGCAGCTATGATGTAAAGATTGCATTTCTCCATGGTGATTTGGAGGAGGATCTATATATGCAGCTAGCCAGAGGGCTATGGGGTCAAAGGTAAAGAGGAGATGGTTTACAAACTGAAGAAGAGCTTGTATGGCTTGAAACAAGCTCCACGCCAATTATATATGAAATTTGATAGCTTCATGATGGAGCAAGGTTATATTAGATGTCATTCTGACCATTGCATGTATACAAAGAAATTTGAGGATGGTAGTTATATTATCATGTGCTTGTATGTGGATGATATGCTTGTTGCATGGAAGAACATGTAGGAAATAAAGGTACTCAAGATGTAGCTAGGTGACTCCTTTGCTATGAAGGATTTGGGGGGAAACAAAATAAATCCTTGGTATGAGAATAACTCGGAACAGGAAGGATAGGAAGATGATATTATCTCAAGAAGAGTACATATAAGAAGGTCTTGGAGAGGTTTAGTATGCAGGATGCTACAACTAGTTTGTACTCCTTTGGCATTTCATTTTAAGTTATCAAAGGGGCAGAGTCCTGAAGACTGAGCAAGAATGAGAAACCGGATGTCCAAGGTACCTTACTCATCAGATGGTTGGTATTAGTTTTATGTATGCCATGGTGTGCACCAGGTTTGATATTTCCCATGCAGTAGGAGCGGTGAGTAGACTTATGAGTGATCTAGGTAGAGATAACTGGGAGGCAGTAAAGTGGATCCTTCGGTATTTGAGAGGGACCATGGGGACATTTTTGTGCTACAGTGGATTAGACACCACTTTGTGTGGTTATGTAGATTTAGATATGGCTAGAGATGTAGATAGCAGGAGGAGCACGAGAGGTTATGTTTACACTGTAGGTGGGACAACAGTAAATGGATTTCACGACTACATAATTTGGTGGCTTTGTCAACCACAGAGGCTGAGTAAGTTGTTGCCATAGAGGCAAGTAAATAAATGATTTGTAGTTACAACAATTGCTTGAGGAGTTGGGGCATAAGGAGGAGGAAATAAAACTACATTCTGATAGTCATAGTGTGTATACACCTAGCTAAGAACTCTACTTTCCACTCTGGGATGAAGCATATACAATTAAGGTACCATTTCATCAAGATAACTTTTGAGGAAGAGAAGTTAAAGCTGGAGAAGATTCATACAGTCAGAATCCTACAGACATGATGACCAACGTGGTCACAAGGGAAAAAATGAAGCTGTGTTCAGCTTTGGTTGACCTTCACAGATGACAATGAAGGGTTAATAAGCTAACTAGTCTCCAAGTGGGAGATTGTTATGTTGTGGGGCCTATTTTCATGTGTGGAAGAGTTGAAGACTATACATGAGAGAGAAAAACATTCATGGTTTTACTATTCAGAGTTTTACTATTCATGGTTTTGGCCCATGGGATTGTCCCATGGTTTCAGCCCATGGTTTTGTAAAACTACTTTAGCAATTTTCTATAAATGTATCTTTGATGGGGGAGATATGGCATTGAAGAGGCGTGTGAATTCAGGTGTGAATTCAAGAGATTTTTGTTGAGCATAGCTCTAAAACAGATTTGGGTATTGTATTAAGAGAGAGGTGGCTTGTAATAAATCTGAGCAAGTTCTTAGTGGACATAGCCCACATTGGGTGAACCACGTTAAATATTGTCTTTTTTATTCTCTTGTGCATTATTTATTTATGTTGTTATATTTCTGCAAGTATAATTTCTGTTAAATAGTTTCCTACTATTGTGATTTGAGGAATTGTTTCTGCATATTTGTTCTCCAATTCCTAACACAAAATAACCAAGGGACTAATGTATTGCCTTGATGAAGGTGGGAATCACAATTTAGGTGAAGTGCTCATTCAAGAACAGAAAACAAAGTTACAATTTATAAGAAAGAGAGTTCATTATTAAGTTACATGTATTCCAAAACTCTTTATTTCTGCATGTAAATACATTTAAGTATGTGTTTGAGTTGTTTATTTTGTTATACAATCAATATACATAAAGTTGAAAGCAGAAAGAAATATACAACTCAAGTACATAAATTAAATGTCATTTATTCATGAGAAAGTACAATATTTCCCACACAAACCGTGGGATGTAACTTATAACTACTGAAGTAAAAAATGCATGTGCACGAAGCTAAAAGCAGAAGAATATAGAGAAAACCCATCATTGCCTGTGGGTCTTCTGTTGGTCTTCATCCAGTTGTAGATTCTTCATCCTCTTCTTCCACATCATCTAGTTCCATCATCATCCCTGAGAAAAGTAAACAAAATTATCGTCAGACATTGAGCTCAGGGTTTAATCTGTATACTTATGCTAATAGTTTCATGTAAATGAATTAATTGACATCAACATGCATAAGGTACATTAGAGACAGATACAAAATTGATAAGAGCAATATTCTACATCAGCACATATGATTCCTAGAATCATTCTAGAAAAGAAAGAGAAAAGAAAAACTATGGAAAATAAGAGAGGCCAAAAGCCTAAATATTTTCTAACTATTTCTTTAAGTGTGCAAGTACAGGTAGCAGACTAGAGAGCAGAAATATTTTACAAAATGATTATTGTACAGAAGGAAAAATACAAACTGAAAACAAAGCCTTCATCAAAGGTTTTCATCAGATTACAGGAAGTTGCAAAAGTACAAATTGAGGAATAAAGATTCACCAGCAATGATTGCAATTTTTAGAAAGATGATTATGCAAAAGGAACCAAGAAGAATGTAAATTACACTATTTCAGAAATTCAAGCAGTAAAAGGTACAGGAATAGAAATTGCAAAAGGTTCTCAATGGAGCTTATAAAGGTTTATGCAAAATTTCAATAATGTTACAAGTCATTACAACCATAACTATTGAAGAATTTGATTTTTAAAGTAATTAGAAAGTTCATGATTTCATCAAATCCAAGAAAAGTGAAGCTTACAAGAACATGAACAAATATAATGAAAAGAATTGATGTAAGTATACAACTAGTACATAACAACATAAGAAATCACCAATAACAGTTTCATGATTTCATGAAAGCACCAGTTCAGCAATCAAAATTTCCAATCAGAAACAGTTGCAATAGGTTTATCAATGTGGATATTCTTCATAAAGATACAAATTCAAGAAAGACATAAAAGATGCATAACTCAATTAGCATCAAAAATGGCTAGAACCAGGGTCATTGTATAATTCAAGCAATAAAATATTGAATTATTTTCTAAAGTATCAACTTTACAAATTGAAGTAATGTTCGAAAATCACAAAAGTGTAAATTAATGATGTTGATCTAGTTTCAAAACTTCAATTTTAAACAACATAAAATTAGAGTAAGATTGTACATTGCATAAGTCAAAGATGCAGATCAAAGACACCATCAACAATATGATACAGAAGAAAAGTACAGGTGTACAAATTCTAAGGGGGGCACATTCTTTTGAACAAAATAATTAAATACAGTTTTCAGGATGAAATAAGTGCACTTATGCAATACAGAAAAGAGAATACAAGAAGATTCTTTATATGAGACAACATTTCCCAAGTATTCAGAGACATTAACTGAGTCAACGGTACACTTCATATCTTCTATGTAATTGATTATCCTCCATCAAGATAAATTGTAGATTATACAAAAGAAGTTTCAGTTACATATGTACATGTTTGAGAAAATCAAAATAACTAACAATAGAAGAAGCTTGAATGACCAACTGCCACAATACATGGTATAAGAGCTTTTAATTTCAAGTTACAGAGTTCAAAAGCACTAATATCCAATAGAAACCTCAATCATATCACAAAAAACAATGATATCAAAGTAATATAAATTGTTGAAAGGTATAGTCCATTCAAGAGAAGAATTCAATAATAGAGCTCATTGAATAAAATAGTAAATCATTATATAAGGTATTTTCAAGATAGATACATTACAAATCATCAAGTAGTAGAATATAAATGAAATCCACAAATCAAGCTTAGGAAGTGAAATAAAATAAGGAGCTATATTCAAAGCTTGAATACCCATGAAATATTTTCAAACTCAAAGGGAGAAGTTACAATGAGCTTCTAGAAAATAAAATCTCCCTCCACTAACACTATAACAATGCAATATGGACGGCCAAGGGTAGAGCTTCAATGATTGAGCTCATGAAACCATTCAAAGTATAGTTATTAAATGATAAAGTTGAATTTAAAAACTAATGCAATGGAGCACACAAAGTTGTTGTCTAGCCGAATGAAAGTTTTACGAAGATACTGGTAAGAAGTGAAAGGCTAAACATTCAAATAAACACAAATCAAAATGCTCAATAAATAACTATGAAAATCAACTAAAGATTTCACAATGGAGAATTACCCAGTTAATCAATGGCATCCATGGTTCAATAAACTCAAAAATTCATCAAACACAACATCATAAGTCTCAAAAGTCTACGAGTTCACAAAAAAATTTAAGAAACAATGTTAAATGAAGAAATGGGTTCATAGAAAGCAAACGAGTAGATACTTATGCTTTTCAATAAATTTCATCGAGCATAGAATCCAAGCAACCCTTTATAAATAAAGTTTAAAGACCGAAAAGTTAATAGTGTCAAATTCAATCACGAAACCACAAAGTTTCAATGATATTTTTAGTACTCATTATTGCAACATTTTAAAAAAAATAGAAATAGAAAGGAAATTTTCAATGATTCTACGGTCCATAATAAAACAATCATTTTACAAACACCCAGACAAAGGTTAGAAGAAAAACTTACCATATTTTGATCATAAGCTTGCGAAAAAACCTCGACGGATCACAAATGTAGGCCAAACTTGATGTACCCAGAATGAATTTAAGCTCGAAATTACAGGAAGACATAGGAAAAAAACAATATTTCAATGTTTTAGTACAAGAAGAGTGAAAATGACAAGAAATCATTATTACAGTGCTCAAAGACAACCATGAAATCTCAAATAATCCTTCAATCTCATGGCATTTCAGAAAAGAATGAGCTCTAAAATCCTCATAATGGTGGCCAAAATGTCTCAGAAATGAATCAAGCAAAAGCTAAGAAACTCCAAAGATGGAAAATTCACAAAGTCACAGAGTGCTTATAGTTACAAAAATTACCATCATAACCCAAAGCACACGAAACAAAACCATAGTGAGCCATGACAAGGCAGCAGTAAAATGTCGATATCAAAGCTCGAAGGAACAACCACGTCCAAAAACAAAAATTAACAAGTATCGTGCTCATAAAAACCTTCAAACAAGCTTCCAACCAGATATCCAATGACAACCACCTCTATCAAAGAATTCTTGCAATCTCATTACAAATGAGAATACATATATTCAGAGCCTACAAAACTTTGAAAAAAGAAAAATGAGCTTGAGAGCACAAAAATGGCAGCCTAAAAGAAAATTTTCCATTGCTTCACCCTCCAAAACAGATATTGCATGCGAAATGATCAAATTTTAGGTTACAAATAAAACTTTTCCAACCATCCCATAGTAACCTAACTCAACCAGTGAGTTAAGGATCAATGGTTCTAAATCAACCGTGCAAAAATCAACGATGTCAGATGCTAACCCAAGCCAATGACCAAGTGACAAATCAACGGTTTGAGATCAACAAAGTAACAAGATCAAATGGCCACGAATCAGTTGCAGGGTTAGTTAACAATCACAATATCAATCCAAAGTCAGATCTCAGATGAGATCAACGATGAACATATAAACAGGTACAAGGATCAACAGTCCCTTTGAAAAGAAAGCAAATCGACTAGAATTCACAAAACCTAACTATAGTTACCGATCCATTAAATGCCAATGAAAAACTTTTCGAATAGGTTGAGTCATTGTAAAAAGGGGGTAAGCCCCATATTAATCAAACAAAATCATTGGCATTGATAGACTAAGGTCTAACCATATAGTTAGTTCAATGATCAAATAAATCAATTGAAAATGATTATTCAAAATCCAAAAATCATAGCATACGTGCCAACCACATTAAAAGGTGGAACATTGTTATGACATGCCTTAACCAAAAAAGGAGGCCAACCAAATAGATTCATGTTATTATTATTATAAAACAATGATAGATACTAATGATAAATGTCGCATAATAATATGATTGGTCAAAAGGGTCCAAGAAACATTAGCTATATTTTTCATAATTACCTTAATCTATTCAAAGATACCTTAAAATTTACAAGTAAACCATTCGTACAAGCAAGAAAGGTAAGAAGTATGCACATGATCACCAGATGTCAAAAAGGAGATAGAAATCAAACTTGGACATGTGTACACTCATGAGTTTAGGTGGTCCCCAAAGTGGTAAATTAGATTTGAATTAAATTTATACAAGCATTATTTTTACTTGCAGAAGAGCATCTTTCATGTCATGCACTATGAAACAAAGCAGAGGAAAGAAAAAATTGGTACATGTGCACATAAAAGGTGCCCCCCACAACAATTAAAATGCATGAGTGATTATTTTTGTAAAGTATTGCAAATAAAGGAATTATTTTTCTCACATGGAGATGTTATTTTTGCATGTGCATCCAAGGGGTAGGATTAAAGTGCTAATTTTATAATTTTAAGTGGATCAAATTGTAAGTGTCACATCAAGCACTAGAAGAATAGAGATTACATGCACATTGGAGGAGACTTACACAACAAGAAAGGGATATTATTAGCCAAATTATTCATCTTACTTTGTTAAAAATAGATCAGTCAACTGCAGTTTGACTGGGATGTATTTTTGTAATCAAGGCTATTAATGCCTCATTGTATTAGCATGTCTATTTTTATTCCTTTATTTATTCATGATAAAGGGGTAAAATTAGCATGCATGGGTGAGTACAAATTTTAGCCTATTTTTAGGATGGGATGGGTGAATAATTTTGCTATATATTGTGTGCAATTGCAAAGCACAAAGAGGCATTTTTGAACATAGGAGTGTTGAAGCAGATTTTTCTAGTTTTTCCCTTTGAATGAGAATTGATTTCTGTCTTTCTAATTATTTGCAGTGTTGTGTGTATCTTATTAATTCTTGTGAATGTCAAATTCCCTGATTAATCATCTTACCTTGTTGCAAATTTAGTAATTTTTGTATAATATTAGTGTCCATGTTTTCTTGATGTGTTGTTGTGATTCATTCCCTCAACACACCAAGTGTTTTGCCTTAATATTCTACTGAAAACTATTGGTTTGTGCATTCAAAATCCATTCTCAAATTGATTGTGCATGTACTCAGTCAAATCCCTCAACAAGTTTGGTGTATCACCCCATTTTTTCAATTCATTTACAATCATCTTTTTACCCTCAAAACCCCTAAAAATTAGTTTAGGATACATCAAAAAGGAACCAGCCTTGATACCAGAGACTCACCTCAACAATAGGTATACAAACAGACCTGAGGTATTTCCATTGTATCTACGAAAGAGAGAGATCCAGAGAAATATTATAACACCTGCAATCATCTCTCTATAGGGTACACTTTTGAGAGTGAGTGGGAAGGAAACATCATTTTTATTTCTAGTTTTTCATTGTCTAGTGAATGTGCAAGATTGTTAGACAAAGAGATACAAGCTATAGAGAAAATATCTCTTCAAGAAATCCAGAACAAGAAGATTAAAATGAACATTGTCATTTAGGAATGCAAAATCATGAAAGAGTCAGGGATAAGAAACACAAAGAAAAAAAATCAATTCCAAAAGGCAATAAAGAAGGAACACATAAGAATTGGAAGAGGCGAAAGAAATATGCTTTTATCAGGAGCTCAAATATTTTCCCTCCTAGGGAATCTAATGCAAGAGCGTTAAGATAATTAGTCATAGGGTCATTCTAAAACTATGTTAGCATGATTTGTTCCATATGTGTGAGTGATTGTAAGGCAAGGATGTGTCAAAATTGAAGTCAATTATGCATATATTACCTAATAATTAAGTGTAAAAGGAGGAATTAGTGGTTTTTCAAGTCTAATAAGGCCATATGCATTGCCCATGAGTTGTCATTTTAGTTAGAACGAGATATAGAGATTCATGGGAGGTTATTTAATCTTTATTTAAGTTTGGAGGTTGTTAGAGCTCTCTTAGGAGCTGAAACAAGAATTTAGGGAGAGTCTTGTTATGTAAATGGGTGATTCTATGGAGACCAAGAGAGAGAAAGATTGATGAAATGGATTGAGAATAAATAAAATTTTGGCTATAGGTATTGATTTATGTTTTTCTGCATATCTTGGAATTAGAAATCTAATATTTTTGTCAGAGAATTGAGTAAGGGAGAGAAGAGTCAATATACCCTGCACCAGATACCAAAAATACTTAGATAAGATGTTAAATGTACTTTTGGACTCCAAGATTCAAAATTTATTCATTCAAAGTGTGTGTCTTCCTCTCTAAGAGAGTGTTCTATGTGAAACATCTCCATCATTTGATCAATTGTGTGATATTCCCAAGCTCTGTGAAACTTAACTCTTGTCTATCGGTAAGCTCAAGTGTTAAGAACGAACCTCATCCTCTATACAGTTTCAAAGTAAGTCCATTTTTATACCAAATGCCTAACCTATTGAAGCTAAGGTCACCACAAATGTTGTTTCTAACACCAAAAAATTCCAATGACAATCGCTTACCCATACAGATACAAAGTTGACTATAGCTCCACATCTTATATTACAACAAATTCTTGATATCAATCTTATTATGCTTCCTCCTCTGCTCAAGTTAGATCCATCTCATCCTAAAGGTCAAAATTAGAATGAGTACTTTTGATGTGACTATCATCAATATGTCAGACACTTTATAAATAGGTGCTTCAAACTTTTCACTATCATCGAATATCTCATCGATAGTAATAAACTTGATATTCTAGAGCCTACGGCCTCTACACCGATCAATGACAATCATAAGCTCAAAATACTCAATAATCCTCTTCCAAATAATGACAAACAAGTGGCTTACTCCACAACAAATCATACATATTGTGTAGTGCCTCCTCCTGCATCGGGGGCTCTTGATTTCCTAGTTTCTCATATTGATATTTCTCCACTAATTATTTATTTTTCTTATCATGATTATCATGCTACATTCTCTTCTGATAATTTGCACATTAGCACTTGTATCAGATCCATTTCTATCAATAACACTAAATTTGATCCATCTTGGCCCATTAACACATGTTCCATTACACTCCTTGTTGTTATTGGCTATCTACTATCACAAATTCCATATCCAATTCCCAACTCACATGGTGTTGTTTAGCTCCTGGTCACTATTGGTCCTCTCACTATGCTTGTTCCTTTTCTTGTGGCACCATCAATTGAAGGGTGTGACATGCTTTTAGGTCTCACCTAGCTCCACAAAACTCAAGCTATCATTTCCATGAATCATCTATGCTTGAATTCCATTCATAAAAACCAAGTCATCTCTATCAATGGTATGCTACCATCTACTCCATGGTTGCATCCTCCTCTTGAGGTTGATATTGCATCAGCTAGAGAATCTAGGTCCCCGTAAACTCTCGAAATAAAAACATAAAATCCTCCTAGCTTACCTGTTTTCACACGTCCTATGTAGTCTCATCGATCTACTAGCCCATCACACCAATCTAAGTCCATCATAAAGACAACTCCTTCACCTAGACATGCTTCACCACCTTGTTTCCCTCCACATACATTTCAATGACCTCCACGCTCTCTCCCACATAGGTGTTCATTTCCTCTGTGTAATAATTCACATAGGTATCCATCACCTACACATTTTTGGTGCCCATTTTCTCCATAGTATACTCATTAATCACATACATATAGGCTTAATTCACCGGCTTAATGTCTATCTCATATACCAACACTTTTGGAGCATGGTCACACGCTTTCATCGCCACACATATCGAGTGCAGGACCTTCATCCTTTACTTTCATCAGTTAGCTCACTCATTGTCACACACTTTGGGGGCATCCCACTTATTCCCCCCCACTCTAGCATCCACATGCGTCTTATATTCACATAATCTTACACCTAGACTTTCACATAAAATATCCACACTTTGATACACACTTGTATCATCATTTCCTGATAACGCACTCTGATGCTTCAGTTCACATTTGACTATTGAGGGAATGCTAGATACATGAACCTCACATGCTGTACATTACACATTACACACTACATACTTCATAAATCACGTGTTATACACCTATGACATCTTCTCTTGTAGCCTCCACTATACATTGTTCATCTTATTCACTATACAAACTCATGACATATCTTTCTTACATCTCCTACTAAGCGTTGCACTCACTTCATTAAGAAGCACTTTAGTTCCATGGTCCATAATTGACTGCTGAGGGTCTATATCTCAAATGGACCTCACCACACTCACACATTCTATAGCTCACACATTTACATTCTATGTGTTGTGCTTTGACAATCACATCATTTTTGTATACATATTAAAACTATTTCCTGATGATGCACTCTTATTTATGGTTCATTCTTGACTGTTAAGGGGGCATAAAAAAATGAACCTCACTGCATACACATCCACTCAAGGGGAACACAACTCCCATCACATTCTCTCTACATTACGTTCCATCTCATCCATCCATAACATACTGCATATCTTGGTTGCATTTAGTCTTGCTTACATTTACTTTTTACATGCGCACTTTATTACACATGTTAGATATATATCTTTAATGTCATTATCTTTATCATACACGCGTGTTTGTTCAATTTCTCTTCTATTAGTGATCAAATATTATAGATATATATTACATGTAGCATGGATGCTTGGCGTAATACCTATTACCAGTCCTACAATGGGTCCTAGGGGTATCCACTTTTGTCTACACTACATGTGTTATTGTTTCATAACACATTACTTTATCAGATTATACACACTTTAACATACTTTTTATCTTTCTAACATGATAACTAGTGCTCCATGTGTAACATTTTTTTATGTAGGGATATTTGCCACCATGTTTGTCTGTTTCATTGCTTGCTTTTGTTTGTCATTGTTTATGGGCTTTTCCCTTTGTCTTGTGTACACAGTTATTTGCTTCTATCCTAGATGGCCTTGATTGTCTTGTAACATCGTGAGGAATTTCTCATGCATGAAACAAACTTTTCACTGTCTATTTTGTCTATTGCATGTTTACATTGTCTTCTTGCATCTTATATTACACATTATTTACTTGGCTTACACTTTTTCTTCTATATACATGTTTGTCTTTACTTGTACTAACATTTGTCTCCCAACTAATTTGTTTGCATTTTCCTTGGTTTATACCAAACACATTCCCTTCCCCATGTAGGGAATAGTTTCAACATTTCGTCTGGTCCTTGTTTGGATCACACCATCCTTCATTGACATTGCATGCACCTTAAACAAGGGGGCATCATTTGGGTGAGTCAGTTACCCATACAATGTTGTATAGTCATCACACAACACAATACCAGTACAACATAGTTTTTAGTTTCAGGGCTCATAATTAGCCTTTGGTCCTTAGCACACTATGGAGCCCTTCCTACATGCCTATAGTCAGGGGTAGTTACACAACGATTAGTAGTTTAACATAGTCTCAAGAATACAACAAACAACAAATTTTATAGGGCACACAGTCCTTAGCAGTTGCATTTTTACACACCATATGTAGTAGTGTTTCAAATTATGGGAAACACTTAAAGACATGAGGATAACACAAAACTTTTCTTCTTACACTTCTTCAATGACTTGGCGTGAGATCACCTGAAAAACTCGTAGCCAACACAACTGACGTGACATCACCTGAAATACTCGTTCGTCTACAAAACTTAAAGATCCTTTCTACACCCCTTTTTCTCATCATGGATCGGATGGAAATGTTCCTTTTTCACATTTTCAACATTATTACACGTCTCTTAGATACTTTTTACACACTTTTATACATATACATGCGTATTTGAATACTAGTTTGCTATTCTCTTTTATAGGTCCATCTGTATGGGAAGCAATAGTCAACATCACACCATAAAATTAACAACATCACATCAACAATTAACATAAAAAATAGGCACATTGCGATATATAAAACATGCATTTCTACCCTAGGATCATTTTCATCATCACCTTTTACAGTTTCTCCTCAGCATCCATGCTTAATATTTTTGTCACTTCATACTTTTGTCTTGTCCCTCGACACACTCTCATCATAGATCTACATGATTATGAGCTACATATATCTTATCGACTTTATGTTATCAAACACCTATTCAAAACCATAAAGTGGGGGAAAATGTAGACACACAATCACACACTTTGGGTAATTATCTAGTCCTAGTTTCATATTACAATACATATGATTCCTAAGTAATAAAAGTACTAATTAACCCATATCTTTAGCCATCTTTCTTTGCTTTCTTTTGTTGCTTTTATTATTTTATTCTTTCTTTCTCAGTCTATATTTTCATACTTTGGCATTTCTCTTTCTGGACAGTGTTATCTCTCAAAAGATGTATCCTAAACTAATTTTTAGGGGTTTTGAGGGTAAAAAGATGACTGTAACTGAATTGAAAATGGGGTGATACACCAAACTTGTTGAGGGATTTGACTGAGTACATGCACAATCAATTTGAGAATGAATTTTGGATGCACAAACCAATAGTTTTCAGCAGAATATTAAGGCAAAACACTTGGTGTATTGAGGGAATGAGTCACAACAATACAATAAGATAAACATGCACACTAATATTATGTAGAAATTACTAAATTTGTAGCAAGGTAAGATGATTAATCAGGGAATTTGACATTCACAAGAATTAATGAGATATACACACCACTGCAAATAATTGGAAAGGAAGAAATCAGTTCTCATTCAAGGGGCAAAACTGGAAAAATTTCTTCAGTACTCCTATGTCCAAAAAATCCTCCTTGTGCCTTGCAATTGCACACAATATATAGCAAATTATTCACCCATCCCATCCTAAAAACAAGATAAAATTTGTACTCACCCCATGCATGCTAATTTTACCCCTTTATCATGAATAAATAAAGGAATAAAAATAGACATGCTAATACAATGAGGCATTAATAGCCTTGATTACAAAAATACATTTCAGTCAAACTGCAGTTGACTGATCTATTTTTAATAAAGTAAGATGAATAATTTGGCTAATAATAGCCCTTGCTTGTTGTGTAAGTCTCCTCCAATGTGCATGCAATCTCTGTCTTCTAGTGCTTGATGTGACACTTACAATTTGATCCACTTGCAATGATAAATTTAGCACTCTTTAATTCTACCCCTTGGATGCACATGCAAAAATTAATCTCTCTGTGTGAGAAAAAATAATTATTTTATTTGCAATACTTTGCAAAATATTCATTCCATGTACTATCTTGTGGGGACCACTTGCAAGTTCTGATGTTGACATCTCCATTGTCTTCTTGTGGTTAATGTAAAATTGACTCCTGTGTGAAATGTGAAATATAATCCTCTAATTTTTTCAACTTTCAAATTTCCCACTGTGGGGACCACTTTTTTGACAACTTCACATGCATAATTTTCCCTGCACATGAAAATATAATATGATTAAGAAAGCCATTACATTACTTGATTGATGTGAAGGTTATACCACCCTTTTGATTTGGTTATTAGTTATTTTGCATTAATAGCTTTGTGGACTCAACCTTGGTGATTAATAACAACATTTTCAATTATTTGACCTCTTTTATCATGGCAATCTATTGGTCCCACATTTGAAAACTATTGGTTAAATGATATAGTTTTCATGGGCCTTTGATTAATGATTATTTTAGGCTACCACTTTTGATAATTAATAATTATAATTTCATACTTAGTAAGGTTAATGCGAATGATTTGGATTATTATTTTGGTGCCCTATTTGCATGATGAATTGACCCTTTGAATATTTTTTGGATAAGAATAAATTTAATTATGGTTAATTTTTAATCGGGTTGGAATTGTCCTCCTTTTGATTGAGACCTTATGCTAATATGTTGATTTTTGATCATTGATCCCCATTCTTTGACCATCGGTTCATCATTTGTAATTGATATTTAACTGTTTGATTGATTAACATGATCATGACTTATGGTATTGATTTTGTACATTGATTGATCTTGTTTTCAGTCAAGGGACTTAAAAATTGATTTGATACTTTATTTTGCATTGATATTGGGTACTTGAATCTTGATCTTGTCCTTTTGATCTTTTGTACACCATTGATTCTGTACCATGGATGATCTTGGATCTGGAGTTAGATGGGTAGGTGAATTGGACTTGGATTTTGATTTGAATCATCGATCATGATTTGATCTTATTGTTGATCTTAACTTGGTTAAGTTTGGGTATACCATGATTGGTTTTTAAGTTGAGTTTATTTGTAACCTAAACTTTTCATTTCATTTGCATTCATTTTTGGAGGGTGAAGCCCTAGAAAATTTTTTTAGTTACCATTTGCATTGCCATTGATGATTGATTTAGAGCTCGATTTTCTTCTGAAATCAATTTTATGAAGGCTCTGAACTGTTATCATGATTTTTATTCTTTGAGCTTCTTATTATTTCTCTTGAGCATTTTGAAAATGGTTCTGATTTTTTGTGTTTGGAACTTTGAGGTTCTATTATTCATGCTGATTTATAACTTATTTATTCTAAGCTTTAATTATGACTCACCATCAAATATTTTTTGGACACTTTGTTCTGAAGTTTCAGCTTGCTTTGACTTTTCTTCATTCTTTTGTTATATTTTCATATTTTTGTTCTTGAAGTAAGTTGAAATTTTGAGCTTGTTTTTAATTTTCTTATGCAGATGAAGGATTCAGCTCTCCTACTTTTAAAATCTGAATTTTGAAGTTTTGAGCTATTTGATATGTAATCATCTACTGAGTTTTCCCATTCTTGTTCTTTTTATGGTTTTCAAAAATCTTTGAAATTTTATTTCTTGTGGATTTCTTTGTTTTTTGGCAATTGCAAGCCTTGAGCTTTTGTTGGGTATTCATTTTATTGAAGCTTGTACCTTTTCAAAAATTTTTTTCAGAAAAGTTAAAAAATCTTATGTGAGTCCTCTTGTTAGCTCATTCATATTTCTCTTAAACTTTGACCTTTTTGTAGGTACTTTTTTTAAATTTTAATAATAATTTTATTTATTTATTTTAAGAAATTCTTTTTGATTTTATTATATGAAACTAACACTTTTGATTCTACTTGAATCTGATAGTTTCGGTTCATTGGGTGTTCTTTTTAAATGAATTTTTAACATTATTCTGAAGCTTTTGCTTTGAACTGGTCTTGATTATATCTATGTAGACATTTGATTTGTACTTAATTTATTTTTAATTTGATTTTCATCGTACTTGTATGAGTATGTCTTTCATGAACTCTGTTTATATGAGGATTGAGAATTTTTTCATTCATGATCACTATTTCTGATGAAGACCTGGAGTGTTTTTATTGATTCTTCCTTTTTTTTTTATGAAGCTCTATAAATTGATGATGAGCTTTAACTCATTATAGATCCTTTCCTTGAATGTTATCTTTGATCCATTCTTTTTCACCATGACTTCCCATTATCTTAATGTTTGTATATTTTTCATCCACCTTTTCAATTGATCCAAATTAAAATTCATGCTTGGAACTATTTTCATCTTGGATTTGTATCTTTTCATTTACTAACTCAAATATCTATACTATATTAGTTTTCTTGCCTCTCTGACAATTTCATTTGATGATATAGGAGGTATTCTTCAATTTGATTTTTGCAATTTTGCCAAATACTGACAATATCCTATTCATGTCTTGATGACTTGTTTCTATTGGTCCAATTTTTTGAAAACTATTTGAACTGTGGTTGTACAAATAGTTTTATGATATTTGTTTGATTCCCCCAAGTTGAATAACTTGTATTATTGTTTGAAAATTCCATATTGATTGTATTCTTCGTATGAATTTGTAATTTTTGTATATTAAAGTATATTCTTGTATTTGATTGTGATTCATGAACTTGTCCAATCTTTTTGATCTTTTCCAGGCTGATTTGTTATATAACTTGTAACCTGGTTTGAATGAACTTTGATTGTAACTCATATCATTTTCTTTTTTTTTGATATGATCATCATGAACTATAATTTATGGTCTAAATTTCATTTAAGGTGATGAAATATGAAATTGGATCCATTGTCTTTTTATCATAACTATTGCTGGTCAAGTCACTTGTCTTCTGTAATCCTTGAATATGATACAGATGCTTGTTGAACTTTAAAAAGTTGATAAAACTTTAAAGTTCCTATGAATCCTTTGGAGGAGTTTTATTCAAAATCAATTGTACTTTTCTATCAATGTTGTTTTCTGTAGAATGGAATGATCATATTTAAATTTGATGTTTCATTTTGAATGGAATTTACTAGTTTTGATTTGCAATTTAATTTTATGATCTTTGCCTTATCCTTTATCTTTAAAATTGATCATTCACTACATTTTAAGTGTACTAGGATTTCATGGCTTGTAACTTTTTTCTTCATTTTCATCCTCTGACAATAATGTCTTCTGTAAAGTTTGCATTTTTCCTTTGGAGTTGTTTAATTTTTTGATACTTTTATGCATCTACTTCTTTGAAAATTGATTGATTCTTGTTGGACTGTTCTGACCCATTTTTGGAATGAACTTTGATGTTGAATTGAGAGTTTACAAAAACATATGTTTCATTGTTAATTTTCTTTGAAAATCTATTGTGTTTCTATATTGATTTTGAAATTTACATCTTCATGAATGATTGAATGAATCTTTATGAAGTATTCTTTGATTTATTAACTTTATTTTGAATCTTTATTAACTTTTAGTGATGCATACATATTTTCTCAAATACTTGTAAGATTTTAAATCTTTTGAAAACTTGCATTTTCAAGTTCTTAGATGTTACTGAGTTTGTTAAAAAGCATTGCTTAAATGTTAGCTTTGTAAATTTAGATTTCTTTGAGTTAAATTGTACCTATACTGTACATCATTGGTAGATGAAACTATTTGATTGTATCTTTATTCATTCAACTTTGCATGCTGCAATTCATGAAGATTTCTGTAAATGTGAACATTTCTTTTTGATGACTGCATAATTGTATTCTTTTTCTAACTTTTTTGACTTGTAAAATTTGATGAATGTACTTTCTTTTCTCATGAACTCTGAAACAGGCCTTTGATTGTTTCTTTACAGTTGTACTTTGATCTTTTAGCTTTGATTCTAATCTGGAAATGCCATCATGTCCCTTCATAATAGCTTCTGCATGAAATTGTACTTGACTGATATATCATTTGCTTGTTACACATGCTTAATCTCTTTTAACTCTTCTTTAAAACTTGTATTTTCCATTCAAAACCTTAGATTTTTCTCATTTGTGGTATCTCCTGTAACTATCCTCTTCATGGGTTCTTGTAGAGGTTTGTTAATGAAAACTAGAAGATACCCTTGCTCATTTTCTGTGTTTTAATGAAAACTTTGCTCTAAAAGAACTGTTACTTGTATCTTGCTTCCTCTCTTTTCTGTTTTAGTGTTCCAATGCCTTTCTTCATATGATCATACTTATTTGAACAGTTGCTTGTAGATTCCTTTCATACTCATTATGTACTTTATACTTGACTGTAATTTGATGAAAACTTTGATAAAATTTTGTATTTCATGTATTTGATCATCCTTTTTCAACATTCCTTCAGTATTTCCTTTAGTACAGTAATCATTTATGCAAAATATTTTTTCTTTTTATCTGTTACATGTACCTGCACACTTAAGAAAATAGTTAGAAAATATTTAGGCTTTTTGGCCTCTCTTATGTTCCATAGTTTTTTCTTTTCTCTTTCTTTTCTGAAATGATTATGGGAATCATATGTGCTGATGTAGAATACTGCTCTTATCAATTGTGTATCTGTATATGATGTACCTTATGCTTCTACTTTTTAGAAATCCATCTGCATGTAGTTAGATAGTACAAGGGTACAAATCAAACCCTGAGCTCAAATTTGATGCCTTTCCTTTTTCATTTTTCAGGTACATTGTGACTGCTAGGAGAGCTGAGTAAAAGATGGAGTTGGAGCTGAAGTGAAGAAGACTAGAAGAGAACCCAAGGCAATGATGGGTTTCTTCTATACTCTTTTACTTTTAACTTCATGCATATGTACTTATTTCTTCAGTAGTTATGAGTTACATCCCATGGCTTGTGTGGGAAATATTTATACTTCTTCATGAATAAATAACATTTAATTTTTGTACTTGAGTTGTATACTTCTTTCTGCTTTCAGCTTTATGACATGTATATTGATTGTATAATGGAATAAACAACTCAAACACATAATTAAATGTATTTACATGTAGAAATAATGAGTTTTGAAATACCTGTAGCTTTAATGTTGAAATGTCTTTCTTGTAAACTGCAACTCTTTTTGTTGTTCCCAAATTTAGCATTTCACGTAAACTGATTCCCGTCTTCATCAAGGCAATGCATTAGTCCTTCGGGGATTTTGTATTTCCTTGCTGAAGAAAAACATGGAATGGCAGTCTATGTGAGGTGTTACATTTTGTAAACACACACACATAGCAAGATTACATGTAGTTAATCAATTGCTGCAACTGAAAACATAATAAAATTGTAATGCATTCCCCTAGTTAGGTCCACTTCATCAATACCATCCATCGTAATGAAGTTGCACAAGTGCAAATAAGTGTAGAGATGTAGAATAAATGCATGGTAGGATGAAGAACTACCAAGCAGGAAGATTGGTAAAACGTCGACCGTGAGGCAACTAGTTAAGAGAAATAAGGAAGAGATACACAGGAGAAGGAAAATATGCTAAGAGGGAGATGGAGATTCGTGGATACAAGAGACAAGAAGGAAGAGTAAAGACTAGTAGAACTTCCAATATGAGGCAACTAGTCAAAAGTAATAAGAGGCCATGAGAAGTATGCCAAAAGAAAGGCCATTGCAGAGAAAGTGACAAGGATGGAAGGAGGAATGGACTGAAGCCACAAGCATAGAGGCATGGGAAGAATTTCACATATTAAGAATGAAATACAAAAATGGATGTGTGGAACTGAAAGAATTCTATAAGAAACTAGCCACCTAGGAGCACAAAGATGCACACAAAGAAAGGCACAATCATTAGCAAAAATAGGGCAAGTGTGATTGGAAGAACACATAAGATAAGTGAAGCATAGTAAGGATAGGGCCATACATAATATTTATTTTTTCGGATGGAAACCAAATATGAGGGCATGGAGGAGAAGATGTCAAGATGTTAAAGGAGTAGAAATGTGTAAGGAGGCACTAACACCAGGGATTTTTTTAGTGGTGAATATTCGTAAATTGGCAAAAATTCCATTTTAGGAAAATTTGAAATGGGAAATTTTTCAGAACAGGGCAGTGTCTTGTTCTCCTAAACACCCCTATTTAGGGGTCGGATTCACCTACCATTGAAAACTACTATATAAACCTAGGCACTTTGTCAGGTAGTATACTAGTAAACTTATTACTAGCTTACTGAGGTACCAACATATCAAGTACTGTGAACTTGTAGGACAGGTTGTTGAATCATGGTAGGAAGTTGTTACACACGACAAGAGGTTTTTGAAGCATGATAATCTTATGTTTTGTATATTTTTGTGAGGTTGCATTTATTTACATAGGTTGTTGAAGCAGAAAATCTTGTGTTATTGACATATTTAGAATCAGGAGGTTGTAGATGCATTCACAGAGAAATTCTGAGACATGTGACGATAATTGGTTGGTCGATGGATGCACAAAAATAAAAGAGACACACAACTGAAAAGACAAGGTCACATGAGAGTATATTTTCAGTCATGTAACCGAAATTTTGTTGTCGCATGACAAAAAATTCTTTTGTCACACCCTCCAACAAACTTACTATGACATCTACAATAAAAATTTTCACCCTTGATTTTCTTTCGTGTGACAACAAAACTTTTTGTCACATGACTGCAAGTATCCTCTCATGTCTTAATCAAAAATGAAATCTTCTGTTGGGCAAAAAATTTGCACACAAACCCTGGGAAATTCACCTATGTCGTCGAAAGTGGTTTTGAGGATATTCACCAATCGTTAATATTTCAAAGGTATCTTAAATGCCATTTGACGAAAGGAGTGTTAAACTCTCAAAATACCTGAGATATAGTGGACGTTGTGAGGAAGGAGTGTGTTCACTCAGAATAAACTCTGCTGTAAATTGCCAAAGAAGAGTACTTGTAAAGAGAAAAGTAACTACATGGTGTGAAGGTATAAATAGTAGAAGAAGGGAAAAGGATGAGTTGATGTAGGGTCATGTGGTTGATAGTGATTAGGGAAAATGAGAAGGATGATTGGACGAGTTTAACTACCCGAAGGTGTGACACAAGGAGATTGGATGGAAGGAGATTACATGGATATGCATAGTAAAGAGGCCAAATTTGAATTTGAATTCTGAGCAAGAAGAGTGGAGAATGCAAATCAAAGGAGAGGGAGAGGTGAAGGGATAGGGTCTAAAATATAAATAATGTCCCTTGCGAAGGATGAAGGTTGTTGAGTATAATTGAGGATGTTATTGAGGTTGAGGTTGGTTGTTAAAGGCCATGAAGGGGTCAAATTAGCCAACCAAAGGGACTAAAATCGAGAGTTAAAAAATCGTTATAAATAGAGAGTTAATGATCATATAAGGACCGTGAGGTACAAACATTATCAGTTGAGGGAATGATGTAGATGTATGAGTTGAGTATGGTAGAGGTACAAAAAATTGTTGGAGGTGTCCCCATTGAGGGATTCCCATCTAGATGTGTGGAAATACTTCTAGCCTAATGAAAAATTGTAAGAGTTTCAATCCGTTATGTTCACTCTAAATAAATAGTAGGCTCAGGGAGTACCTAGTAGATGTTTGTTTCATCAAAATCACCATCATGTGTTATTCAAAAAATTTAAATCCCGTATTCCATTGCTTAGAAACATATAAGAATACCTCTGTTAATCCATAAGTGTCTTATATACCTCGTAAAAAAATTCCTCCAAACCATTAGATAATTTTCTTACCACAATGGTAGAACTATTTAGTAGGGACTTTATCAAATGGTTTATTCTATCCCTATTATTCCATCATGTCCCTGGTCTTCCAACAATCATATTTTCAAATGGGAATCTTCCTATTTGTTGGTATTTTCCCTCCATGCCATCCTTATTAAAAAATATTACCCTTTTCTTCATATAAATAAAAATCAAACCCATTCCTTTCACTCATAAGGGACATTCTCCAATGTCCCTCAATGAAAAATTACTTACTTACTAACATTGAGAGTCTAAAAACTTGTTGATGGCTCTAACGAAAAATCTATCAAGTACTAAGAAATATCCACCCTATTCTTTCTGTAGACATCAAATTTGGTAATTTATTTTTTGACACTATTGATCTTGACATTGCACACTTGCATGTACAAATGCACTCACCTAACTCTTGCTTAGCATACCTCTCTGATATCTCTTTGGTTACTTGTTTATCTTTACACACCTCTCTATTGTCAGCTTCTAAATTTTAACAGTGTAAAATACATTTAGAAACATCCATCCTTCAACCCATAAATTCAAAACATGTTTTTTCCCTTCTGGTCAAAGTTGCTAGTTTTGTTTGGTTTGTACAATTCTACAAGTCGACCCTAGTTTATGGTTTTTTATTGTCATTATTTGTGCAATCCAATTATTTTTATTCTATCACATTATTATTATGAATTACATCCTTTTAGTTGGCCTTTCATGAAATGAAAACCCTTGAAAGCATATATAAGAAGGTAAATCAAACCTCATGTAGAGAACCTGATTTAAAACATAAATCTTTTCCCACACACAGTTGTAAAAACTTGCACATATCGATGCCATTCACTCTAGCTATAAACTATGAAATAACTCATGCACATCCTTTAGGCCAGCACCCTCTATAGGAAGTCTTATTCCAGTTTTATAAGTCTCCATATTATTTCTACAAGCAAGATAAGAGACCCTTTCAAAGTATTTAAGCAAGTGTGAAACTCAAGTTGAAGAATTTTCAAAGCATAGTTATCAAGTTCTGATTGCACTATGGTAGATATTACTATATTAGGAGAAAGACGTGCAGTTTGATCTTCTTTGGAGTCGTGGCAATGTCATGTATATGTGCATAGGAACGCTTCCTACAACCCACATAAATTTGTTTGAAGGAACTTCTTCTTATACTACAAGGGTTCTAGGGTTTGAGAAGAGTTTATCCATTATGAAAGGTGAGTGAGAAGATTGTCAAAAAATCATTTCCATCCAGGTGAAGCACTCAGGAAGTTACAAACCTATATTTCAAGAAGGTAAAAGATTGTACAGAAGGGTGAGGACCATACATACACTCTTGACCTAGTTCTACAGTTTATATTCCTCCTTTTTGCATTTCAAGTGTTGACATGTGATTTTCTGGATAAAGATGTGTTCTTTTGACTATAGAAGATCATGCTTGATAAAGGATAAATCAATTATGTTCTTAAAAGTCATTAGACTAAAATTGTATGGTTATCAAGAATTCATTTTCACTTTGGAAAGATGAGCTGCAATCTGGATTTAAGAGTTGCAGACTTATTCTTTTTTCTGACTCATCCTTGGATCAATTTCAGTGATCCAAGGAATGTTTCAAATCTTCTTCATAGACTGAATGGTAAATTGACATTCAGTAGTTTGAGGGACATAAAAGACTGAACTTTGTTTGTTACAAATTCTTTGGTCTTATGTGAACATGTTTTTCGTTCAGTTGTATGTTTGTGCTCGGGTCTTTGGTGATTGATCTTGGCAGGACATTAAGGACTTAAGAAAAAATTCAATTCATCAGATGAGGAGTTCGGAGTCCTAAAAACCTAAGGATTATCCTAACAGTATCCTAAGCTAGGTAAGAACACCTATGTTCTAGCTACGTTTACTTATTTGGATTTTTATTCTAACCTAAGCCTCTTATTCTATTTTGTTGGGTTGGCGTCCTAACCTAAGCATTGTGCTAAATGAATAAGGGAAGGATTACTAAAGTAATACTAGGCTATTTTAACTAGTACCTAATACTAAAGGGTTATGAATTGAATCTAACCTAAGGTGGGAATTACTATTGGTAAATGTTTTTAATACCTAAGTTGGTTATTGCTAGACTAACCTAAGTTCTATTGGGATCCATCCTAAACTATTAAAGGGAACCTAAGGGGTCGCATGTCTCTAAGGTGACGGTTCCAATGGCATTTAAATGAGTTGATAGGGTTTAATGGAAGGTAGTACTACCATTTTTGGTAGGGGCTAGTTGACTTGGTGGAGGCATACGTGGAAGCTCCACTAAAAGATGGAATTGTATTTTTGTATGGAATTGGCATTCGCCAGATTTAGGAGGTGGTGGCAAGGAAAGATAAGTGGGAAATTTGGAATTAATGGCATTAATGGCATTAATGAGCCTCGGTCTTTGTGTGCAAACCATCTTGGAAACTTAGAAGGTGGGTTTGTAGGAGGTTATTTGGTTTTGCATGCATGGTGGATTTTTCTCTGCATGGAGCTAACTGGTTCTTCGAACCAGCAGTTTGACCTTCACTTCAAAGCTATTTTTGGTTTCTATGGTCTATTTTTGATCGAAGGAAAGTATATGAGGCATAGGAGGAAAATATGTTTGATTGTTGATCTTTCATGGAGGAGAAAAAGAGTTGGAAGCTCGGCTGGAAGTCTCCTTCGATTTGGTGGAAGCACTATCAGGCATGATAGGCTCTAACTATTAAGATTCTTTGCTTTCTTCTAAATGATTCATTAGAACAACTCTGCTCTCATGAGATTCATGTTTTCATGTTTGACTGGTTATTTTCTTGTTGGGTTTAGTGAATCTTTGTGTTGTTTGGATTTGAATCCATGGCAAAAATAGTGTTGTTTTGGAAACTTTCTCTCTGTGCAAGTTTTATGACAGCATGCATGTGAAGTTTGTATGTGAAACTTGTTTCTGTATCTCTATTTTTGCACTCTAGAACTTGTATTCAAAGTTGTTGTGCTTTGAACTGACCTTCGTGGCAATATAGGGATCTGAACTTAGGGGAAACTTGAGTTCCGTTTGATTCTGCTTTTGGGTTTGTGTTTTTGGATTAAACTTTTGTTGGGGTTTCATGTTGTTTTGAACCAGTGTTTGGAAAACTTATGCATTGCTGAACTATTGCTTGGAGTTCATATTTGGCACTATACTCGTATTATTTTACTTGTGAAGTTCTGAACTTTGGGGTGAAGCTCGGGTTCGACACTGTACTCTTATTTAACACTTGAGTGTTATGAGTTTGTATTTGGGTCGATGTATTCGATTTTGTTCTGGTATTTTATTATTGGGTTTCTCTTTTATAAAATGATTAAGCTTATAACTCTTTATTTTGAGCAACTTACTCACCAGGAAACTGGGTGAAAGCTTGTTTGAGTCATTTGAAATCTCTTCGAGATTTGGAACTGGAAACGTCTTGCTTAAAGGAATGTAGAACTTCTATTTTATGACTGTATCACTTCTTTGAGATGGTATTAGCATGAGAATAGAAGGGGGTGTTCTTTCCCCTCTGTTTTGAGGAAACCCACGTTCTAGGTTGACTATATTGTTTAGAACCAAGTCACCTCTGTCGTAATTTTGTGGTTGTGAAGTTTTGTTTTGGATTTTCCATTCCTGTTGCATTGGAATAAGATTGGGACATCTTCTGACTTAAACATTTTTGGGTTCTTACTCTCTCTTCTGATTCTTTAAAATAATTTTGGGTCTTAGTGGAAGATTGAGTTATTACCCTTGGACACTGGATCTATACGGGAAGGATACTTTCTCCGTTCAGTTGTTTTGTGCTTAGTTCGTTTTAATCACGAACTACTTACCTTTTTGTATTAAGTGGTGAAGCAATTGTAAGTCTTCAGTCTTGGGTTCGTGGTTAATTCTGAACTTGATAGTTGTTGTTTCAGGATTTTATTCTTGTCTGATTCAGTGAATGAGTCCTTGGGCTTCTTTTTGAGAAAGAAAATATATATGTATTCTCTTGGGATCAATATGTTGTTTTGTGACTGCATTATGTTTTCAACCTGATTTGATTTGAAACTAGAAATTCTTTTGTTCAGTTGAATGAAATGATTTATTATTAGACGTTTCCTTATTGAGTTACCTTTTCTCTGTCTTTCAGATATGCTCATTGTTTGAACTTCTCTGCACTCGATTCTCTTTCAAGATGGTGATTTCTTATGGCCTATTGGTCTACCTTGTTAGAATCATTGTTGCAATAATGTAGAAAGATAGTAGCTAAGTCGGTTCTGCTGATAAGTGAATGCATACTTATGGGTTCGACTGTTGTTGACTAGCCTTGCCTTGTTTGAATGGATAGGAGTAGGTTTGTCTCTTGTACTCTCTATCTTTTGGGATGAACTTGAGTAGAGATTAACTCCTCTATGGGGCTACTTTGTTTGTGAATGTTGGTTTCAGATCTTTGATTGATAACTTCTAACATGCAGAATTGGAATTAGAATTACAGTTAGACTGTTCTAATTTTCTATACCTTCTTGTATTGTTATGAAATTCTGTTTAGATGTATATCTTAATGTTGAATTTATAAGATTGTTATCCTGGAAAGGAACAGGTAATTCATGTTATGAACCTGGTCTTTTTTTCAGATGTTATAAGTTTAGGCATGGTACGTAATGGTTCTTCTTATTCTTGCTTAAGATTTAGATGAATAATCCTAGAATGAACCATGTTGTATACACTTCTTTTGTCTCATAGAAAAGATAAATGTGGTATTCTATTAGGATAGAATTATGAAATAATGGGATGGCAAGATCTATTGTTTGTTTACAAGCCATTGATAGGATCAATAGAACTTTAAGTTCTTAGGCAGATATTGTGTATTATATTCTGCTCTTCTCTTAAAAGTTGATCTAGATTTATTAATGTACTTCTTTTCTATTTGGTATCACTTATGCTTATTGTATGATGTATTAATTATCTCATTAAAGCAGTGTTGCTTTAATGAAACAATTAGTGGAATGCACTTCATTTTAATGCTTAGTGCTTATCATGCTCAGTTCATTGAACTGACCCGTGCTAGCAATTTTTGCAGATGGACATCGTAAGTGATAAAAGAAGGCAAAAACTTATATGATGCATTGGCTGATATAAGTCTGATTCTTTGTAAAGAATTCTGATTCATTCTTTAGTTGTATTGAAAAAGAAAAGTTGTATACTTTATAGAATGAAGGTTGTTGTTATGCAGTATGCCTAAAGTGCATAGTCTTGTAAATTTATAAATTGTAATGATGAATTGCGAGTTGTGATTTATTTGCATTGGTTGTGTAAATTATCTCGTACTTTTATAAAGAAGATGAAAGTTCTATCTTGTTTATATTCTTCATATTATACTATGCTTATCTTGTTATCTTTGATAAGATGGATAAAGGGAATTGGTTCAATTTCCCTTATAATGATGCAACTTGTTGAGTTGCATAATATGATGTGTTTTATCTAAACAATTTAACATAGTAATGTGATGCGTAATGAACATGCAGTAAGAACTATGGATATTGTGAATGATATACCCTAACACTTAATCATGTAGAGGAAGACTCTTTCTCTCTCAATTGAATGTAAACCAAAAAGGTTTGGAGATATGATTATTAATCATTAGACTTCATTTTGTATGAAGTCTACTTTAGTTGGACATATGCGGTTGTTAAACCTTCCTGAATGTTAAAGTACATTTTAATGAAACTTATGATATCATTGTCCTGTTTTGGTTAACTGTTGGTTAAACTGAGAAAACAAACATTAAAAAGAAATCATAAGTTAAGGAAGTTCTTCATGGACTAAATGAAACAAATTTAGGAAAGAACTTATGGAGTGTTGGATTAGGGTTTAGCAGGGTTGTTGTAATCAAGACATAATCCAAATTAACAATGTATTAATGATCTCCTTGGGGTATGTACATCTCGATGAGGTAGTTTCTATAGGATGTTGGCACACGCCAACTGCAGGGCTGTACTTTCGAGAAGACTTGGGTCTTCTCAAGAATACAACGTTGTAGTTGACATGTGGCAACACCCTTCCACATTGATCATCTAGATCTACACACAAATAAGGACTTGAACTTAGTTTCTCTCTAGGTCAGGTTAGTGGCATATTTAGGATAGGAAGTAGCTTCCAATGGCTCAGGGTACCTTGGCACATCCGGTTGACTTAGGTCAACCGAGTATGCCCATTTACCCTAAGTCATTGTGAGCGTCTTCCTATAATAATTTATGTTTCTAACTAGGGCTAGGGTTAAACCTGGGACAAGTGGACTGACGGTAGTCAGTAAAGACCAATCATGATAATAGAGGAGTGAGGTGAAGGACGTATTCCAAAATGATGAGTATGCCATCTAGGAATAGTGACATACACAGTATGTTGTAAAACTTTGGCCAAAGTATCACAAGTTGCTGGTTGCATTGTCCTATGTCACCAAGTTTAAAGCAACGTGATATCAGATGAATATTGGTAACAAATATTTAGATATGTTCTTTAAATAGATCACTCAGTACCCGGTGTAGGGTAGGAAAAACCAAGTATACGAAGTATACGATATGTATTCAATACTTAAAGTTAACATAAATAGATCGGTAGATTACCGAGTTATGAAATGAATAGATCGGTGGATCACCGAGTCATTTACAGCTGCATATGGTTATCTATTTGAAATTGATTGGCATGAAATGTTTGTTCTAAATAATGCTTTATTTAGAACAGAGAACATTATATTATAAAAAAAATCCCTTGTTTCTAAAGTCTTAAAATGGGAATGTTATGTGAAGTTATCTTATTGTGATGAGTTGTAAAATTTCATTTCATATCATGTTACTGAAACAAAATGCAAAAGGAATATACACAACTCATAAGATAAAGACAATTTCATTTATTCATAAGGAAATGATACACTTTTCTCACACAAGACATGAGAAATAACTGGAAGAAAAGATGCATATGAATAAAATAAAATAAAATGAAAAGGAGAGAAGGGAACCTTCATTACCTAATGATTAGATCCCCTCTTATTCAGATGCTTAACTATATTCTTCCACTGTTGCTCCACATACCTGAAAAAGAGTAAAAGAGTAATGTTAGAGCTCGGGATCATCTTCACTCCATTTTATTTCTAGTTTCTAAGGTACGTGCATCCTAGAAATAAGTTACATAATTGAAGATGTCTCATTACAGATACTAAATATGAACAAAAAGGGTTTTAAGAAATACATCTCTAACATGCAAGAGTAAAGTTTCAACTACAAGTGTTCATCACATTTTAAGGTGCAAATTTTAAGATCTAAGAGGATTATTTTTTCATTTTACAAAAGACATGGAACTGCCATCAAGAAAACAAATAATTCATTGTAGCCAACATTTTTGAATCTAGAGCTATTCTGAGTTTCTAAATACAATTATATAGCTGGAAGCAAGCTACAAGATGGTGTTTAAAACTTTCAAAAAATAGGATGTCCACAAATTCATGATCTACAAATAAATTTCAATCCTAATCAATTTCAGATTTTTGAGAAAATAGATTTTTACAAGCAATTTTGAATGTAGTACTTCATACAAAAGTTGTAAATAATGTTTTAAGATCACATAATTGTCAAGGAAAGATACAATTTTTCCTATCCATAAACTTTCGATAGACAATACATTTTTTTAGACTATCATACAAGGCTACAATCTATAAAAAGAGGAAGTGTCATATTTAAAGAATGACCAAGAAATAATAACACAGCTATAATTACAACATTGAAATGTTGAATCAAAGCCTTGTAGGAGTCATAATTAAATGAAGAATTGCATAAAAGAGGTCCTAATGATAGCTTCAAGTAATGAAAAGTGAGTTCCATTCACACCAAAAAGATAAGATAATACAACCACAAATGGATCTACTTAAAATATTTATGTAGATCTATATAATGAAATATCATCTACCCAATGACATGTCAAACACCCAACTACAAGTGTGAATGAAAACACTAACCCGAGAAGTAAAAGGGAAAATCATAAAAACATGAATTAATCACAAAGATCATGAATAAATTCAGATCTAGAAGTGGGGTCTTAAATCCCCTGCTTACTTTAAAATCAAAATAACTCTGGAAGAAAAATAATTTATTTTCCAAGTTTCAACAAGGGTTGAGTTGGCTACATCATATGGTGAGCCAGGTGTAGTATAAAACGAGCTATAATCCGAGCCATAGGTTAAAGAAAACAAGCTATGCAAAGCTATAAATGGGTGAGATAAATGATGATTGGGTCAATCTCATCAAGGAAAACATAGTGCAAAGATCACAATTGTTAAAACCAAGTGATAAAGGTAATTTCCCAGCCCAAACATGCATACCACTATCACAACAATAAGCGTAGAGATATTGAGTTAACCATTGAGTCAAAATAAGGTAGAAAAGAGGTTGAGTTTTGCAATGAAAACCATAATAAAAGTAAAATAGAAATCCTTGAATCTCCATTCCAAAACCATTGTAGTGAGTCAAACTTAAAAACTCATAATACATTAAAATAGAGCACTGATATCATAAAATTAGATAACCAAGTGGCGAAGATAGAAAACTTACCTCATAAGGCATAAGTTGGGCATAAGTTGGGAAATAGTAGCATCCTAACATCCTAACCTCATAGTACAATGTGAGGCATAAGTTGGGAAATAGTAGCATCCTAACCTCATATCATGTATCAGAGTTTGATGGTTTAAAACAAAGCACAATGAAAAATAAAACATCGAGCTATAGCTGGAAAATGGAGGAGTCAAAAATCAATGGCATCTAGGTTAGAATTCCAATGCAAGATGAATTATCGAACCCAACTCAGAACAACTCGATGATTGATCTCTAAATATGCTCCCAAGCACAAAATATATGACCCATCTCGAGCTCTTGACAAGATAAAACTGGAAAAATAGTGAAGCCCTTTAAGAAAAATCTAAACAAGTATAAGAGGGAAAACTGAATGGACAAAAGTGGGTAGTAAAACCAAATCCATATCATCACAAAAATCCTAGATCTCCAATTAACAACGAGCTATAAATAACCCACAAGCATGTGAATGCAAAAACAAACCAAAAGTGAGGAAAATGGTGACTGGGTCACTTCATGTTAAGCCCATGAAGGAAAAGATAGGTGGGAAGATCACTTCAATAGTGGCCATGTCTACCCAACTTGGTAACTCACCAAATTTTGTACCCATAAATCCAAAATAAATACCATTTTCAACTCGTCAAACAACAAGAAGTGCAAAGAAGTAGATTACCTACAAGTTCTAGCTCATACAAAGTAAGAATGAAGCAAGGAATACAATGTAATATCACAAAAATACACAACTTGATCCACAAGAAGAACCAAAAGCTTTAAACAATAGGAAAAAAAGAGTAAACGCATAAGAAAAGAGAGATATATGCTTATCCTTGAGATACAATGCAAAACTAGAAGCTCGAATCCTCTAATGGTGGCCATTGAACCAAAAAATGCAGAGCTTTAAGGATCTTAAAAATAGTGACCCATTAGATTAACAATTGAAAACTTTAAGAACCCATAGAACTGGTTAAATACCACAAGGGCAGAAGCTCCAAAGATTCCTTCCATGGCGGAATTTTTTTACAAAGTCTCCTTAAAGCTTGAATCTTCCATAAATCCAAAGGTGAAAATGAGGAGAATTTAGGGTTTAGCCCTAATTCAAAGTGAGTTACTCATGGTTAAGGTTAACTATACTAACCCTACCATAGTCACTTTTTTACAACACCTTTACCATATGGCCACGTAAGGTCAAGGTTTTGAAATGTTGTTGATTATTATTAGATTCATGAGGAACTATAAACTTAGAAAAGTTAGATTAATTGAATAATATCATTCACATGTGCTAAGGAAAGGAAACCCCATGATTATTTCATGCCATGTTTTAATCAAAAGAAAATTATTATCCAATAATAAACCATGTTTACCTTATAATGCATCATGTGAAGGTAAAAAATCCCTTTTTGTAGATAAGACAAACAAATCTATTTTTACCTTATAAGCTCAAAAATTACCTTTTCTCATGCAAAAGGTCCATACATTTCCAAAGGCATGATTAGGGATTTAAATGTAGTTTTACCAAGTGTATGTGAATCTATTTTTGCCCTCAGAGCAACATACCCTTGATTTTAGCTTTATTATTATTATTGTATTTTTGTAAGAAGGCCAAAATTGTGCATGTATAACTATTTTTGGATTTATCTCCAAATTATCTAAGTGTTAAAATGAAGTTGGAAAAATTATTTTTGGAGCAAGTGGTGAAAATTTTACACTTATACCTTGCTTGTGCAAGTGTTTTGTGGGGCTCACTATTCTGGGCATGTAACTTAGACTGCATGTCAGAAATATTGTAATGCAAGGGCACCTATTTGAAGAAATAAAGACTATTTTCTTTTCCTAAAATGTAGTTCGCAATAAGTTTACACTTACAGCAGCTTATGGTATGTTTTAGTGAATGTATCCCTAAATTTCCTTGCAGTGCATATAAACTTATGTTAATACCTCCTTTAAATTGTTTTGCAAGAGGTTTTACATGTCATATTAAGTTTAGATTTAGTTCCTCAATCATACTTGGAAAACGGATGTATTGCGTGAGCCATCCCTTCACATATTTTTGTCATTTTGTCTTGAAATTCACTCAAATCCCTTTGGTTTGTGAAAAATTAATGCTTTTGTAACCTCAGTTTGTGCACAATATTGTTTTCAACAGTCTCAAAAATTTATGGTGTATCATCCCCTTTCTTTTATAATATTTCATTCTAACCTTTACCCCCATCAAAACTAGTTAGGGATACACTAAAGGGAACCAACCCTTCAAATTTGGAGATTCACCTTAACCATTAGGATACCCATAGCCCCTGAGGTTTTTCCATTGTATATCTGCATAAGTGAGGAGAAAGAAGACTACAAGTTGTCAATCCTCATAAGGGTGTACACTTATATTGGATAAAAATTCTAGCATGCCTGATGGGACAAGGACTAATTTGATGATTGTTCAAAAATTGAAGATTTAAATTAGAACACATCTGGTGACTCTGAGAAGTTAATTTCATACCATTACTACATGTTCCATGCCTAAGGTGACAACAAGGTCTTCAGCTAGAGACTTTTAGAGGTATTTTTCAAAACAGATCTAGTTTTTTTAGTTCAAGAAACCCTTTTTCCATGCAACATACCTGTTTTTCCCCATTTTTTTCAATCATTTATGAGTATCATGCATTCATGATTACTATTTCTGCATGTGGTATGTGGAAGTTCTTTCTCTAAGAGTTGAACCATCCCAATCCACCTCCTTTCTACCAATATCCTCCCCCAATCATCCAATATTATAACCCTTATCAAAACGAATATGGGATGACCCAAACCTAGATAATCAACTATGTGATGCATCATTACAATCATTTTCTATTATTTCAAGAACAAGGTTATTCATAGGAATATGCAGGTTATGTAGATTATGGAGTTAAAACATAGGAGGAATATTTTGAAAGTAAAATTTTCAGAATACTAGAGTAGACATGGCAAGCTCTCAATGATCATCTTGAAAACTCACCAGCATTAGAGGACAAAAACTTCGATGGTAGAAGATGCATTGTTGTCGAATGGGATGTTGCCACATACCTTCCTTGTTAACCATAATTAGCCTAATTTTTAGATTCCAATTTCTTGTGATGATGTATTCTCCCCACATTGTCATCCTCACAATGCAGATACGTTGGCTCCCTTACCCTTTGTCCAAACATTTCCAAATAAGTTTGAGACCCATCCCACCCCTCCTCCTTCATCCGAAAGCCCACTTAGGAAGGTGATAATAAGAAAATCCAACAGACCACCAGGGGAAACCAATTCAAGAAACCTTGCAGGCTTAATTTATGAAAATTTAACCAGGAATGGGTTTCAAAATTTGATTTCAATCAGATTTTGTAGTTGAAAAAGAGTGCTCTTTTTGAAGGGGATATTTCATAAGAAGTTGTAAGGATCACGATCATCAAGTGAAGGTTAGGAAATCGATCTAGTTCCATCCTCTTCATTTACAAGGAAAAAATAATCTTTTTGAATTAAGCATGTATAAAAATTAATTAATTTCAGATCAAAAAATAATCTTGATCCAGTCAACCAACTACATAATTCTCCATGTGTCTGACTTTGAGATTAAAATTTCAAAATTCTAACCATGCATGTACTCTATTGTAAGGTCCCCATGAAACAGATTTAAAAGAAGAGAATTTTCATAAAATTCAAGAATCAATCCTGTGATCTAGAGTTGTCATATGATGAAGAACAACATGTTTTTATCTTGCCAAATATTTTTGCTAAACCATGAGGATGAGAAATGATACTAAAGGAGGAAGAATCACTTGCAAATGAGAAGGAAAATACAATAGAATGCAATGATCCCCTTAAAGACACTGGCGTGAATAGAAATTATGCACTCTTAAAGGTTGCAATGATTCAATCAAAGAACATCATTCTGCACTGCAATCCAATGAAATAGCAAGTCATCTTCAAGAAACATGAGTTTGACTTTTCTGATTACATCCTTGGATCCCATCTGAGTGAAAAAAATCTTGATATTATTGTAGAAGGAAGGCCTTGCTCATGTCTGGGATAAAGTATCCAAAGAAGGCATAACAATCCATGTTTCCTAGCCCAATCTTAGGTTTGTTACGAAACGCAAAGGAGGAGGTATGATTGTTGGTATTTTACTTCCTTGTTAGTAGTGTATTTTTCCTAGCTTACATTTTGGCACGCCCGGTTACTTTTGATCTGTTACCATTAATTTCTCAATTAGTGGTTTTATATGTTCTTTGTTTATTATTGTTCATTATTATCTCCTTTTCCATGCCTTATGGCCTTCTTTGATTAACCTTCACGTTGTGGGTAGTGTTTTTGTTGTACGGTGTCTTGTGGTGTATATGCAGGTTGTAGTACCAATGACATCATGCCACTCATCATATCTTTGATCTCCTCAGCGCTCGGTGATTAGTAGAAAGGACATCCATTACCTAATCCAGATACTTATGGATTACAACAAAAATATTCCATCCTAATGTCATCATAGAGGTTACCTTTCTAATAGTTTTCCAGATCTGGATACTTTTGGATCATAAAGGAAGTATTCATCATCTTATGGTGTCTACCTAGGTTACTTTTAACTCGATCTCTAATTTTTGGTTTTACAAAGCAAATTTGTCATCATTTTTATCATACACTGAGCTCTATGGTCATGGGAAACCAATCCGGAAAATGCGTTTATTTTTTTCCTTTTTCTCATATAATTGCTTTGTAGGCAATCGACCTTCTTTCCTAATCAATTTTTAAATACTTCATTTTCAATCACTATATATATCTTACTTTCCTCAGAATCATACTTTTCCCTCTTCGTTTACCCTATCAAAAACACAAAAACAATATCTTTATTTCTTTCGATCTTTCTTTTCACCCATTCTAGAACTTGTTTTTGACACTCTCTTAGTTTATATTTAATTTTAAAAATATTTTTAAGGTAATTATATACTGTGCTTTCACCAAATTAAAAAAAATTTATTAACATGTTTTATTAATATCTTCTTTAAACTAACTCTTGCATATCTTGATCTTAGTTTATATCTATGTACAATTCTTTAGATTAATATAAACTACACTCAAAAATATATAGCTATCCTAAAATACATCCCCACACTCTCTTCCCAAGCATCCCTCTCTCACCCATCCACCACCCCTCTTCCTTCCACATGACCACCCGATTCTCCCCACATCCATCGCCTTCCCTACACTCTATCTCTTACTCGACCCCTTCCCAACATCCCTAATCTCCCAACCAAACTTAACCCACATCCCTACATCTCCCCCCAGCCACTCCCTTTCCCACAAAAATGCACTTCGAACTAATCAAATATCCCATTTGATTAATTATCCATTTCCAACATCCCCCAAATAACACCAATCCTCACTACATGTCATTATTCTCCTGTGCCTTTTCTACTGTTGAACTAAAAGTTCAAAATCAAAATCCTCACCCACTCTTCGTGGTCCCCACTCACCTAAATTCCTCCACTTATGAATTAAAAATCCAAAGTCAAATCCTCACTCATTCTTCGTGGTCCCCACTCACCTAATCTTGCCCACATTTTCAAACCATCCATAACTCCCTCCCCTTAAACCTCCACGTACTCCCCATAAGTTAAAACTTACTCCTCCCAGGCTATAAATACAACCTTACCCCTCCCATCTAAAGACACGTAGAATAAACTTGAATGCCATGTCTAAGTTCTTGCATCCTTTGAGCAAAGACCATCCTTAAACTCCTCATCCTAATGTCCGTTAATAGCCTCACACTTGAATCAACCAAAATCCATAACTCCCTTTTACCCATTTTGCAAAGTAAGTGGATATTTTTGCAGGAAGGCCTTAACCTATCGTCTTGATAGAAAAACACCTATATATCACGCAATCAGGGCTCAATCCATATTTCCTAGCCCATTCTGAGGTTTGCTACGGAACGTAAAGAGGAGGTATGATTGTTAGTATTTTACTTCCTTGTTAGTAGTGGCATTTTTCCTAGCTTACATTCTGACACGCCACTTTTGATCATTATCATTAATTTCCCAATTAGTGGTTTTATTCATTCTTTGTTTAACTATTTTTTGTTATTATCTCTTTTATTGTGCCTTATGGCCTTCTTTGGTTAACCTTATTCTCCATGTAGGAAACTTTTTTTTTCCTCCGGTGTCAAAATGGTGTCATCCTAGGTTATCTGATCCGTTCAACTCCTTTAGTCATTTTCTATCACAATGACAAAATTTCTCTACACTCAACAGTCTCCATTTTCTTTGTATCTAGTCCATCTTTTCGGCATATGTGTCTACATTATTGTCATCTAAGAACATTTTCATCCACATTATTATCTTTAATTCTCGATCCCCTACACCTTTCAGATTGATCCTCTCCTTTTGGCCAACACCCAAACGAATTCACTGGATCGATCTTACGTCAAAAATACAACCTTTCTTGCTCATTTTCTCTTTACTAATTTTTTACTTGCATTCCTCTTTAATTAAATTTCATTGTTTTTTTTTCATTACTTTTAGGCCAATTGGTGCGTAAAGGTTCATAATTTTTGCCCTTGTTCTTTTTATGATCTTTTTTACACCTTACATTCCAATTTTCCACAATCGTAAACTGACCAAAGTAAAAATTTTATGACCCATTTTGCAAAAGGATTTTCATTGCGATATTTACACTTAAAATTCACACTTCTTTGTTCAAAGTTCAATCTTATCATGTTTTTTTACTTTTATATACTAATCTCCACATTTTATCATCCAAAGAGGATAATTCTGTGATTTTTAACACTTTGTGAGTATAATTAATTATTTGTAGTGCTTATTTCTATCTAACTACATATTTGTGCAAAAAAAAAAAAACTATTTTTTTTTGCAAAACCTATTTTTGAATATACAAGCCCTTATCGCATGCTCTTCTTCCAAAATGCCTTGAAAATTGCATCTTCCAAATCCTTTGAAATAGGAGACCCACCCGATCCACTAAAAATTTTTTTCTACATTCTAATTTTCCACGACGACACTTGCAGGTAACATTTTTAATGCTCTCCTTTCGTTGTTTCTTATTTTCTTTGTGAAGATAATTGTTATCAATATCAAATCACGATTAATTGCACACTTATTAATATATGAAATATTTTTTTTACAAAAATCTCTATTCCAATTGTATCCATGTATGCTCTTTTCTGGCGCCTTCGAGTGATCTGGAAAATCAGAAACAACCACAATTGTTTAGTTTCTTTTTCTAACATTGCAGGATCCTCTAGCCTTATTTTCTAATTGTCATTTCAATCATTATTTTAGGACCTTCTTCATATTATTAATATTTGTTTGGTCGTTGGTTGTGTATGCCCTTTTCCTGTGCATTCGAGCTATCTGGAAAATCAAAAACAACCACGATCGATTCTCTAACACGTTGTCTGTAGGATAACTACTAATATATTCTTCACAGGACCACATCACTAGAAAATTATAAAAAAAAACACAAAAACAACCAAAAAATTCCAAAAAACCACCATTCAAAGAAAATTACTGAAACCAAAAAAAAATAGCACATGCCAGGTATGCAATTATTTTCCACTAGTGATTTATTTCAAGTTGGAAAGAACCTTACGTTTAATCACTTTATCATTTTATTTTTTACACGTAGTCGAGGTGGATTTCATCACCACCAAAGCTACACCGGTGACGTGGACTTGACTACCACACACCAACAACATTTGCATCTGCATTGCACTTTGAGACCTAGTCTCATCACAACGTTTGATATTTACCTCGCCCCTGATCTTCACTTACAGGTAATGTTATTGTGCGGCGCATGCGATTCATGCCTAAATAGCTATAACAATGGAGCCTGACATCATCCCTGTAAATATTCGAGAAGTTATAAGGACACCATACACATTCATCCCCCATCACCTTCCACCTTTTCACAAAACCTACATTGGACATGGTGATTCACTCTGAAAATAGGCAAGTAAGAATTGGTGAGTCTCCTCTAGTGCTCTAAGGGTTCCCCGTACCAATTTTGTCCCCATACAGAATTAGGTATATCAAGACTAGGGTATATCAGAGGATGCATTATTTTGGAGTAATAAGAGCCTGCATCCATCATTCCACATCATACTTGTATGATTGCATGAAACAATGATCATTCCTAAAGAATTTACCTCATAAGCCAAAACAATTCAATCCACATGATTGCTTGTTGTTTGAAAAAAAATAGTTTAGCATTGTTTTATCATAAAACTTGGATGATATCAATGTGTTCATTATAAAAGTTCAAACCCTAGTTGTGTTCCACAAAAAAATCATTTCTCAACCAATTCAATACCAAGCTAAAACATCCAAACAATCCAACAACGCAGACCAAAACATCGCACCGATTTCATTAGCTTGCTTTAGCCAACAATACATCTGTCCATAGCTTGTCTTCGGCTATATCTAACTGATATTGAGTGACTGTCATTCACTCCCCATATTGTCAATTGTCAAAACATCCTTCATAGCTTGTTTCCAAGCTATATCAAACTAATATTGGGTGACTTGTTTGAGTTCACTCATTATTTTTTCCACCATCGCATTTATCCAAATCACAGCCAACACAAATCCTTTCATAACTCATTTTGATTTATATCACAACCATATTGAGATTAACATGTTCGGGTTACTTTCCCCGTTAACAATCTAGAGCTTGTTCAAGAAAAATCTACACAACATGCAAATAAATTCCCTAATAACTCATCTTGAGTTGCATCACCATCATATTGAGATAACATTTTTGAGTTACTCTCCTTATCAGTCATCACAAGATTATTCGAGCTAAATCCAAAGTAATCAAGTTCTCATTTAATCACACCTGCTCAAAATTCCTACCCACTTTTTAGCTTAATCAGACACATTTCATCATGGTATTCACACGTAGTCACAATCATGAAAATGATGATGAAGAATTCACACAACCAAAAATCACCAATGAAGAACAAGAACAAGTCAATAGGGTGATAGAACAAAACAAAAATGAATATCTGTTACGCATCCTATCCATGGGGGCAAAACTACCCCTTGACTTCGGGACGAAAAATTTAAACAAAGTTATTGACAACGGTGAATCAAGTTATCACAATGAAATACCAAACAATCCAAATGGATCTTCTGGCTGATGAGTTATTCACTAAAATCCAAGACTTAACAAAGAAACTTGAGGAAGCAACTACTAGAGCTGAAAGATTAAAAGACCCCAATCTAGACTCCAATACTCACAAAATTTTTGATAAACTGTCCCCCGTCTCTCCATTCACACAAGAATGGAAACATATGAAAGACACCATTCAGGGACTACAAAAACAATCAAAACAATTCAACTTTGAAGAATTGTGTCCTTATCCATTTGATACAGAGATATCACGCTTACCATTTCCGTCATCCTTCGAAATCCCAAATTTTGATAAATACAAAAGCAAAGGTGAACCCCTGTGAACATGTCAAGGAATTTTACATGTAATGTCAGGAAGTTTCCTATTGAGACACGTACCTTTTATGATTATTCCCCCAAAGTTTAGGAGGATAGGCTTTAGAATGGTTTTTCCATCTTCCCAAAGGGTCAGTCACGACATTCACAGACCTATCAGAGAAATTCATCAAACATTTTTCCCATAACTTAGACTCAGAAATAACCATGTTTGATCTTTGTAACACTAGGCAAAGGCCAAATGAAAACTTTTCCTCATTTTTATAACTATGGCAAGGAATCGCAAGCCAATTTCCTTGCTCAGTACCAGAGAGACAACTAGTTAGCATTTTTGTTCCTAATCTCAATGTCGAATTATCATTCCACATGAAAATGCATTGTTTGAATAGTTTCGAAGAAGTCATTGAAAAGGGCACATAAATTGAAAAATCCCTCATTTCTAAGGGCTTACTTAAAGCACCCTTTAGGGACTAACCTTATCGAGACACCCCTTAGAACCAGGACAAATCTAAATTCTTTAACCAGAATCAAAATATAGTCAACGATGGCGTTATTGATTCCTGCCATGTCCAAAATGTTCAAAACCATCCCATCAACACATTAAAATCCAAACAACCAATCATTATCCCTAGAAAGGAAGTTCCTTCTCGGGACCGATGAAGACAGTTCACTCCTCTCAGAGAAAGTCTATCTAGTGTCTTTCGTCATTTGGAAAATGCCAATATGATTACATATCCCATCATCAAACCCTTTGAAGAAGGACAACCCAAACCAAATTGGTATAAGGACAACGAATATTGTGATTACCATCACATAAAATGGCACTCTACATATCGATGCATGCAACTCCACCATTACGTCCAAGACTTGATTGAACTTGGAGACATAGAAGTTAAAAATACTCTTGAGACAAAAACACCTAATGAAAAACTTCACATGTTCAAAAATCCCTTCCCTAACCACAATAACAATTCAAAAGATAAGGTTCAATCATCAAGCAATGCCAAGTATGACTCAGTCATCTCGACCATAGACTATGACCAAGACTTAGTGGCAACTATAAAGATCATAACTGACTATGAGATCACCACCAGACATAAAAAAATATGGGTCCCTACAACAAAAAAATCTGGTACTTTGTCTCCCGCATCACCTCTTAATCAACCATCTAATTCCACCACCAATTCCTCTCCACAACCTGCGCCGTCATTCAATATTGTCAAACAATTGGACAAGACTGCAACACAAATTTCTATAATGGAATTAATTAATTCTTCTCCCACACTACAATGCATCCTTATGCAAAGATTGAATAACACTTGTGTCCCTAAGGACATCAATTCACAACAATTCTAGGCTTTAATTTCACATCTTACAGTCCCCAATCCTATTTTATCTTTTTCTCCCGCTAACCTTCTTAATCCCAACATTGCTAATAATCATTCTTTATACGTCGAGGGTTATATAACACATCATAAACCAAGCGCGTCTTAATTGACAATGGATTTGCATTGAATATTTGTTCCATGAAACTTTTACGGTGTCTAGGTTACACTGAAAATGATTTACAAAACAATATCATAACCATTCATGGGTATAATAATAACGAGAGAAAGTATGAAGGCACAATCATGTTGCCTCTCCAACTTGGACCCATCACCTTAGACGTGGTATATCATGTGGTGGATGTAGAAGTTGCATATAACATTCTTGATCGGCTGACCATGGATTCATGCCATGAAAGCCATCCCATAAATGTTCCACCAATGTATTAATTTTTTTCATTTAGAAAAGGAAGTTACGTTACATGTGGATCCCTAACCCTTTGAGTATTGTCGATTCCTCGAAGGACGGTATTGACATGATCACTATTGTCCATCAACAGATAAGTATGGTCCACCTAGCATAATCCCTAACGAAACACGCATCGATTCAGATACACTCCCTAATAATGATCCAAAACCATCATCTTATAACCAAAACACATTTTCCAATCCATTATCTTCTACCAGTCAACAATCTTCAACTAGTCCTCCCACTACTCAATCATCTTCTTATACTAATAAAGATTCTTCTTCCAGCAACAATTATTCTTCCACCACACCATCTTCTTCCTCGCCTAGCCAACCTTCTTCATCTAACCAAACCTCTTTTATTAAGATACCTTCTCCTATGAATAACCAAACTTCATCCTTCAATTGACCCCCTTCTTCTTATAACCCATTATCTTCATCTTTTAAAACTACCAAACTAACTTCCCCACCACATGAGGTACCTATTGGTCCCCCATCCCACACATTTAAAATCATTGACACAGGATGTGGTGAATATAAATTTCAAAAGATGGAAGACTCCTTTTATATCAGCAAATCACCACATAGTTACGGCAAACCTAATGCTCCACATCTGATAATCCATCCCACTTACCAAATGGGACAGTTAGTTTGGAAAAAAATTGGTTATCTTGAAAATGAACATATTCCAAGTTCTTCAGGATCTTGGTTATATAATGAAAATTTTGCTCTATGTTATGAGTCCCCTTAATTTCCCGAATCCCATTGAATAATGAAAAACATATGATGGAAGGGTAAAATACTCGGTCCAAATGAACAAGGTCATTTAGACCTGATCAATTGCACACAACATCACAGTAAACATGGTATGGGTTTCAAGGGGTTTGATGTTGCTTCGGTAATAATTTCAAGTGATAACGATGACACCAGCTCTGATAATGACACCTGGTCTCCACGTAGCCTTTTAAAGGACCTCGCTAAAAAACATCTTTACTTTGAACATTTATCTGTTAATGTCATCAATTTTGAGCCTACGCATCCAACTCTCATAGACCATGGCTAACCACATCAGGCGGCCATGGACATGTTCCAAAATGATGAAGCCATCAAAGAATTCCTTGGAACTCGTGACCAAATCCCTACTTCTGACCATAGAAAAGGATTTTAAATCAATCTAGATGAATCAGCCTATTTGGCGAAGAAATAAAATATTCAGATCATTCACCCTTAGAAAATTTGGATCAAAATTGTACAAACAGAAAATTTCCCAAATTCAAAATCTCACCTCTACCCTATCAAACAAACATGTCAATAAAAATTCTCAACATTGCACCAAATCCCCTAAATGAGCCAACACTAATGACATACATCAACCATTAGCACCATTCTCTGAAAATGATACATCTAAAATGCTTGTAGAAGAAACTAAAGACATAAACATTGGAACCACCGAACAGTCAAAAATTTTACAACTTGGCATTAGTCTGTCTAACCAAGAATGCATGGAATTCACAACACTCCTTATTTAATTCCAAGATATATTTGAATGGAAATATAAGGACATGTCAGGTTTGGATCTATCTCTTGTAGTACACCACCTTATGGTGCATCCAGATGCAAAGCCTGTAAAACAAAACTATGTAAAATGCATCCCCAAGTTACATTTCTCATCAAAGCTGAACTCGAGAAACTCTTGGAAGCTGACTTTATCCGACCTATTGATTATTCGGCATGGATATCTAACATAGTTCCCATAGCCAAGAAAACCCCTAGCATCAAGATATGCACAAACTTCCGAGACATTAACAAGGCTTGTCCCAAAGATGACTTTCCCTTGCCAAATATAGACATGATTTTTGATTCTACAGTAGGCCATGAAATGCTCTCCTTAGTGGATGGATTCTATGGTTATAATAAAATACATATTGCTAAAGGGGATCAACCTAAAATGGTATTTACTACACCATGGGGCACCTTCTGTTATAAGGTCATGCCTTTCGGCTTAAAAAATTCTAGTGCCACCTATCAACGAGCAATGACTGTCATCTTCCACGACATGTTACATGATATTATGGAAGATTATGTTAATGATATATTAGAAAAATCCAAAATAAGAATAGGGCATCCAAGTGTGTTGAGACACATTTTTGATAGATTACGCGAGTATAAGGTTCATCTTAACCCAAAGAAATGTGTGTTCGAAGTAACTGCTAGTAAATTATTAAGGTTTACTGTCTCACGAAGAGGCATAGAAGTGGATCCTGCCAAAGTAAAAGCCATTATGGAAATGCCTCCTCCTCAAAACCTAAAACAATTACACAGTCTTTAGGGAAAAATACAATCTATTCAACATTTCATATCACATTTGGCTGATAAGTGCCATCACTTCAACCAGCTACTCAAGAAAGATGCACAATTTCACTGGAACTACGATTTCTAAGACTCTTTTGCTAAGTTAAAATAATACCCTCTAGTCCACCTGTTCTTATGTCACCAGTTGCCAATAAACCCATGTGAATTTATACATATGCCACTGCACATTCCATAGGAGCTCTACTAGCACAACATAACGATCAAGCAAAAGAACAGGTTATATATTACCTTAGTAAAACTCTTATTGAGCACGAAGTACGTTATTCCCAAATCAAAAAAGTATGCTTAGCGATCACCTTTGCATTCCATAAGTTACGTCATTACTTGCTCAATCACACAACTAATTTGATTTCCAAAATTGATCCTCTCAAGTATTTTTTGACCCATTTTCACGGGAAGAATGTCTAGTTGGGTCATATTACTTAGTGAATTTGATGTTGAATTTGTTCCATAGAAGGCAATTAAAGGACAAGCCCTTGCAGACCAAATTGCTGAAGCACCCATTCCTGGCACAGAACCACTTCAGTTATCTTTTCCTGATGAAGATATTCTACACATAGACATCACACCAACTTGGACTCTATTTTTTGATGGATCTTGTAATCTCTATGGCTTAGGGGCTGGTATTTTGGTTATCACACCCAGCGGACACATTATCCCCAAATCATTTCTCTTAGCATTCCCATGTACCAACAATATCACAAAATATGAAGCTCTCATCACAGGATTAAAACTGGCTATATCTTGGAATCTTACAGAATTAGCTGTATTTGGTGATTCTTTACGTATCATCAAGCAAGTTACCGATGAATACCGGGTCAAGGATGAAAAACTTATCCCATATAAACGCATGGTGGATAGTCCTGGAAGCTATTTTCGATTAATTAACTTTGATCAAATCCCCAGAATTTGTAATAAATATACAGACACTATGGAAACCATCGGATCCCTATTATAAATTGTATCTAGTCAACCCCAGGCACATTTTCTCGTCAAACATCTCTTAATGACTTCCCAGGATCTTCCTAAAAACACTATGGTATGTGATATCCTAGGTCCGAATAACCCTTGGTACCACAATATATATACCTTCATTCATGATAAAACATTTCCTTCCAACATAAAACCAATGCATAAACGTGTTTTAGCACAATGTGCTTCTCGTTACACCATTTTAGCAGAAACTCTTTATAAATGAGGATATGATGGCACCCTGCTCCAATGTCTTAATCAGGAAGAAGCCTCAAGTGTCTTAGCTGAATTCCATTTTGGTATCTGTGGAGCACACATGAATGATATAGCCTTAGCCAAGAAAATAATGCGAGTTGGATATTGTTGGCCCACCATAAAAAGTGATACATGTCATTTTTTCAAACATTTTCAAGCATGTCAAAAGCACGGAAATCTTATCCATGCACCTTCCTATGCATTACAATCGATAACCACACCATGGCCTTTCTCTCAATAGGGACTTGACCTCATTAGTAAAATCAGACCAACATCATTTGATGGACATAAATTCATCATTACTGCTACTAATTAGTTCACTAAATGGGTGGAAGCTATGCCTCTCACTTATGTTACCGGTAGCCAAATTTTGAAATTCATTTTTAATAATATCATTTTTTGATTTGGTATTCCATCCACTCTAGTTGCAGATAATGGCAAATCATTTAAAAACCGGGATGTATAAGACCTAGCCAAACGTTTTTGCATGAAACTTAAATGGTCCACTCCATACTACCCTCAGGGTAATGGTCAAGTGGAAGCAACCAATAAGACCTTAAAATACATCATGGAAAATATTTTCAATAACCATGGACGTAACTGGCATACTCAAATTTACCCCACTCTTTGGGCTTACTGTACATCTTACTGCATGCTTACCAGAGCCACCCCATTTTCCCTTGTTTATGGTTGTGAAGCCATTTTACTTATTGAGATAGAAATCACATCCTTGAGGATCTCCCTTAAAGATGTAATTAATGAGGATGAATACCGACAGTCACGACTTCAAAAGCTTGAGCTTCTCGAAGAAAAATGACTTAATCCTCTTAATCATCTTCAAGTCTATCAAAACTGACTGCAACGCAGTTATCATAAAAAGGTAAGACCCAGAGAATTCAAAATTGGTGACCTCATTTTAAAAGAAAATCAAAATAATACCACTAAAGAACGAGAAAAACAAGGAAATTTTGAGCCTAATTGGTTAGGACCCTATGTAATTACAACTAAATTTGGCTCTGGAGCCTATAAATTTGCAACTAAAGATGGTCAAGATCTTGATGAACCAATGAATGCAGTTCATTTAAAGAAATTTTATCCTTGAGATGTTCACTATTCCGAGAAACAACATTTACATTGTTCCTTCTGTCTTGCTTATCTCTGAATAATTTACATTTATTCATTTCCATTGACATATATTTTCATCAAAGTCACATCTTCATATTTATCATCATGAGACAGGTGCTAATATAGATCCTATTAATTTTGTGAGTATCATACTTCTTATAATATCTCCCATTTTCAGTCGCTTTCACCTATGGTCATACCTAGAAGCTTACTGATGGTAATATATTCCCTTCAAAGACATTCTCTCTTTCATAACAAATCTCTAAACTTCTTTACCCAGTTTTTCTGGTCATCTATCTCAGTCTTCAGTGTTGAACCCTCGCGTCCTACTAGTCGTGTGGGGCTGAGATTGGGGGCAGACGTTCCTTCCCAAATACAAATCACTATTGTAAAAATCCATCAATTTAATAACTTATGAATAATTCATCGTCCCATCTTTCATCCTTCATAGTCTTTGGTGTTGAGCCCACAGTTCTTCCTAGTAGTTTGAGACTAGGAATGGAGGAAGGTGCCCTTACTTGTCTATGTCTTGTCTTCAGTGATAAACCCTTGCCTCTTACAAGTGGCATGGGGAAAATGATAGAGGGTCGTTCTCATAAAAGCATAAAAATATTGCAAAACATTCAAAAAATTCAAACAAATAAAAAACATTTAAAAAAAAGACAAAAAGGGAATTCACTTGTCTATGTTTTTCCTTCGGTGATGAGCCCTTGCTTCTCACTAGTAGCATGGGGCAAGGCATAGGGAGTCATTTCAAGAATAAAAAATCTTATAGTGCTTACAATTCTAGAATCCCCAAAGAATTGATTTAGATGCCTACGTGAAGAGAGAACTATCCCTTCACCTCATATCTTATCAATTAGTAAGCCACATGTAATTGCCGAAGTCTATCTCGTGACTCTATAGAGCGAAATTCATTCTTGAAACCAGTCCAATGACCATTAAGAGGAGTTGAGTCACAATTTTCACAAATGGATCATTGTTAGCACTTTGCCTTTGTATTTGTTATCTACATCTTGTGTCCTTCTTGATTCTTGGTGATGAGCCCTCGCATCTTACTAGTTGCATGTGGAGTCAAGAATGGAGTTTGAATTATTTTCATCATATCATCATTAACATATTCTGCCAATGGAGTGAAAATTTATCGTATTATTCCAATCATGAGTTACCACCAGGAACATATGTACATGCGGACAATATCCTGGCTTTACTCAATTCTCATAAATAAGTCTGCACTTCTAGCATAACATCTCAAAAAATCCATAAACATTAGAAAAAAATCCTTAAAAATCTAAATATCATTCGTAAAAGCCTCAAAATTCCAAAAACACATTTAGAAACACTCCAATAAAATCCACAAATCTAAGTCAAAAATCCCAAAAAACATTGGAAAATCTCCAAAAAAAACTCCAAAACATAAAAAAATCCCCAAAAATATTATAAAACTCTTCAAATCCTAAATACATTCAAAAAACTCACAAAATCCTATAAATTTACAAAACATCAAAACCCCTAAAAACTTAACAATCAACACAATTCAACACTTTTAACTCTTATCCACAATGAATGTTCTAATCACCTTATGATTACTATAAAGTCGAACCATTTCCCCTCGCGTGAATCCTCGCTTAGGGAAATTCCGGCTCTCATTGTTTCCTTGTTTGAGTAAAATGACACAATCCATTTTCTGATGTCCTTATACCCCTGATTGGGGGCACATCCAATCAATCATCACCGTGGAACATGTTAAGGACATGTTTAAAATGGTTCTTTTGTTGTATTATTAGTTACAAGATTATTCTTTGCTTATCTTGTATATTGATATATTACAGGGGGCACCTTGATTTTCTATATCTTAGTGTTGCTCTCTAAATATGCTTCTTATATTATCTGATTGCATATCGTACAAGGGCATCATATCTTTTTGGATGGCCTTTATCTATGCTCTCTTCCACTTTCATATCATACTAGGGAATCAAACTTTTTTGTTGGCCCATGTCTATTCTATGATGCATATTACAATCTAGTCATCCTGATCTGTTATATCATGATGCATCCTGTTATGTGGTATATTAAAATTAAGATGCTTTTCATCATGTGAGTATCTTCTTACATGATCGACAACTTATTTTACACCACCTCCATTCACCCTTTCCTAATACATTTTCTAGTTTCAAAATCCTACTTGATCACTATTGCAGTTTGCAAATCCTACTTAAAGATCTTTCTCGAGTAGAATTCGTTATCCAACAACTCCTCATCCCCTACCATGATCATCACGTCTTTTATCCATTCATTCGTTCAATCGTCATTTTTACATGCTTGCGCTACTCATGCACACCATCGTACTCTTATCACCATTATTATCCCCTCTCATCCACTTTGTGTTCTTCCCTTTCACTCTTCTTCCACTTCCATGCTTGAAAATATTACTTAATGACCCCTTCGGTGTGGGACTCTTCGATGGAGGTATACCATCTTTCCAATATTTTCCCGTTTTAGAAACTTCTCCCCCATCTCCTCTTTCATTGGATGACAATCACCACCTCAAACATCTATTCACTTCCACCTCTTCCACTTAACATTCTTGCCTCGTCAATCTCACTATGCGAGGCATCCCAATTAAGGATTCCACTCACAATCTACTCCCTACACTGCATATCTTCCTTCAATCCATTCATTTTACACTCCTTTGCTTCCTTTCATTCCTTGTTATCAACACTCATCTTGTATCATCTTGTTCCATTCTCAGACACACACCATTTCACTCTTTTCTCATTCTTCCCCAGTATCTGTATTTTTCTTAGTAATCTTACTTAGATGCATCCTCGTAGTATAAAAAAAATTCACTTAAGGGCTCCTCCTTCAGTCCATCGTGTTCATACACTCTTCTTACTCAACCTTGTCAATCATTTACTTCTTTCCATCATTCTCCTTCTTCAGCTTGGCGATCTTAATTAACTCTTTCCGTGTCACATGGCAATCTTACTTAAGAGTTCCTCTTAAGGTTGATCTGCCCTATCACCTTCCCCCATCCCATCATATTTCCCCCATTTTATTTCTTCTGCCTCTTTTCATGATCATCTTCTTCAACTAACCATTCCACCCCTGTACCCAATATCATATTCTCTTTCTCCTTGTATACCATCCCTATCGGTTAGGTGATCTTACGAAACCACATCGGCAGCATCACGATCTTACTTAAGAGATTATCTTAACCATGACATGTCATCTTACTACTCGCCCATCACTATACATCCTCACCATTCATATGTCCTCTTCATTCCCCATCATCACATATTTTTACCACCACTATCACCATCCTCAACTTGGCAATCTTACTTAACCACTCGCATGGCATGGCGATCTTACTTAAGAGTTCCTCTTAACGATGCTTTGTCATTCTTACACTTTCCCCATCACTACACACTCTTCAGCCTCTTAACTTTTTCTTGGCATTCCCTATTATAACATCATCTCACCCCCTCTTTCCATTCTTGCAAACACCACTTCTCGCTAATGCTCTACTCTATCATCTCCACCCATCACTCTGCTTGGCAATCTTCCTTAATCACTTTTGTCACATGATAGTCTTACTGTAAGGATTATCCTTAAGCTTGAACTTGTTGTTATGGAATTCTCTCTCACCTCATTCTTTGTTCCTTCTGCTGATTGTTTCTTCCTCTTGGTCTCCCCTACCAACAAACATTTTCCTCCCACCATTATCTTTTCTCTACCTATCATATTACAACATACGTGCGTCCACCATCTTCAGCATGTAATCATGTACTTTTCCCCCAATTTCCCCTCCTTGTTCTATCTTTTTTCATTTTTCTCTCTGCCATTTATTCCATATCTCGTTTCCTTACCTCCACCTCGTTCATTCTCATCCTCCACATCCTCTCCTTGCCTTTATTTTATCACAAATCATCAATCGTCCTTTATTTACTATTTCCACTTCATCTTCTCGAATTCTCACAAATATCCACCCCCATGTCTACCCATATTGTTGTTGGTCTCCCCCTAATATTATTTCATCATCATCTTCCATTTCCACACTAATAATTATTGTTGGTCGACCCCTAAAAATCATTCATCATTATTCTCCACTTCCTTTTTCACTCTCTTTTTCCTTCTCCAGTTTCCCTTCATTCCTTCCCTCCTCTAATCCCACCACTCATTGTAAGGGGGCTTTCCGTAATGTCCCTTTGTGGGCATTACCCTTTTCAATCCTCGTTACATTTCTCCTTTTCTTCATTTTTTCTCTCACCCTTCCTCACCACTCATTGTTAGTAGAATTTCCCTAACGTTCTCTCATTGGCATTTCCTCTTCTATCCCCCATTTTCTTTTCTCTCCTATTCTTTTCCCTCAATCCCACCCTTTATCGTCACTTCTTACCCATATCTTCATCTTCCCTTTTCCCTCTCCAATATCTTTACTGTCTTCATCATACATCCTTTGTCTATTTTCTCGTAGTCCTAATATCCATGACAAGAGTGAAGAGGTCAAGAATTATCTCAGGCTCTTCCAAAATTTCTTGCACAGAGTTATGATTCATCATTTCCTCTAGCTAATTTTTGTATCCCTTTGAAAGATGCAACTCAAGGAAATTATCTAGAGGGATTACCTCATCATCTAGTGACTCCTTGATTCCTTCAATCTTCTGCTTGTATCCTTCATGTTATACATATTCCACTACCTTCATTTTGCACCTCTCTCTCCCTTTTTCATAATTTCACCCTTTGCTCTATCATCTTCTCTCATCTCATCTTGTCTTCTTCATTGTTGCATCCTTTAATCATTCCCTTTTTCTGGAGTGGCATCCGTATTTTTCATCTTTCTTATATCTTGATGTGGCCACCTCTTTCATTCACTAGTTAAGGCTTCCAAACTAGCTATCCATCGCACTTTTCTTCCATACCCTTTGTGGCTTGTATCAGGATCTCAAGACTAAGCTCGGGATCTTCCCAGTTTCTTCTTCCTGCTTCAAGAAATTTTTGTATAGACTACTCCTATCCATTCCTTTTTTGGGCTCTTCACACTCTCAGTTTTTCTGTCCTTCAGATGGCTTGACTCACACCTAGCGTCATCCCCAAGACTGGGATTGAGAATAAATTCCCCCATCTTGGACAATCATATACAGCTTTTTTCATTTTCTTGACACCCCAATCATCGTCCTCCATTTCCACAACCTCGTGACCTCTCCCCTTTTTGAGAGCTTGGGGCTCATTCTCTTCCATGTAACGTCAACCCTCCTCGAATGGGCATCATTACATCTATACCTAATCTCTCCTGGGATGGCATGTTTAGGCCTATCAAGGATGGGGATAACCTCCATTACTTATGACCTTATATTCTCCACTAAAGTGATTCATATACCTGCTACCTTTTGATTAGAAGAGTAGATTGAATTCTTCCCCCATTCTCATGAGCAAATTTTTTTAATACATTTTGCATACTGATAATGCTTTCTCTCTTCTTACTCAGGAAGTAATTTCTTATCGAAGGAACACCTTTCTTACTGGTATAATCTCTTGCAAAAGACTTTCAATTCTTTCATCTAGGGCAATATTTCATGTCATCAAATCTACTTTCTTTAGAAGGACACTACTTTCATAGTAACCTTTCGAATGAGGTTGGGAAAATGTTTACTACCCCAATTTCAAACCTCTTATCAATCAATGAAACTTTCCCCATTCCATTTCCCACAAAAAATTCTGATGATTGAATTAATAAATGTTAATCTGATTAATTAATCCATTACATGTCCCTACCTTTAAACCTGATCTTCCAAAGCATGCCAAATATTCCCCATGTCCCCCTACTAGGTGGATTAAATATTGTCAAGTTTAATTAGCCTTGGTGACCTTCCTCAAAGTCACCCACATCACTCTAGGGCATGCTTACTTTTCTATTATGTAATTGATTACCCAAAACCCCCCGTATTATCCCAACTTTTAAGGCTATAAATAGAGCCTTACCCCCCCCCTTTTCAGAACAAGTTTAAAATCCTATCAAAGTCTCTTGATGCACTCTTATTGCATAGAGTAAGCCCATGTTCTATGATCTTGGTCTAGGTGAGTTCTGGTAGCATGCCCTCTTGGAACTCATCCCAAATCCATTATCCCCACATCCTTGGGTGTTAGACTTTGGAACTTCTGATCATATCCGCAACGAACCTTGTCTCGACATTGATGACAGCACCTGACACTCTGCAAATAGTCTCGGCCCATCAATAATCTATCACCCATTTGGCTGAGTTTTGTGACAGAATTCTATGAAGTTAAAGGAGGTATAATCTCAGATTTGTGGAGATACTTTCTTGCTAATCGGTGATTTCTAGAGCTCGCACCTACTAATCCTCTGGATCTCCTAGGACATCCTCTTGGATCCTCTCTCATAGGAGTCCCATCCTCTCCTCCTAGATACTCATCAATAATACTTATATTCTCTAGATCCAAGGTAGACTAGGAGCTTAATTTCAGATTCATACTTGGAACTAGGGCATCAAAAGAATCAACCCCTTCAATCAATCTTCTAATCCACTAATCTTGACTCCTCTCCTATTATCCTCAATCTTCTCATCCTCTAATCATCTTTCATATACTAACTTAGACCTCTCCTCTGGAAGATTCAAGTGGGTTACCCAACTCGTTGACTCCCCATTATAACTGTTTCAAGCGGAGTCATCCACATCACCATCATAACATCTTACCTTCTTTTTCTTTTGCAGCAGTGGTCATTGTTCCATGCTCTAACTCTTCAAAAAGGGGCAAAATGTAGACACGAGTAAAATGTCACCGTGCAATTAGATTACACTGGGTGCATATTCTTCATCTTCTTCATAACCTCCTAGATATACATCATTTAATTAATCTGATTTGTGTCTACAAAATACTCACAACTCATACACTTTATCCTAATGGAAATCACCATCATTTACTATAGTATCCAATCATTATCTCAAACTCTTAATCACTTTTAAATCATTGAAATCATATCCCATTTATGCTCACTGGGTGGGGCCTTTAAGTAGAGCCTTTGGGGTAGCTCTTGCAATTTGATTCCTACACCTACCTTCTCCATGTGAGACAGATTTCTAATCATCTTTTATTAATCTCCTTCTTCAAAGAGGCCAAAATAATTCTGTCAACTCTACCTATAAATCTAGATGGATTCTATTTCTAGAATCATCTCCAGGACTGTCTGGGCCTTTCCATTTGATGGATTCTTGATCTTTCAATGAGAAGATGAGATCCCTCCATGAAGTTCAATGGCCATCCAATTGGAGACTTTTCACGAATATTCCTTGGAATTGGGATCCATTCGCAGCAAAAATCCTATCCTCTCCTCATTGGGCATTCATCCATTGAATCTTCATTGACCCACTTAGATTGAGATGGTGAATCCATCTTCAGGTAACTCCCGATCCACAAACTATTCAAAACGAGCTCAAGAAGTCTCCTCCATGAGTTTCAGAGATGGAAAAAAAACTTTGAAAATCCTCATTAAGTGCTAGCCAAAATGTCTCAAAGATGCTCTTCCAACAGTCCACCAAGAAATTGATCAAGAAATAGTATCCTTGAAGGCAACCTAAGGGGAGGTGTCATTCCCATTTGTGTCCACATGGATCTAAAGAAGGAAGGACTCCAATCAGAACCATTTAAGGGAGTACTTCATTCTTGTAAGAGAAGGTCCACAAAAAGATTCAACTATGTGTTCTAACTTGCTCAGATGTTGCGCAGTTGTTCATCTTTGGACTGTTAGGAAATTTCTTGTGGGAATCAAGTTGTTTGGTAGATTCGTGAAGTTTGGGGTTCAAGACTAAAGCGGGCTCTTTTTGATATCTACACTTCACCCATGGAACAACCCAATGAGGTATTTTACTTATTCATCTATCCATTGTATGGCTTCTGATTCTACTTCAGCTCTCGCCTAGCTAGGACAACATTCTTCTTCTTCTAGTGAACTCGATGTTCAATGGTCCCCTCTGGGCAAATTGTAGAATTTGAAGGATTTTGGATAGGATCACTCACTAAGCAAGGTGAACTTCATATGAAGATACCAGATGAAGAGGATGTGCTTGAGAGAAGATAATATGGATTATGTCACTAATTCATTACTTTCAGATCACCTAAGTTAAGCATTCGAAATTGGAACTCAACAACACCTCAAAGCATTCACCTTCTCAGAATCTGGTGTATCTTCTTTCAGGCAGCTTTAAGGAACTACATATTCTAGTCAGAAAATGACATAGGACACTATGAAGAATGATGAAAAGTAGATTTAACCAGTAAAATCCTAGGCGCGTGTAGCACATCACTAAGCCTATGGAAATTCATGCACTTTACTCGAAGCACACAAAGGTACCATGCCCCTCTTTCAGGGTTATGTGGTCCTATGATGGCATGTATGAAGACTACTATTCATCTGCCCCACGGTGGGCATAATTAATAAACTCATTGGCTATAGAAAATGTTCAGATCTGGGTCTAAAGAATACTTGTGGACTTAAATCTTAACCAATGCTCTAAGAATCTAAGTCCCTCTACTTAACAAGTGAAGCTGCCGTATATGCATACTTAGTAATTAAGGTGGATTTCTATGGTGGCCTTTCAGACCGAGGACTCTCTAATTAGGGGCAAACCACTGACCCTGCAGAAAAGCATAGCAATCTCGTTGCAAGGGATAGATACCATAGTTGAAGGGTGGGATCAAGGAAGTTGGCAGCATAGCCTCACAGTAGAAAATCAGATTCCTGCACACACACTAGTCCTAGAACTATTCAGATCATTACATGTATTTATAAGGGTGAAGAAACAACTCTGTCCCCTAACAACTTACATAACTCAAATAGAATTCACTGATCACCAAGTATCAGAGAATACCCCTTAGTGCAAAGAAAGATAGAAACATAGCCACACTTGCAAGTTGATTTCTCAAATCAATAGTTGTACTCCTAGTTAACTGTGGAGCAACTGGATTTTCATGTGTGAAAGTGTTGAAGACTATACACTAAGAGTACTGTACACTTTTCATGTATCCTTGCTCCACTCTTGAGGTTCCAGGTGTGAAAGTGGGCATGGAGCCCCCCTATATGTAGCATGGGGTTTGGGGGCTCCCCGAAAAAAATTTTTTTTGTTAGGGTACAAATTTTTTTTGGCCTCGAAAAATGCACCCGACATATCGGGAAACGTGCTCTTCTCATATGGGTGAGGATTTTTTGACCCATAGGTTTATGGGACGGTTTTGGCCCATGGTTTTGATACCCACGGTTTTGTAAAATTGCTTAAGCAGTTGTCTATTTATATGGTTTTATGCATATGATAGATACACAAGGATTGAAATGTAACATTGCAAATATGTGTGAATTCAAGTGTGAATTCTGTAGAGTTTGTTGAGCATAGCTCCAAACAAATCTGGGTATTGTATTGAGAGAAAGTGGTGGCTTGTAATAAAATCTGAGCAAGTGATTCTTGGTGGACATAGCCCAAATTGGGTGAACCACGTTAAATATTGTCTCTTTTAGTTGTGTTATTTTATTTTGCACTTTTATTTCAGATCTGTAATATTTTCTACATATTAGTTTCTACTATTGCAATTCTGTGAGGGATTATTCTGCATATTTTATCCCTTATTTCCTAACAATTGGTATCAGAGCCTGGTTTGGTTTGCTGAAGTGTTGAATCGCAGGGAAAGTTTTAGCTTGAGTGGGAGCTATGGCAGATGATGGAAGATCTAGGGTTGATAAATTCAACGGGTAGAATTTTAGTCTTTGGAAGATGCAGATGGAAGATTACCTTTATCAGAAGGATCTTTATACTTCGTTGTCTGAGAAAAGGTGAACAAACCCTCGAGTATGATAGATGCAGAATGGGATTTGTTGGATAGGAAGGCACTTGGGACAATCCAGACTATGTCTTGCATCTTCAGTATTATTTAATGTTTCAAAGGAAAATACTACAAAATAAATCATGGATGCATTAGGGAAGTTATATGAAAAACTCTCTGCCTCTAACAATATATTTTTAATGAAAATTGTGTTTAATATAAAGATGTCTGAGAATAGTTTAGTAGCAGATCATTTAAATGATTTTAATACGGTTGTGAATATGCTAGCTTTGGTTACAATAGAATTTGATGAAGAAGTTAGGGCTTTATTAATTTTGTGCTCTTTACCTGAGAGTTGGAATAGCCTGGTAATGGTGGTAAGCAACTCGGTTCCAGCTAACTCAAAGTTGAAGTTTGAGGATGTTGTAGGGGTGATTCTAAGTGAGGAAATGTGAAGAAAAATCTCTGGGGAATATTCTACTTTAGGGAATTCTTTGACTATGAAAACTAGAGGAGATAGAAGAATAGAGGAAGCCATGGAAAAATCAAAAGATTGGGCAAGGTTGAAATCCAAAAGCAAGATGGTATGCTGGCACTGTGGAAATTCTGGGCATGCAAAGAAGGATTGTTGGGAGCTTTGGGATAAGAAGAAACAACAGGAAGAAAACAAGGAGGAAAATGTGGCAACGGGTAATGTATGTCAGGATGCTTTGATTCTTTCTTTGCATAATATTACTGAATCTTGGGTTTTAGATTCAGGGGATTCTTTCCATGCTTATCCACATAGGCATTATTTTGTTGATTATGTTCAAGGGGATTTTGGGAATGTTTTTCTTGGTGATGATGAGCCTTGCAGCATAGTTGGAAAAGGTTCTGTTCAGGTTAAGATGTAGAATGGGAATACATGGCTATTGAAGGATGTCAGACATGTGCCTACATTAAGACGAAATTTGATATCGGCAGGGGCAGTTGGGAAGTGATGGTTGTACTGTGATATTTACAGCTAACTCTTGGAAGGTTACCAAGGGTGCTCTTGTGGTGGAAAGATGTAAGAAGGTTAGAACCTTGTATTTAACCACTGATAGTACTAATGCTTGTAATCTTGTGGTTTCAGAAGCATATATGACATTGTGGCACTATAGGCTCAGTCATATGAGCCATAAGGGCATGGAGATCATAAAGAAGAATTTTCCTGGATATACAAAAATAGGTTTGGATTTATGTGAGAACTGCATATATGGGAAATAGAAGTGAGTAAGGTTTCTCAAGGTTGGACCTACGAAGAAAGAGAGTAAGTTAGAGCTGGTACATTCTGATGTGTGGGGGCCAGCTCAGGTATCATCTCTTGGGGGTTCAAGTTATTATGTTACTTTTATTGATGATGCAACAAGGAAAGTTTGGGTATATTGTATTAGAAACAAATCTGATGTATTTGACACTTTTGTTAAATGGAAAGCCTTGGTAGAGAATGAAACAAGTCTTAAGCTAAAATGTCTCAGGTCAGATAATGGAGGGGAGTATTGCAGCAATGAATTTGATGATTATTGTTCTAAGAATGGAATCCACAGGAAAAAGATGGTTCCAGGAACTCCGTAGTAGAATGGGGTGTCAGAAAGGATGAACAGAACAATAATGGAACGTGCTAGGAGCATGAGGTTACATGCAGGACTACCTCTTTCTTTTTGGGTAGAAGCGGTGAGCACAACTGTGTACTTGATAAACAGAGGACCCTCAAGTGCCTTGGATGGAGGCATACCTGAGGAGGCTTGGTATGGTAAGAAAGTTGATTACTCATTTCTTAGAGTCTTTGGATGTGAGGTGTTTGTTCATATTGACAAGGATGATAGGACCAAGCTAGAGGCTAAATCAGAAAAATGTACTTTCATTGGTTATGGTGGTGATGACTTTGGATTTAAATGTTGGAGTATTAAGGACAAGAAAATCATTCGATCTAGGGATGTGGTATTTAATGAGAAAGTTATGTATAAGCAACAGTTGCAGGAAAATAGGGAAGAATCCAAGAAAGAATATGTAGTGGTAGAGGATCTTCTAGATGGGAAAGTGACACATGAATCAGTTCAGGAACCTACTCAACAGGAACCCCAAACTCCTATATTGAGGAGGTCTTCTAGGGTAAGAAGAGAACCTGAATGTTTTTCTCCTTCTCTTTATTATTTATTACTCACTGATAGTGGAGAGCCAGAGAGATTTGATGAAGCAATGTAGGTAGATGCCAGGAAGAAGTGGGAGCAAGCCATGGATGAGGAGCATAAGTCTCTCATGGAGAACCAGACTTGGGATTTGGTGAAGCTACCTGAAGGCAAAAGAGCATTGCAGAACAAGTGGGTGTACAAATTTAAAGAGGAAGAAGAGGAAAGAAAAGATACAAGGCCCGGTTGGTGGTCAAGGGGTTTGCACAGAAAAAAGGTATAGATTTTGATGAGATTTTTTCTCCTGTAGTAAAAATGAATTCTATTAGAACTGTTCTTGGAATAGCAACAGCAGAAGACTTTCACTTAGAGTAGATAGATGTAAAGACTACATTTCTCCATGGTGATTTCGAGGAGGATCTATATATGCAGTAGCCAAATGGATATGAAGGTCAAAGGTAAAGAGGAGATGGTGTGCAAACTGAAGAAGAGCTTGTATGACCTGAAACAAGCTCCACATCAATGGTATAAGAAATTTGATAGCTTCATGATGGAGCAAAGGTTATATTATATGTCATTCTGACCATTGCATGTATACAAAGAAATTTTAGGATGGAAGTTATATTATCCTGTGTTTGTATGTGGATGACATGTTGGTTGCAGGTAAAAACATGTAGGAAATAAAAGTACTCAAGAAGCAGCTAAGTGACTCCTTTGATATGAAGGATTTGGGGGCAGCCAAACAAATCCTTGGTATGAGGATATATCAGGATAGGAAGGAATGGAAGCTGACTTTATCTCAGGAAGAGTACATTAAGAAGGTCTTGGATAGGTTTAATATGCAGGATGCTAAACCGGTTGGGACTCCTTTGGCAGGCCATTTCAAGTTATCAAAGGAGCAGTGTCCCAAGACAGAGCAGGAGAGAAACCAGATGTCCAAGGTACCTTACTCATCAGTGGTTAGTAGTTTGATGTATGCCATGGTGTGCACTAGGCCTGATATTGCCCATGCAGTGGGAGCATGTGAGTAGATTTATGAGTGATCCAGGTAAAGATCATTGGCAAGCAGTAAAGTGGATACTTCGGTACTTGAGAGGGACCATGGGGACAGTTTTCTGCTACTGTGGTTTAGACTCCACTTTGTGTGGTTACGTAGATTCAAATATGTCTAGAGATGTAGATAGCAGGAGGAGCACGACAGGTTATATTTACACTGTAGGTGGGACAACAGTGAGCTGGATTTCATGACTACAGAAGTTGGTGGCTTTGTCAACCACGGAGGCTGAGTATGTTGCTGCCACAGAGGCAAGCAAAGAGATGATTTGGTTACAACAATTGCTTGAGGAGTTGGGGCATAAGCAGGAGGAAGGGAAGCTGCATAGTGATAGTCAGAGTGCTATACACCTAGCTAAGAACTCTGCTTTCCACTCTAGGATGAAGCATATACAATTAAGGTACCATTTCATTAGGACAACTTTGGAGGAAGAGAAGTTGAAGCTGGAGAAGATTCATACCAGTCAGAATCCTGCAGACATGATGACCAAGGTGGTCACAAGGGAGAAACTAAAGCTGTGTTCAGCTTTGGTTGGTCTTCATGGATGATAGTGAAGGGTTGAGAAGCTTGCTCAGAGGAAAACTAGTCTCCAAGTGGGAGATTGTTATGTTGTGGAGCCTGTTTTCATGTGTGGAAGTGTTGAAGACTGTACACTAAAAGTACACTTTTCATGTACACTCGCCATTAGGGATTGGTTATAAGTGGGGGTTCAAATGTGCCCAATAGGCGTAATTTTTTTTTTTGGCCTCGAAAAACATGCCTGATATATAGGGAAATGTGCTCTTCTCATATGGGTGGGATTTTTGACCCATAGGTTTATGGGGCAGTTTTGGCCCATGGTTTTGATACCCACGGTATTGTAAAACTGCTTAAGAAGTTGTCCTATTTATGTTACTTTTGCATATGGTAGGGTTGATGTAACATTGTAGATGTGTGAGTTCAAGTGTGAATTTAGGAGAGTTTGTTGAGCATAGCTCCAAACAGATCTGGGTATTGTATTGAGAGAAAGAGGTGGCTTGTAATAAAAATTTGAGCAAGTGATTCTTGGTGGACATAGCCCAAATTGGGTGAACCACGTTAAATATTGTCTCTGTGTTGTGTTCTTTTATTTTATGCACTTTTATTTCAGATCTGTAATATTATTTCTGCATATTAGTTTCTACTATTGCGATTCTGTGTGGGATTGTTCCACATATTTTATCCCTTATTTCCTATAAAACACAACTGGTCACAAAGAACCAATCGATTTTTCCATCAGGGGGACATAAAATTCCTTCCTTTTTTATTGATCTTAGAGTTGAAACTTGTACAATGAGTGGGAATAGAATAAAAATGCAGAGGAATAGAATAGGAGAATACTAACAATCATTTTTTTGTCCTCTGTTCACAAAAATGTACTTCCAGTTTCAAAATTCAATTGCCTTCCCAGTACAATGACACTCTGAAGACAAGAAATAGCAATCAAGGGGTGGTTACAACTTCCCAAATGGCCAAGATAGTTACAAACCTACATCTAATCATTTCCATGCCGTCTTTGAATTCCTATCCTTACGCAGAAAAATGCTCATGGGCATAGCAAAAACTAGATCCTTCAAGAAAACATTACACCCGAAGCCATTTCAAACAATTTGATCATTTCCCCTCTTCTAGATTCCTATGCCACAAAAAAAATGCTTCTAATGAGTCCAAAAAGAGCTTCTGCATATAGGGAAAATGTGTTTTATATTTCAATTTACTAGTGTATATGAATTTTTTGATCATTTTCCATAATTACTTTGAAATCATTCCATCCACGTGGCAAGAGAACATTGGAGAGAAGTCAGGGGAAATGTTTTTGTGATTTTTGCATGTCAGAGACATTTTTCTCTATTTTCTCACATAAAACTCCATAAAAATTTAAAATTGAAGTTTCCATTGCATAGATAATTTCAACCATATTTCCATTGATACTAAAAACATGAAAAACTAAGCTCTAGTTCGAAAGATATGTCCCTCTAAAATTTAGGGAAAAACTCGGCATAAAAAAAAGTCAAAGTCAAAATTAGGGTTGGCGGGGCCAAAATTTAAATTTTTCCCTTTTGGAAAAAATCTTCACCAGCCTCACCACTCTAATAGACATGTGGAACCTTCTTATTCATTCGCGGGACAAAAACTTGACTTTTTGCCTTTTGATTTCAAATTGGGAAAATTTTCCCAAAAATGTTCGTGCCTCGTCGCTCTGAGACACGTGGCACTCCCAATCTCACTGGTCATGGATATGTGGCTCCATTTTTTCTTTTAACTTTTTAAATTGGGAAAATTTCCCAATTTACCTCCATGCCCCGCCGCACGCTACCTAGCTTAAGACATGTGGCACTCCTTCTGATTTGTTGCGGGCCCTCAGGTCATTTAGCTAACCCTTAAACCTTTTTTGACCTTGAGAGCTTGCGGGCCAAATTGAAGTTGACTCGCCAAAGGTCCACCTCCTGCTTTGAATTTTCAACCATGACCATGTGCCCATAATTGATTAGTTACGAGCCTTAGACCGCATTCTTTACATTTCTCTACTTCGGGCTCACGGGTCCACGGGGGAAAATTCACCCTTTTTGCCAAAAAGACAAAAATGCTAAGTCTCACCACAAATCCCACCGACTTCCCCATCCAAAGATCTGTCCATGTAGCTCTGTCTTCCCTTTGGGCAGCTAAAACTTCCCAAGATGGGAAGGATGCCAATCATCTTGACTACCAAAAATACAGAGAAGGAGAACTTCCATTTTTTGAGTTTTTTTTTTATTGTTCTTCGCGAACCAGAAGTAAATAGGAAAAATAATAACTTGATGACCTATGCCAAAGAGAAAACGAGCCAATTTGACTCCAAAATGGAGGTTGTAAAACAAGTTTTTACACATAGGCTGGGAGATGGAGCATTGTCCAAAAAAATGAGCAAAACAAAGATAAAAAATAGCTCCAGGGCACAAATTTTTCTATCTCCCAGATCCAAAAACATTGGCTTGGGCACTTACAAAGGGAATGAGCACAAAAACTTCAAATTGGGTTGTGAAAATGCAGAGCAGTTTTCGGGAGACAATAGTTTCCTCTAGCTCGAGGACATGGCATGGATTGAGCAAGGCGAAGACATGGCATGAGGATCCAGAATCACAGGTTTCAAAGCATATAACATTGACCAGTGCCTTATCTATTGGGCCTTGTATAGTCATGCATACAATTATGAGGAAATAAAGAAGAGAAGTAAACACACCAACCAAAACCACACCAAGACAGAAATCAGAAAACTTGAACAAACAAAAAAAAAGGGGAAACAACAAAACTATGGTACAAGGTGAGGGACAACTCACTTTCACTGAAGCACTTTCCATTTTTCAAAAGTTACCCGTGAGTAGGCAAACACTAAGTGATGTTGCTATGTGAAGCCATTGAATGGTTCAGGAAAATACCCTCCTCCTCCTTAGTTTCTTATGAAAGCTAAATTTACCTGTGTTCCCATGATCTGCCGTTTTAGTTTATAATACTGAGTCCATGTTCTTTGAAGTTTCTTGATGTTCATTTCTTTGCTCCATGAATTCTTCCACTGCCTTTATGCTCTTTATAATTAGTTTCCATCATACCAGTTACCTTCCATGTTTATCCATATAGTTGACTCTCCATAGTGAGTCATTTGAGTACTGGAGGTTTGAGGCTCAAAAGTAGAATCACTCTTGCCTTGTATGTCCATGACATGAGTGAAGAGGTCAATATTTAGCTCAAGCTCTTCCAAAATTTCTACTGCTTCCAATATTTCTTACACAAATCTATGACTCATCATTTATTAATTTGATCTTTGTATCTATTGAGAATCATTAAACTCTACTAGATCCTTCCTCATTCAAAGGAGCACTTACCTTTAAAATCAGAGGTCTCAAATCTTGAGGCCTCAAAGTTACTTTAATCTGTTCATACATGGAAAGATTCTTCCTCTCTGAATGGCTGAAAGAAAATAGCTCAACTTTGTTATTGCATCCATCAACCATCTAGCTCACAAGTGGTATCATAATTGTCAATGTGGCCAACCTTCACATTGGTTAAGACTTCCAAATCATCTTCACACTTGTCTTTCAGATTTTTGGCTCGCATCAGGAGCTCAAGACTTATCTCAGGGTCTTCAATTTCATTTACCTCTCTCAGTAGTTCTTGTATGGATATTTCATTTCAGAGCTTTCATGGGTTCATCACAAGCTGATTTTGTATCTCCATAGATGGCCTCACTAAGATCATCTTCATCCCTAAATGGAAATGGGAATAAATCCTCATCTTGTAAAAGCATGCAAGATGATTTATCTTCTTTCAATTTATTGATAACCATCTTGAACCTTTGGAGGGTGGAAATGTTGAAGCTTTATTGATGATCGTATTCTATGTGACCTCCAAAGTGGAAATTTCTTTGGCCTTCTTCTCCTTCTAGCCAGTGAAGATGGAGCATTTCTCTTGGATTGTGCTTGGGTGAAAAAAAACACATGAGAAACTTGGTGAATCCTCATCTTCTGCTTCAAGATCATCAAAAAATTCAAATAGGCCATTGTGCATGTCAAACTCCTCAAATTCTAGGTAGGTTAGGTCCTTCATAGTTTTCTTCATCATCTCCTTCAGTTTCATCAACTCTTAGCTTCCTCTCTAGTATCACCCAGGCAGCGTTGACTAGTGGTGTTTCAAGAGCATAGTTGGCGATGAGGTGGGGCAATTCTTTGTCTATCAGGAAGTTTGGCCACCTTAGAGCATTTCTCGTTGTCATTTGGGATAGTTGTTTCTTGAAGGAAACCAGATCATTTGCTATTTTCTGGAACATAGGATCTGTTAGTTACTGAAGCCGAACTCTGACCCTTCTACTTCCTATTTGGGCCTTTCACCTTTATAGAGAGGATTAAGTCATCATTAGTTTCAATGGAAAAGTCTTGATCTTCCCTCAACGTGTGTTTGGTTGGGCTCTTCTAAGGAAGAAACCAACTTCTGATGGCAAGGCACTGATGAAGAATCTTCTCAGGTGGTTCTCAGGATGTAGCACATCTTCAGGGACTCTTCTTATCAACATGTCAAACCTTGCTACAAAGTCCCTCATGGATTCAGAGATTTCTTTCTTTATTTGGAATAATTACACCAGCAACTCTTGACCATCTTCAGTGCTCTTGAATCTATTTTCAAATTTTTTATAATATCTTCCCAACCAATAATAGATCTTGCAAGAAGCATGTAAAACCATTCAGTAGCTTTCTCTTGGATTTACTCCACAAAAACTCTAACTGACACATATTCATCTTCAACACCTAACACACCACAAGCAGTGATGAAGGCTGCTATATGTTCTTCAGGGAGTTGGGAGCCATCTCCGTTGAATTTGGGAAAGTTATTTCTCGAACCTCTTGGCAGATCATGAAGAGTATTTGTGGGAGAGCAAGTGGGCATGTATTTCTTCCCCATGGTACATTGGGCCTACGTGCTTCACGTTCATTATCAGCCATTCTGTTTCTATTTCTGGCTTCTTCAGCAGCTAGGGTTGCTTCTCTTTCCTCTATTTCAGCTTGGAGTCTTGCAATTTCTTCAAGTTGAGCTCTAATCTCTTCCTCTCTATCAAACCAAGCTATAACCTCTACTTCTTCTCTCTCCAACTCCTCAAAAGTAGGGTCAATCACTCCTCCTTGCCTCAGCTAGCGAGTATACCTTCTATCAGCCAGCTTGAAATTTTATTGTCTTCTCTTTCACAGCCCAGAATTTTGTAGCAATGGTGAGGTGATTTACACTCTGCCAAATATGCCAAGTAACCTCTTTCAGATCTGAAATTATTTCCTTTGGATATGACAGAGCAAAGAAGGTTTTCTAAAAGGATTTGCAAGAATTTTGAGTTACATCCATGCAGTTCATATGGTTGCTCAATCTGCGAAACTCTTCTATTTGAATCTTTTTGTATTTTTGGATCACAAGGAATTTCAGACTTCAAAGGAAAACTTAATGATATTTTAAAAACCTTGTGGTCATTTTTGGGTGCAGATGCTACAACTCTGCCCCACGGTGGGCACCAAAAATTGTTGGTGAGAAAATTTGCCTTGTGGACAAATTTGTGGATTTCAGGCCAACGCTATGGGAATCTAAGTCCCTCTACATTTGAATGGTGCAGCTCCCATTGTTTAGCATCTAAAACCAGAGTGGATTTATGGTGGTTTTTCAACCAGAGATCCACAGGAACACTCCATTGTCCCTATGGAAATAATTGTAAATCCTTGCTATACCAGAAATCGATCTGAGAAAGGGGAGGGAGTGAGAATGAAGGAGGGGGAAATCAATGTTGTGGGTAGAGTGTTAGATGCCCACACACATCAACTCCATCAGAAGTTTCATTACATGCATTAATTAATAGAAGAAAGACAAATTTTGGAACAATTTCTAAGTCCTAGTCACAAGACAGTTGGGAATAAAATCGACGGCTGGTCACAAAGCACCAATGTCGATTTTTCCATCAACTAACTACTCTGAGGGGACATAAAATTCCTTCCTTTTTTATTGATCTCAAGAGTTGAAACTTGTACAACACTAGGAGTGGGAATAGAAGAAAAATGCAACGCCAGGAGGAGAATAGAAGAAGACTAACAATTTCTGTCCCATTTTTGGACGTGAAAAGCTGGCAGACCCGAATGCCTCTCACAACACGTGTCACAAAAAAGTCCAGAAGTGGGCTTCCAGAACCAATGAAATAGTCCAAATTCAATTGCCCACCCCAAAGGAAAGCCCGCAGAAAGGTGGAGGAGAGAGAATTGCTCAACGAATCAGAGCCTAACGTGTCATCCAAGTGGCAGAGCGCAGGGAAAGTTAAATATTTTTCCCGCCGACCTGTTTTTTCCCAAATCTTCAGATCGCCATAACTTTCGATTCCAGAGCTTAGAATTGCGTTTTTTATATCAATGGATTTGGTGAAATCTCTACATGATTTCGGGGTTCCATTTTGGTTCAGTTTGGAGAGAGAAAATTGAGAAACACCTCTGGCACATGGACAGAAATAATGCTTCAAAAACCAGCTTTAATGCAGCAGACAGTTCACCGTTTCTGTAGACAGCCTGCCGTTTTGCCAGTTCACTTCTTCCATAATGAGATATTTTAAATGTGACCTATTTGGGGCAGATTCTAGATTTCCTCTCTCTTCCCTCTCTCATTCTTTTATATATTGTAAAGAGGGGCTTCTTAAAAAAGGTCGAAACATTTTCTGCTCCTCCCTTCTTCTCCTATCAGGTGAATTTGTGGAGTTCGATCCCACGTGTAATATGACACCTCTTGGAGAACATTTTGGAGCAAGTAATCGGGGGAAACTTTTTTCATTTTGCATTTTTTTCACTGCATTTTGTTATCTATGATGACTTATTTTCTGTGTTTACTGGCATTTTCTCCCATCAAAACATCCATGTCTCCTTGGTAAAATTTAAAATTGTAAGTGTCCATCTGAACAAAGGAATAGGAACCAACCTTCTCTGGAGAATTTCTCAATTTTCAAGTCTTTCCATTGATACCAAAAATGGTCAAAAACCTGACCAGCTCTAGGGGTGCTGAAAGATATGGCCCTTAATGAAGATTTAGGGTCAAAAGCACTGGTAAAAAATCAGAGTCAAAATTAGGGTTAGGAAGACGGGGTCCTTTGTTCGTAAAAACGTGCTTCTAGTTTCTAAATTCGATTGTCGGCCTCGGTAAACTTTAAATTTTTCCCTTTTGGAAAAATTTCCTAAAAATCTCTGCCGTGGCCCCTGCCGCTCTGAGACACGTGGCACCTTCTTTGATTCATCCTCTGCCACAAATAAAATTCTTCTGATGGCCGAATGACCTGCACTTTTTTCCTTCCCTGATTTCATATTGGGAAAACATTTCCCAAAAAATGTCATAAAAATTTAAAATTTAAGTGTCCCCGCCAACTCCATGAGACACATGGCGCTCTCTGACTGGTCAAAACAGGAAAATATGCAGGCTCCATTTTTTCCTTTTAAATTTTAAATTGGGAAAATTTCCCAATTTACCTGTTCGCGCTCTGTTGCTCCGAGACGCGCCGCTGACTAGTCTGGATATGCGGCTCCATTTTTGTCCTTTTAGCTTAAGCCTAGCACATGGCACTCTCTAATTTGTTATGGGCCTCAGGGAAATAGCTAACCCTTAAACCTTTTTTGACCTCGAGAGCTAAAAACTTGAAGTCCCACCAAAGGTCCACCTCCCACTTTGAATTTTCAACCATGACCATGTGCCCATGCCTGATTGGTTGCAGGCCTTAGACCTCATTCTTTACACCGCTCTGCTTCGGGCTCGTGGGTCCGTAGGGGAAAGTCACCCTTTTTGCCAAAAATGACAAAAATGCTAAGTTTGCCACAAAGCTCGTTCTTCCCCATCCAATGAGATCCATCCATGTATCTGTCTTCGTTTGGGCCTAAAATTTGACGGGAAGGATGCCAGTCATCCTGACTGCAAAAAATACAGAGAAGGAGAACTTCAATGTTTTGAAGTCCATTTTTTATTTTTCTTCGCAAACCAGAAGCAAATAGGTAGAATAATAACTTGACGACCCAGGCCAAAGAGAAAACGAGCCGATTTGATCCAAAATGGAGGTTGCAAAACAAGTTTTTGCGCACAGGCTAGGAGATGGAGCATTTCCAAAAAAATGAGCAAAACAGGGATCAAAAATAGCTCCAGGGCATATGATTTTTCTATCTCCCTGATCCATAAACTTGGCTTGGGCACTTACAAAGGGCATGAGCACAAAACAATTGAATGTTGAAGTGCATCACTAAAAATATTTGAGTAGCTTGCCAAAAATGGAGACAACACATTCCAGGATTATCATCCTCTTCTATGCATCAATTCATTTTGTACAAATCTTATATATACAAAGTCTCGGATGGTCACGGAAATTCAATTCGCATCATATCGGGGATGAGCAAGGGTAGTCCCCTCATCTATCCATAATCACATCTTCTCATGACATTTTTGTCTTGGAGGATACTATGACATCTGTCACTCACCACTTTCTATTCTCACCAACATTGACTCTACCTTTTTCTTAAGAAAAGTAGATTGAATTCTTCCCCCATACTCGTCTACTTTCTTTGAAAGGACACTTAACTTTCATAGTACCCTTCCAAAGAGGGGAAAATGTAGACACCATTAATTTCACATCTATCCTAAATCAATTAATTCCCCTTCCTCATTTCCCACAAAAATACACTTCGAATTAATCAAATATAATTTGATTAATTATCCATTTCAAAATCTAAAAATTGACTTCAATCCTCACCACATGTCATTATTCTCCATGTTTTTCCACTATTGAATTAAAAATTCAAATTCAAATCCTCACCCACTCATTGTGGTCCCCACTCACCTAAAATCCTCCACTTATGAATTAAAAATGATAAAATCAAATCCTCACCCATTCTTCATGGCCCCCACTCCCTAATATTGCCCACATTATTCACCACCCACCTAATCTTGCCCAGATTTTCAAACCACCCACTTATCTTGCCCAGCATTTCCCAAATGATTACTTAGATTAATCTAAGTTAATCACTCCCTCAGGCTATAAATACAACCTTACCCCTCCCCTCTAAACACACGGAGAATAAGCTTGACATTCCTGTAGAGTCTAAACTCTTGCATCCTTTACAGAAAAGAGCATCCTTACCATCTTCCTAATGCAAATAGCCTCATCTTGAAGCATCCCAAATCATAACCCCTTTTGTCCATTTAGGCTGCAAAGTAAGAGGATCTTGTTGCAGGAAGGCCTTGCTCTAAATACTAGGAAGAAAAGCACCTACATATCACATGAATCAGGGCTCAAATCTATGTTTCCTTGCCCATTCTGAGGTTTGCTATGGAACTTGCGAACAAGAGAAGGTAATGATTATTACGAAGTCATTTTACTTCCAATGTTTAGTAGTGTTCCAATTTTTCCTAGCTTACAATAGTGCTTACATGTGGACTCATCCCCTTTACCTAGTTTCAAGATTCCATGGATCGGTAACATCCTGAAACAAAACATAACATCTGGGAAATGTCGATCCCCCCCCCCCCGTCCATTACATAGTGCAGATTTTAGGTTTGGGGAATCCCCCTAAAGTGGAGGCATGTTTTCGTCACACAAGTCTGCTGGATTTGCAGAACTGGAGAGACACTCCCCAAGCTTCACCTATGCTAGATTGCAGGAACAAAGTCACCTAGAAAATCCCAAATGAGAGATGTGGACCCATGATTCCCTGATCCAAGAGCTAGAGTAACGGTGCTCCTTTTCAATTTTTGGACAATTTTCATGTTTACTGACTCCAACCCTAACCCTGATAAATGGGGGGGCACTCAAACTTGATGTTCCAGGAAAAACTATAGGATGATACCTCACATCCTTTCAATCTGTCCAAATTCTAATCAATGTTGAATACATTAAGCTACAGTCTCATTGGATTCTAGCAAGAGTGAGAGCAAGTAAATCGGTTGTCAAGAGTGGGATTGAGAATCATCTAACAAGTAGGGAGAGAAAAAACGGCGTCGACTTGAAGTAGCAAGTGTCGAGTCTTTCGTTGATCAACCATTCAAGGAACAACACTCCCGAAGATCCAAACGGACTGATTTTTCTAGTTTACAGCATGAGAGTGATCCTATCATCCCAAGTATTTGACGATTCATTGGATGCGATCATTATTTGGGAATCTATAGAAATAGGGGGGATATTATGGATAAAATATTAATATATTGGTAGATAAGTTCAATACAAGGTATTTAGTATTTCAAAGTTTCACATTAAATAGTTAATATTTACATTACTTCATGATCTAAAACAGAAATGGGGTGAATCCTAATCAGCTTAGTATAGGTGTTTAAATCACAACATATGATTAGATACTCCAAGTTTTGTAGTGGTGATATAAACGTGCCCCAGGTTACCTGAGAAGATGTAAACGAATGTCTTTAGGGATCACATAAATTGAGTCAAGGCAAGATACATTTAAGTGTCTACACCTCCTATACCAATTTTTTGTGTAGATGTTTATACAGTGTTTGTAATAGTGCCTTGGCATGTAATTACCTTCATGAATTTATTTTCTGACGACTTATTCTATCATACATGGTACACCCACATCTTCTCCAAGAGGCCCATTGGGAACACCTAATTTCATTAAACACAATCAATAAGTAAGATGGTTACCCCAAGTTCATCTGTGGAATCAAAACCTTTATCATCTTGGATGCACACCTGATTCCACTATACATTTTGCATACATAGAGGTCCGTAATGTTGTAGTAAGTTTCAAGTAATGGGAAAGTGAGTCTATGCAGTCACATCATTATAACTGCTGAGATAATAAAACTCAAAACATGTAAATACTTAGAATATATAATCCCCACCAAATATATAGCATTGGAAGGGTAATGAGCCCAATGACATTAAGTCTCTCACTCCATCAATGCATAAACTTGTGCAAACATGGAGACAACTTCCCCTAGCAATAGTAGACCACTTCTACTATGGATCAACAATACATCTTCTACTTCTCATAGATCTACCCCTAATACAAGAGGTCTCAAAACAACTTGTAATGCTACTTCTACAAGAATGATAAATAACAAGATCTCACAACAACCTGTGGATATAACAAGAAGAAATTTTCATCATCATGTGTCCTCTTGCATACTACGCAAGACATTACATGAGACTAAACAATACAAAGGAAATGGTAGTACAAGATAATACCATAGACTTCTCACCAAAGTAGAATCTGTGACCTCTAATTTGACTCCTCCTTTGTTCAGCTTCTCTCCATGAAAGCCACAAACACCTTATGTAATAAACTCTTCTAATCGTATTCTTCTTCTTCTTCATCCTTATCAGACCAAGGATTATGTCTCTTCTTCAAACCTTCCAAGTACATATGCCTGAAATTGTACCTATACGTTTTCTAGAAATGTATGCATAATCCTAGAATCAACATTAGGGAACAATATCCATAGGTCAAATTTTGCACATCCTTTCAGCGTATTTACTTTAAAACAAAAGGTAAATATTAAATCCTGTGACTGTAAAATAAAACACTCCTTACACCATGGTAACTGATGTCGGTTACTCCCTGTCGACCATTTTGAACTAATGTCAGTTCCTCCCTGACTAATGTCGATTGCAATCCCTGACCTGACTGTCAGTCCATCTATGGGAAAATCACGTGGACTTGTGCCACTCAATCTCAATGGCCTCCCAGTGAAGTATGTTTAGCTCCACAACCTATCAGTTTTGTTGGCAATTTTATATAAGTTATGTAATAGTGTTATTACTTGTTCACCTCTTTCCACTGTCTTGTCAGGAATAGCCTCAGCTTGTAGCTAAACCAGTCACATAGCCACCCTAGTAGCTCAGTCTGGTACTATTATTTCCCAATGACATTATCTGCAATAGGCTCGGCCTCCCTTATGATATTTGAATGCAACGGTTGTTGCCTCCTACTCCATCATCATTAGAAAGTTCACCTCCTCAATGATCCACACCAGAGTAACACAATCCTATGCCAAGATTTCTAATAATTTTTTCCGCAATTCTCATCCTTCTAGGCCTACAAAGTAGACGTAATCCTCATGTACGCATGACATAAGTCCACTGGTATAGTAGCTCTGGATTGCCAAAGAATGGTAGATCATACAATTCTGCATGCAACCCTGAAACTCTCCAGTAGTTTGTAGATCGAATTATCCATTACTGGGTTGTGCCCTATTTCCCTAGTCTCATAATTTATTTGTCTTTACAAGATCTAGTCATAGTATTTTATTGTAGCACATAAATCTAGGGTTTTCTCAGTGTGGTGGTCTCGCTTTCTCCTTATCCCTATGACACACTTCGATCAACTATGTGGTGACATCCATGACCTTCCTTCCTATCACCTCCTTAGGGTAATTACATTGTGAACCCATGACACCAACTCCTATGATGCCTCCTCTGTCACGGGTTTGGCTTAGACCATGAAGCTCTCATAACTACAATGCTCATGGTTATGCTTGAGTAATAACGTGCTCATAGAAACATCAATGTAGATGGTTTCCAACCTCACCTATACCCTTGCACTAATTTTACATCTGAGTGAGCTATTGACTTCCAAATACTTTATGCCCTCAAGATTACCTAGCTGAAACTGCATATCTCCTTGAGTACCCTATTTCCTCTATGAACTTCCTCTACCACAACCACAGGTAACTATTTGTCCTCAAAATCCTTGCCATGCTTTAGAGCTCCGGTAATAACATGTCTTGAAATCACCTAGTTGACAATCGGTGTTATGTTCTCTTCACACTTTACACTTTTTCCAAGCACTTTCATTCACACTCCACAGATTGAGAACTCAAAATACTACAACCCTAAGGAATAGTTCTCTACATGTGGTCCTTTATACTTGCTTCTCAAAATTACATGTTTCATACATAGCTCCTCAAGTACTACTGGTTGTGGCATAAATATTGTCTATCACTTCTAAGTTATCATGCCATCACATCGTAACTTACTTGCTATGCCCAAATTCCCTCAAAACCTTCTAGTGTGCCATAATAAAGACTACCATAACACATACCTTATATACATGCTTCCATGATTCCCTTACATATCCCTTTGACCTCATACCAAGTTAGTTTCAACCACTAGATGTAATTCTTTCCGTGAAATTGAAATCACTATATATGTAGACCATCCTTCTTCCTACGAAGCACTACAATCATAATTCTAATAATTCTGTGTAGTACCATAGCTACTCCTTATCCATAAACCTCCTACCAAGAATTTCTTCCATGCAGCTAATATTACACAACCTCTATGTCACGAATGCCTCATAAGTTCAACATTTCAACATTCCTACCGAAGTCACATTATCAAGCATAATGTGTGGTCCTCTACACATGAATTCATAGAGATAGTAATTCAGATCCTAGGCATTACAAGCACACTTATTTAACATCAACACTAAATCTAAATTTAGAAGGCATAGCTTATGATTCCCCAAAGGAAAATAAATTAAAGGAAAATTCATTAAATGGAAATCTAATCTAAGATGGAAATATTACCTTATTAAAAACAACCAAGAAGACTTATTTATAGTAGGACTTTCTCCTAGTCCCATTAATGTAATCAATTTGAAATAATTATTAGCCATCCAGTCGCTTCGTAAATTGGAGCAAGCACCTGATTCCAATATAATTTTTTACTACAAACTGGTCCCAACGGAATGAATTTTTAATGAAACAGTTCCCTAGATGGTGCATAAAATTTGAATCATACAGAATGAACCATTTTTCCAACTTCAAACATTTTATTCCTAGATATGCCTATCATGAATCTTGCCTTATGTCTTGCTTTTTCATTTCATCTGGCTCTAAATCAAGGGTAATTAATGCGCCACTCATCTCAAACACATCAATTTGAATATGTCATCCTCAATAGTTCTTATTCATCATCTAATACCTCTTACACACACAATATGCATGAGATGGAAATATCAAATCCTATCTTATTTTTAACTACAGTCTAGCTTTTCAACGCAAAGTTCACCAACTGAAACTGGTGTTGTCCTTATTCAATCATCTTAATTGATATTACTATATGCCTTTAAAGTATATAGAGTACTTTGTCATCCTAATCTTTTCTTCTAACATCACATATGCATTATGAAAAACAAGTGTGATCCTAAATATTTTTGAAAACCTCAACTAACTCATTAGCTTCATGGATGATAGGATGTTGTCTTATGTTGATGCAAGCCAGACCATAAATTCTGCAAGTAAAATCTTAATTGTTTCATTCAAAAAGTGTGTGCCCCTGTCACTTGTAATACTCAACAGACATCCATACTGAATGATAATGTTCTCACACAAAATCCTTGCTCTTATAGTTGTTGTGAAATCCTTTGTAGGAACTTCTTCATCCCACCTTTTTAGATAATCAGGAAATTTATTATGTAGCACACATCCCATGTCCTACGCTACGGGTGGGGAAATAGGATTCAACAAAGTCAATTTCTCATTTAAGGTCCGAAAGTTTCCGCACTTGCAATATGACTCAAGGAAAGGATCTCATCTCTTATTGACTGGGATTCCCAAGATGCATTAGAAATGGTCACACGCCTTGACATATTCTTTAGATCAATCTAAATCAAGAGATTCCCAGAATAATGCCAAGATCAAACACAAATTTTCGTGCGCAATAGCATTTCTCCCATGATAAAAATCCACCTGTCAAACTTCCACTCGATGAGGCCAAAATATGCCCATTAAATGTACAATAAATGATCTCATCTTACTCTCCTTTTTATTAAGTTTGACTACATTTTGTGACTTTTGTTTGATCTGATATAAGTTAGGATGTAATTGTCCATCTTTTGTTGATTATGATTCTAACATTTAAAAGCTCTGTAATTCCTAACAAAGTGTTTTGGAAACTTAGTTTTGTAATAAAACAGGTCACAATCAGGTGGAAGAACAAATATGAAGCGGATTGCATGTTTTTGGAAGCATTGGAATCAATACAGGTTTAGTTCCAGAACTTCCAACTTAGTTCCAGAACTCCATTACACAGTCACAAGTTTTATCACTTAGTTCTGGAACTTCAGACTTAGTTCCAGAACTCTAGTACTTAGTTCTAGAATTATCAGAATTAGTTCTGGAACTCCTGCAGATAGCTCTGGAACTCTCTCGGTTAGACCTGGAATGATTTCCTTTAGTTCTGAACTCTTCTAAAGTTCCAGAACTGATAAGAATCTATTCCAAATGGCTGGTGATTTTTCAAATCAATGATCCTATCAATCAGGAGTAGATTAGAAGACTTCTGACTCTCCATACTTGCAGATCTAGGATAATTATCACACAGTTGTACGTCCAGCCATGTTCCAATTCAACATCTATTCTGGGCACGATTCAGTTCCATCGTATCAGTGGAATAGTTATGGCCATAAATGCACCCCTGGAAGAAGTATATATATATATACCTGTAGATAGATTATATATAGGAATATATAGATATAGAACAAGAATATAGATATAGATTGATATACACAGATCCAACACGTTTTTGTAATGCAGAACGTTTTATCAATAAAATAGCCATTTCTGTTTTGAGAGAAAATTAAGTTGTCCAATCCTGTTTCAAGGCGGAGCAAGGGCCCACTCCTCCAAGAACCAGGATCCTCATTTTTTTGGTATTTATATTTTTAGAGAAAATAGTTTAGATCTGTTAATTATGTATCACTTTCAATTCCTTAAGTTGAAATCTGTTGTAGACTTGTCCCTGCAGGTGTTCTAGATTAAGTTCTTATTTCTTTGCAATCATTTTCCAAGCATTCTCAATTGTGTGTTTATTTCTGTAATGTTTGTTTATTTCCAGCAATTCCACAAAGTGTGTTTACTTCCAAGATAAAGTGTGTTTATTTCCAAGAAATTCATTTATGTAAAGTGTGTTTATTTCCAGCAATTCATTTCTGTAAAGTGTGTTTACTTCCAACATGTTTTCATAGTTTGATTCCAATAAGGTTTTTAACCAAGAATTCCTTAAGACATTGAAAATATCCCCCATAAAATACAAAATACCTACAATCAATTACTAGATCGCTAAGATTCTTCTTGTTGCATATAGCTTTAGACACACCCCTGGTTTGAATATGACATCAACATAAAGTTGATTAAATGAAGGGAATAACGACACCCATCATTTTTGGCACCATTTCTAGGGACCCACTAGTTAGAATTTTCTAATTAGGTGTCAACAAGAGAAACAATCATACATTTAGTAATTGAAGAAATCTTCCCTAAGCTATCACAAAATTTATGAGTAGACCAAGAGACTCCAAGGGTAGATTTCTCCCAAAAATATCTGAACAAGAATTAACATCATCCTCTAGTTTAAATAAGGAAGTTGACCAAGAATTGGAGGCACCATTATCCCCTGTAAGACAAGAAGCAGAATTGCCACCTTTGGAATTCTTGGATCAGTCACCAGAAGGAAGTGGAACTTTTAGGAGAAGGATTATTTCTCAAGATCCATTTAGGGTAAGTTTTGATTCTCAATTGAGTAGTCAACCTCCTACTCCTGATTTTTCACCTTCCCCAAAGCATATCACATACCACATTGATTGGGAGAAAAGTTTAGAAAATACTTCAGAAATGGCACGAGAAGCTGAAAGGGAACCTGATAGGACCTTTACTTATCCAATTCAATTGGATGATGATGATACACCAATGAAAAATATTTCACCTGCACATTTACCCACATTTAGAGGGATGTCATCTGAAGACCCTGACCAATTTCTATTTGAGTTTAAGGTACTATGTCAGACCTATGACTACAAAATAGATAATCAGAAACTCAAGTTGTTTCCATCCACTCTGAAGGATGCAACAATGAGGTGGTTCATGGGATTAGCATCCAACTCTATTACCACTTGGGCACAAATGGAAACTGCCTTCCTAGACAAATATCAAGATTACTGTAGAGGGAGAAATAGGAAGGAAGAGTTTTTCAAAATCAAGCAGGAGGAGGATGAGAATATAGAAGATTATTTGGACAGATTCCTCTTTGTAAGTAAAAGGTGTGGATTTGTACTTCAAGAAGAGTTAAGTAAAACCATTTTTCTTAAAGGTTTGGAAGATGAATCTAGGGAAGCTCTTAACTTGATAGGAGGTGGAAACATTGATCAATTAAGGATGAATAAAATTAAAGACATTTGTAGAAGCTATTCCAGAACAAGGGGTGGACCTAGGAAGGGAAAATCAGTGAAAAGTTTGAATCCAGATATGAACAAACTAATGGATGAATTAGAAAACTTTAAAACAGACATTTTAGTTCAATTAACCTCTACTATGGATGGATTACAAGCTAAAGCAAATGCCAAAACTGAACCATTAGCCATGTATTGTCCTAGATGTAGGAAGAAGCATGCAATAAGGGAATGTCCTTTGGATAAAATAGAAGTATGTCTTATCTGTGAATCTAAAGAACATGATATTCACACTTGTTCTCTTCTTCCACTCCTAAAGAATCAGCTCAAACAAACCAGTACATCATCCACAACAGAAGAATTGAATTTTGTCCAGAGACAACCTACCCAAGGATAGTTCATGCCAAGGTCATCTCCTAATCCTTGGATGATGCCATGGGCTGCTCAAACAGTACCACAAAGTTGGGGACAACCACCTTGGGCCCCTCAGCCAACTTGGAATCCCCAGGATTGGGCAAGTCAATCTTGGTATGCTCAAGGACACCAACAACCATGGACTGGTCAAAATAACTAGTATGCTTGGTCACAACCTAGATGGAGGCCCTAATAACTATGCTCAAGGGAAAACATATCCTAATCAGAATCAACAAGCCATAATGGGTGCCCCAACACAAAATTCACAAACTGAAAATGTAGTCCAAACACAAATGCAGCACATCCAGTAGCAAACCCAAGAAACAAACAAACAACTCCTATCTACGGAACAGAACCAGAAAAATCAGTTGATCTAAATGCCATGGATTGTAAGGATATTCAAACTAGATCTGGAAAAATAGTTAGCAGTCCACCTGTTATCATCACTGAAATGATAGAAGAAACTGAAACCCCTAGTCTGGTTTCCCCCAAGAAAGATGAAAAAGAAAGAGATAAGGAACCAGAAAGAAACTCTACTGAAACTCCATTTCCAGAGAGATTTAAAGAAGCTATAGAAATCAAGGAATCTGAATTGGTGCAGGAACTAAGGAGACTAATATTGAAATACCACTGTTACAAGAATTAAGGACATTCCAGAATTGAACAAATTAATCAAAATGCTATGTTTGAAAAGGCCTGGAAGAAAGAAGCAGTACCCCAGGACTATTAAGGTAGATGGGAAACTTGCTGATTTATTAGCAGGAAAGCTCCTACTTCCCAAATATAGAGATCCTGAAAGCCCTATTATTTATGTCTCTATAGGGAATAAAGATATACATAACATTTTGGTTGATTTGGGAGCAGCTATAAATGTAATGACAGTGGACACTCTGAAAACATTACCATTAACAGGTATACAACCTACTAACACCATATTGCAGATGGAAGACTAGTCTGTAGCAAAACCAGAAGGAGTTATTGAAGATGTGGCAGTTATGGTGGAGTCATGGGAATATCCAGTTGACTTCCTTATATTGCAGCCAAAAGGTAAAACATTGGGTTATCCCATTATTTTGGGCAGACCATGGTTAGCTACAGTTGTTGCCTTAATTGATTGCAGGTCAGGTGATATGACTATTTCAAATGGTAAGAATTCTAAGAAAATTTCATTATATCCCTCTGCATGACCTTTTAGTGATAATCAAGAGCAATTATGGGTTGATAATCCTGATATTAATGAGAAAAATTTGTCTTCGTTGGCCATGATCACATTGCAGGATCACGTACGAGAAATAGAAGATATGATTAACCCACCATTGAATGTACACCAATTATCCTTGGAGCAGTCGAGAATAGTTTTGGAACCTATGAAATTAGTTCTGGAACCTACAGAATCTATTCTAGAACCATCACAGTTAGTTCCAGAACCATCACAGTTAGTTCTGGAACCATCACAATTAGATTTGGAACCTACAAATGAAGATAATTTTTCTCCAGAGGAATGAGATTTCTCTTGGGGAGAGGAAGAATCTGTAGCTTCAGCTTCACATATATCAGGAGATGATGAAGAATTTCTGGAAAGTAGCAGTGATGAAGAGTTTGACCTACAACAAGATAAGTATCATAATTCTTCTTACTGTCCTTTATCCAACATATTGTCTCAAGGAACTTTTGGATATGTTTCTACATATCATATGTTGTTGCCACATGTATGTCCACTAAATACTTTAATGGAACCCTTTCAACAAATCAGTTCATCATACACTGGAACCAAACATGTTGAGATTCAACCGGGTAAAATTTTGAATATTAATAGCTGGTTGAAGAATGATGAAGAAGCTAAATTGTTTGATGTTCTGAAAGATCATACTAAATCTTTTGCTTGGGATTACAAAGATATGAAAGGAATCCACCCAAGTATCTGCACTCATCACATCTATACTGAAAACATTAAACCAGTTAGGCAACCTCAGAGAAGGATTAATCCAGCCTTAAGGGATATAGTCAAACAAGAAATTGAAAAACTATTACAAGTAGGTTTTATCTACCCTATCTCAGATAGCCAGTGGGTGTCTCCTCTTGTAATTGTCCCTAAAAAGAATGGAAAATGGAGAATTTTTGTTGACTATAGGGAACTGAACAAATCCACACTGAGAGATTATTTTCCCTTACCATTCATAGATCAAGTCTTAGACAACCTTTCAGGTAAACATTCAAATTAGATACTTTTCCTTCTTGGATGGCTTTAGTGGATATAATCAAATCAAAGTTGCTTGCTGAAGATCAGGATAAAACTACATTTACATGTCCATGGGGTACCTTTTCCTACAGGGTATTACCATTTGGATTATGCAATGCTCCAACAACCTTCCAAAGAGTTGTATTAGCAATTTTTATAGACCTAACAAATGACTATGTAGAGGTATACATGGATGACTTTACTGTGCATGGAGATACATTTGATGATGCTTTGAAAAATTTGGATAGAGTATTGACAAGATGTGAGCAACACAACTTGTCTCTTAGCCATGAAAAATGTTTGATGATGGTTGATGAAGGGATTGTATTAGGACACCATATTTCAAAAAGAGGAATTCAGGTTGATCAAAACAAAATCAGAATTATTTCAGACTTACCTATTCCTCAAACCCCCACTGATATCAAGTCATTTTTAGGACATGTTGGGTACTATAGATGCTTTATCAAGGATTTTAGTAAAATTGTTGCCCCCATGTTTAATTTTCTTACCAAGGACTGTGAATTTCTTTGGGATGAAAAGTGTCAACATGCTTTTGAAGAAATCAAAGAAATATTAATCACTGCCCCAATATTGAGAGGACCTAATTGGGAGAAACCTTTTCATCTCCAAACAGATGCCTCAAATAATTCCATTGGTGCAGTTTTGGGACAGAAAAATGAATAAGGGAAAATGTATGCTATCTATTACCTTAGCAAAAATCTTACTCCCACTGAAAGAAATTACACCACCACTGAAAAATAATTTCTTGTTGTGATCTATGCAATTAATAAGTTTAGACATTACATTATAGGGTACAAAATATTTATACATACAGATCACTCAACAATTAAATATTTAATGAACAAACCAATGGTTGGAGGTAGAATAATTAGATGGTTATTGCTTTTACAAGAATTTGATATTACCATTGTGGACAATCTAGGTAAATCTAATGTGGTAGCTGATTTCTTGTCAAGACTAACCACTACAGGGGAGCAAGATCCAGTCAAGGATAAATTTCCAAATGAATAATTGTTTTTTATTTCAGCTGATACACCATGGTTTGCTGATATGGAAAATTATCTTGCAATAGGGAAGTTTCCTCCTTCTTTCACTAAGAAACAAATAAAAAAGTTAATCAAAACTAGTGCACAATTCAAATGGTTAAATGGAATTCTATTTAAATGTGGTCCTAATTTGGTTTTACGCAAGTGTGTAGGAGAAGATTAAATCTTTGACATCCTCTGGGCATGTCATGATGAACCAAGTAGAGGACACTATTCAGTGAAAAAAAAATCTCACAAGATACTTGGCACTGGTTATTATTGGTCATCTTTGTACAAAGATGTGAAGAGAAATATCAAGCGGTGTGATCCTTGTCAAAGAATGGAACAACCAACCTTTACCAATGAAATGCCTCTACAACGTCAAGTAGTTATAGAACCATTTGAAAGATGGGGATTGGGAATTTGTTGGTCCCTTTAGTCCTTCTTCACAAGGGAAGGAACATATTATTGTGTGTACTGATTATGTGACAAAGTGGGCAGAAGCACAGGCTTTAACAAATGCCACTGAAGAAGTAGTTTCTGATTTCCTTTGTAATGAAATTACTTGTATAATTGAGATCATGAGCAGAAATATAACACCAAATAACACAATATTCCAGAATAACAATCTCAATATGCAATTATAATAACTTTGCCACTTTGAGGGGGCAACCTCCAAACCATACAATAATACTCAAATGCTCAATATAATAATGAAATAATACATAATAACCTCTATATATATTATTCCTATGTTATGTCCATCACCTAGGCTAACCCACTAATGATAATATAACATATATGAAATAGATACATCATCATAATAATTTATGATAGCCCACAAGTCAGCTATACAACTCCAATGTAAGATATATGATTATGGGTGTATCATTCCCGTCCCCTTCAAAGTAAGAATATCCCTAATGTTGAGAAGCTTTGGATGTTGCTACAAGAAATTTTTATCGCTCCCAAGTTATGTCTTCATTGTCTATATTTTTCCACTTGATCAAATACTCAGTGGTGACCCTTTTCCTCGATCACTTAGTGCATGTCTGAAGGATACATTTTGGTTCTAAAGATGATTCTTCCCTCCTCGTCAAGCCCAAGGTAACATTTTTTGGGTTGATGCCATCTTTTTAATTACTTTCTTCATGCAAGATACATTGAAGACTAGATGTATTCGAGTGGCTGGAGGAAGTTCCAGTTTGTATGTTACATTACCAATATTCTATAAAACTTGATAAGGGCCATAAAACTTAGGAAAAATATTGTTATAATTCATCTTTTATTTCTAAGGAAATTTTCTTATATGGTTGTAAATGCACAAAAACCTAATCACCGAATTCAAAATTTCTTTCACTGCAATGTTGGTCTACCTACTACTTCATGCGGTTTTGTGTCATGGAGAAGTTCTCCCCTAAGACGTGAAAGTACCTCTTGTTGATGTTGAATATGCTCTTCAAATGCTTGAACCCTTGGTTGGAATCTCAAAGATGAGGTGATGGATGGTGGATGGCACCCAAATAATGCCAAGAAAGGAGACATTTTAGATGAAGTATGAAAGGAGTTGTTATACCACCATTCTATCAATAGTAACCATTGGACCCATCTCATTTGCTTACCTAAGGTAAAATAACAAAGATATCCCTACAAGAACTTATTTACCACCTATTTTTCCCCATCAAATTGGGGATGATAAGATGAACTACGAGCTAGGTGTGTTCCCAAAAATGAGAACAAGTCAGTCCAAAAATTACTAGTAAAGATAGGGTCTTCATAATTTACTATAATCTTTAGTGTCCCATGTAGCTTCTAAACTATATCCATGAAATTTGTTGCTAATGTACTCGCAAAAAAATGGGTGTGATAAGGCACAAAAATGGGAATATTTAATGATTTTTTCCACCAACCACCATGATTACATTTTTCTCTTTTGATTTAGGAAATCCCGTGATGAATTCCATTGACACCTCTTCCCACCTCTAGCTAGGAATAGATAGAGGTTGTAAAATACGTAGGGACTTAATTGTTTCACCCTTATTTTGCTTAAAAACCATGCATTCTGCCAAAAAACAATTGGACATCCTCTTTTATCCCTTCCTAGAATAAATTGTGCTTGATTCAATGAGAAGTCTCCAAGAAGCCAGGATGCCCCCTACTGGAGAAGCATAAAGCTCAGATAAAACCCTATTTTAAGTGTTGAATTCTTACATAGGTATAATTTATCTTTGTACCATAAAAGAATCTCCTTTCCATACAAATTTTTCTGACATGATTAGATCCTGTTGGAGATTTTGAATGAGATTTTTTGTACCTAGGTCATTTTTCCCCTTCAAAACTTTTCATCCTCTATATAATCCTCCTGTAATACAGATATGGCACACAACAATTCCTTAGCTGATTCACCCTTTTGAGATAGAGCATCAAAAACTACATTCTCCTTCCCTTTCTTGTATATTATCTCAAAATCATACGCCAACATTTTTAGACCCATTTTTGTTGTTCTTTAGATGATAAATGTGTCTCTAAGAAGTATTTCAAACTATCATGATCTTTCTTTTATTTGAAATTTCTACCCATTAGATATGGTCTCCATTACTTCATTACATGAAGTATGGCTAGCATTTCCTTATCATTAACTAGGTTTTGATATATTCTTATCTTTGAACTTGTGGCTCTCAAAGGAAATTGGCTAACCTGATTGCATGAGTACTGCCCTCATACCATACCTTGAAGCATCATATTCAACAATGAATGTTTTGGAAAAATATTGGGTGGTTAGAACTGGAGTGGTGAATATCACCTCCTTTAACTTCTCAAATGACGTAGCAGCTTCCTCATTCCAATAGAAAGAGTCATTCTTCAATAAAGTTGTGAGTGGGTGCTTCTATGATGCCAATAATTCCTTACAAATCTACTATAATATCCTGTAAGCCCAAAAAATCCTTAGACATCCTTTAGTTTTTTGGGAACCTTACATTCAATCATGGCTTTGATCTTGTTAGGATCCATATCACCTTTATAAGAGACAATTTGACCCAAATATTCTAACTCCTTGACTCCAAAAGAACACTCTAGAAGGCTTTGCATAAAGTTGATGTTGTTCAAGATTTTTCAAAACCTTATTTACATGATGCAGTTATTCCTCCCATGTTTTACTATAGATTAATATATCATCAAAGAACACTAAAACAAACTTCTACATAAATGGCTTGAATATATAATTCATCAAGCTTTGAAATGTAGAGGTTGTATTTGTTAGTCCAAAATGCATTACCAATAAACTCATAATGGCCTTCATGTGTTCTAAAGGTTTTTTTATGAACATCTTCATCCCTGATCCTAATATGATGATATCTAAAACAAAGATCAAGTTTTGTAAAGTAAATAACACCATGCAACTCATCTAGAAAATCATAAATTATAGGAATAGGAAACTTATCTTTGAATGTGTACTTATTGAGTTCCCTATAATCTGAACACATGTGCTAATTTTCATTTTTCTGTACCATCACTATAGGAGAAGAGTAAGCACTATGGATATGAAAAAATAATTCCTTCTTCTAACATATCTTGTACTATCTTCTCAATCTCACTCTTTTTTATGTAGGAGCACCTATAAGGTTTGATGTCAGGTGGTTGACCTCCCTGTAACTAGTTGGGCATGGTCATGGTCTCTTTTTAGAGGTAAACTTTTTGGCATATCTCTAAACACAACTAAGTGTTCATCTATAATGACTTACATGTCTGAGGATATAAATATATTTTAACTGGTGTGCTTATAATGAAAAATAGCTATGCCATAAGCCTCTATGCACCTTTTCTAAGAAATTTTTGCATCTGGTGAGAACTCACCAACTATGGTAACTTCACTCTTAATCCTTTTAGTTTAAAATTCCTCCCTTCTAACTGAAACTCTGGGAAATTCATTTCAATGGTTCCCAAGGTGGTAAACCACTGAACTCCTAACACAATGTATGCTCCTCCCATGGAAATTACATATATAGGGATATTTTGTAAGTAATCTCCCATGGTGAGATTAATGTTATCAAATTTTCTTGAATAACTAACAGTTCCCCCATCAACTATCATTACTTGAAATTCTGGAGATGGATAAAAAAAATAGTTTAAGTGTACCGCCAACTTATGATTGATGAAGTCATGAGTACTTCCCAAATCAATGAACATTGTTACCCTCTTTTTTTTAAAATCCAACCACTCTTGAGGGTTTGGGGAGTGCTAATACCTTAAATTATATGACATGATATCATTGGTTAGGGATCTCTTAATTCCTCCTTTGGCTCTAACTCTTCATCTTCTTCATTTTCTTCTTCTTGTTAGGGCCCTCAATATAGAACAATTTCTTTTATAACACACTCTTATGTCCTGGTCCAATTTTTTGTCACAATTAAAACATAACCCTTTGGCTCTCTTTTCTTCAATTTTTTGAGGTGTCAATCTCACTGGATGAGGGAATGATGGTGGAAGGGTGCTACGATCTTTGATAGTACTGACAATTTGTTTTTGACTTGAAAGAAAATTTTTCTCTGCCCTACATGCCATGATCATAGAGTCTGAAACCTTATGAGGATTAAACATATGCACCTCAGTCTCAATTTTTTCTTTAATACCCCCAAGAAATAATTCATTCAAATTATCTTCAAGAATATTTTGCACCCGTAAGGAAAGATTTTGGAATTGATGGATGTAATCTTTGATTGTTCCTGTTTGTCTGAGCTTTGCTAATTGGCTGAAATAATTCTCCGACACACTAGAACTATAGTGCAATTGCAAATATTTGGTGAATATTTTCCATGTAACATTGAAGTCACTCTTTTTCCTTTGAGCACATAACCATCAATACCAAATGAATTGGTCAGGTTCAAGATACAATGATGACATGGTAACCTTTTGTCCCAATGGAATCTGATGAAGATAAAAGAAATTATCCATCTAGTTAATCCAATTGAGTGGATCCTTTCCATAAAACTTACGCATTTCCACTTTTGGAATCATGTTATCGGCTTGTAGAGTGTTTGTATTTGGATTGGTCATGTTTACAGATCCACCATGGCTAGTTTGTTTATTACTTTGACCTAAAGATCCACCATGGTTAATATGAGTATGATTGAGTTGTGGCTCATTAGGAATGATATGATGACCCATGATATTGTGGCTAATTTTTTGAATGAAATCCTCCAATTGTTGTCCAATATTTTCTACATCTTCTTTGCTAGCCACTCTACCTTCAAGGTTTCGCAACTCTAACTCAAGATAGCTGACCTTATGGTCAGTTAAAGTAAACACTAACCCTGAGGACTCTGTAGATACCCCTTCTAACTCTAAATCCTCAACTATTATCTCATATTTATCAGGGGTTTTACCTGAAGTGATGGGATTCTTTTTGCCTCTTGTCGAAGGCCTAGCCATGATGCCCCAAAATGGTAAGATTTAAGGATCAAGGTCTAAATTTAGGGTTTCAGATTTCAATAGGAATTAGGCCAAATTTTATAAAACTCAAAGAACTAACTCAAACTAATTTTTAATCTTATTTCTGGAAATGTAAATAATTTTGAAAAATTCCTCAAATTGCACCCTATGTAGCTGAATTATGAAAAAACATAAAACCGCTATAAATTTTTCAAAACAAGTAAAAAATTATTAAAATTTGGAGGGAAGATTAGTTAACTAATTTCACCACACCACAAAAACATTTGCAAAAAAATTTGCTACCGATGTTGAGATATGGATGAACCTTAAAAATTAGGGTTTGACGCAGTGTTGGCTAAGTTCAAGCTCTGATACCACTTGTAAGGATATTACTTGTATAAATTAGAACATATACAGCAGAATAACATGAGAGAACACCAAAATATAGATAAATGATGACAATATACTCATATAATAGCTTTTCCACTTCGAGGGGGCAACCTCCAATACCACTTTGAGGGGGTAACCTCCAAACCATACAATAACACTCCAATACTCAATATGATGATTAACTACAACCTTCTAACCCCTATATATACCATTCTAACCTATGGCCAATACTAAGGCCAACCCTAAGCATAATAAATCATAAATGAATGATATAATAAGATAAGGGGATGTGTGCCACATGTCGGCATCTCCATCAACCCATATATATTATATTATCATATCCCAAGGTACATAGCACACTCTACCTCTATAAGTTGGGCCTAAAATTCTTATTATTGTATTCTTTGTTATCGATGCCACATTCCAACTGGGTTTACAATACAACTTAGCTATTTACAACAGGGTTCTCTCCAGTCATGAGTTAATGGGAAAAATCCTAATTGTTTCCTATTGAGTTTGAACTACAGACATTGAGCGATAGTAGTTAAGGTGTGTATTGAGTTGGATGCTACTCAAAAGGAGAGAATCCTTCAAGCTCAATGAGTTAGGATGAATTTTAGGATGGAAGCACTTCAGCAAATAGAGATAATCCAAGATCAAAGGAGCAATGGCATGATAGACATATCAAGAAAAGGAAATTCAAACTAAGAGATTGGGCATTGTTGTTTGATTCTAAGTGCCAACAATTCAAAGGAAATTTGAGAACAAGATGGTTATGACCCTATCAAATTGAGAAAATATTTGACAATGGTTCTATTCAGTTACTTCCCATTGATGGCTAGTAGAAGAACACTTTTGGTCAATGGTCATAGGCTAAAGCTTTATAGGAAGCCTCCTACTAAGGATGAATTCTTGAGGAAGATTGAAGCAAATAAAGAATTTGATCATATGGAAGAACCCAATTCTTCCAAAATAATCAAATAATCAGATGGATAGATCCAAAATAAAGGGAAGAGAAGGAAAACTAGTAAATGGCATTCTCTTCCCCCCAAAAAGAGAAAAGAAAAAAAATAAAAATAAAAAACAAGGGAAGAGAGTGAAAACTAGTAAATGGCGTTCTCTTCCCAAAAAAAAGAGTTTCTCTTAGAGATCAATTGAAAACCAGCAATGGCAGTTGATCTTCTCAAATAAATGGCTAATTCAAAATAAAAAAAATTATTTGGAATTCCAGCTATTTTTCTAACCATTTTCCTTTTGTTTCACTTTTTAGGAATGATGAGTCATCATGACAGAGGGATTACATCATCAAGGATGGTAATTATGTCTTTAACTTATTAAAGGTTAGATTAAAAGTTTGCATGTGTGATTAGATTTGATTTAAAAGTTGATATGATGAGTCATCTATTGTACATCATGATTAAAAGTGAGTAATCATGAGAAAGATATTGATGGAATAAATTGGCGGCATAGTTATAATGAGTTATCATTAGTGTGGAATCAACAAAGTGAAAACTAGTTGTAGAGAAACTTCAAGGAAGAAGCAGTGAATTAGGTTTGCATTCCGCAGCTACAACACAGAAGTTCCGCAGCTAAGTACAGTAATTCCGTAGCTAAATTCATCAGTTCCATAGCTAAGTGAAGAGTTCTTCAGCCAACCCACACAAGATTAAAGGAGAATGAATTTGAATCACCTTTGTATCATGGGGATTAAAAAGAAGTCAGAACTAGAGGATGATACCCAGCTCATTGCAGATGAAGAAGTGGCAGCTATCTTTCATCAGGTAGGATGGCTGGAATTTCTGAGAAAGTTCCCCAAGTATAACAATGAATTGGTAAGAGAATTCGTTATAAATTTAGAGAAATCCAGGACAAAGGTTAGAAATGTTTTCATTCCTTTTTCTGTGAATACAATAAGTAATATATCTAGAGTGCCAATTGTGCATGTCCCAAACCCTGTCAAAGGGACATTAAAAGACCTGGTTGAAACCCTGCTGAAAAAGGGGGAAGCTGAACCCCAATATATTTACAACACGAAGAAAATCATAAAAGGGGTCAGAAGGGCCAGCTTGCCCAAACCCTTTGACAGAGTGGCATTTTGGATAGTCAAGTATTTAACCTGTGATGGTCAATTCGGTCAGTAGGAAGAGAAGTTCTGAAGATCCTCATATACCTTAGATATGGAGCTACAAAACCAGAATATATAGTAAACCTTCCAGGGTTTCTTTTTGACTCCATCCATACAATGTCCCAGAGGTATTCCTGGGGTGTGGGAACAATCAGACATCATGGGTTAGTGCATTTAGTGTGCCAGCACCATTTTCTTTCGAATAAAAATGGAGAAGAAATGTGGGAGAAATTTCTTAGCAAGTTTAAGCAGAGCCCTGATATTCTCAGGAGAGTAATAGCAACTCCTTTTGCTCCTGCAATTAATTTGGAAATTGATGCCACTATAGAGGAAAAGAAAGAACTAGGTGGAGAGGAAATACCAAAAAGAAGAAGATCTGGAAGAAGGACTAAAACTGCAGAACCTATTGTGCCTTCTAAAGAAATTCCTTCCTCTGCAGTAGCTACAGGAGAGCTAATATCTGTCTCTGACAGTGACAGTTCACCTAGGCAAGAGCAAGAGGTGAAAATCAGAAGAAGCTCTAGGAGGAGACCCATTTCTGTACATTTTGAGGCTCCTCAAAGAAGGAGAATTCATAAAAGGTCTAGAGAAATTCTGGAGGAGATGGAAGATCAAGAAGGGCTGGAAAAGGAAGCTTGTTGATATTTTGCGTAGCATGGCCATGACTCCTCCTGGACCAAGCCAAACAGAGATAGAAAAATGAAGATGAGAGATTTGAGGAACAAGTTTTCCAAGAGATGGGTGAATCAACAACACCATCACATGAAGAAGATGAATTGACATCTTGGAAATGGAAAGGGAAATCCCCTATGGTAGAAGAAGAATGCTTAACCCCCAAGGAACTTTTAGAGAAAGAAGAGAAACAACAAGTTAAACAGGCTCTATTTTTTTCCAGAGCAGAACTCATTATTAGAGAAAAGGATGAGGAGTTGAATTTTCTCAAACTTAAATTGGAACAGAGAGAAATGGTTATTAGGGAATTAAAAACTCAGCTCACTGACAAGACTGAGGAATTGACAAGAGTTAAACAACAGATAATGGAGAAAGAGGAAGAATGTCAAAATTCTAGAAAACAAACTACTCTGTCAACAGTCTCTACACAAACTGAATTAACTTATTGGCCACTTAAACAACTATGGGATGATACTTGCAGAGAACTCAGTGAAGCCAAGACATCCAATGAGGACTTGAAAAGCAAGATAGAAGAAGAGAAGAAAGCAAGAAAATAATGGGAAGAAAAGTTTTACAAAGAAGAAAATGACAAATTTAAATATCTTGTGAAAATACAAATGGTTTGCATGATGAGTGAGAAATTGCTTGCATGCAGGAGACCTTCTCCTGCATATAGTGTGTTTTTGGAGGAACAATTCATTCACTGGCAGTTGTCAAGGATAACATGTGGCCTTCCACATGAAATAAAAGATGAAGCTGATTTCACAGCAGCCTATTCCTTAGCCAATGTAGAGCAGAAAAATATTCTCTGTGAATTCTATCTCTACAATTTCATGCTGGAAAAGAACTCAAGTTTTATGATCAATTTGTATGTAGGGGAGAGCCAACTTAATGCATTTGTTTCTGTTCTTCAAAATCAGATTGCATGGAAGGAGAGGGAGTCAGAGCATCTGTTAAAGGCTAGTTCATCTGGTCTCTGTATGAGGATTCATTATGGTAAACCATCCGCCTTTGCTACACATTTCAGATCCCATGCATTTGATAAAAGGTTCAAGGAACCTTATCTTGCCAATTTGCAAAGAAGTATTAATGCCTTCACCTCTTATGAAGAGGAAAATTTTGAAGATATTTATGAGGCATGTTTGAAAAGATGGGAATTTCTCATGGTGGCATTGAGAAGAAGGGAAGTAATATCTCCCACAAACTTAATCTGGAGTTTGCATAGAGAAAAATCCTTATGTACGCTAATTCCTCAGATCAATGAAAAGCACAAGGGAATATGGATAGGAATGAGAACAAGACCTCCACTCCTTCTCACCCCCATGTCACCATGGTAGAATAGAGAACCACAAGATCCCACTGAATTTGAGGCATGGCAGAGGAAAGTAGAAGTAGGAGCAGGGTATAGTACCTCTGAATTAAAGCATTGGGATATTTAGTTCTAGCCATTTGACCTAAGCAATCAAATGGAATGCAGAATATATAACCCCAAATTTGAAGAGTAAAGTTTGTAAAGGGACTTACAAACAAGTAAGTATGGGGGAAATGATGAGGCCAGAATATGCCCGTTAAATGTACAATAAATGATCTCATCTTAATCTCCTTTTTATTAAGTTTGACTACATTTTGTGACTTTTGTTTGATCTGATATAAGTTAGGATGTAATTGTCCATCTTTTGTTGATTATGATTCTAACATTTAAAAGCTCTGTAATTCCTAACAAATTTTTTTGCAAACTCAATTTTGTAATAAAACAAGTCACAATCAGGTGGAAGAACAAAGTATGAAGTGGTCAGCATGTTTTTGGAAGCATTGGTTTCAATACAACTTAGTTCCGGAACTTCTGACAGACTTAGTTCTAGAACTCCATTACATAGTCACAAGTTTTATCACTTAGTTCCGGAACTTTCTAGACTTAGTTTTGGAACTCTAGTACTTAGTTATGGAATTATCAGAATTAGTTCCAGAACTCCTGCAGATAGCTCTGGAACTCTCTCGGTTAGACCTAGAATGATTTCCTTTAGTTCTGGAACTCTTCTAAAGTTTTGGAACCAATAAGAATCTATTCCAAATGGCCGGTGATTTGTCAAATCAATGATCCTATCAATCAGGAGCAGATTAGAAGACTTCTGACTCTCCATACTTGCAGATCCAGGATAATTATCACACAGTTGTACATCCAGCCATGTTCCAATTCAACATCTATTCTGGGCACGATTCAGTTCCATCGTATCAGTGGAACAGTTACGGCCATAAATGCACCCCTGGAAGAAGTATATACATACAGACCTACAGATAGATTAGATATAGGAATATAGATATAGAACAAGATAGATATAGATTGATATACACAGATCCAACACGTTTTTGTAATGTAGAACATTTTATCAATAAAATAGCCATTTCTATTTTGAGAGAAAATTAAGTTGTCCAATCCTGTTTCAAGGCGGAGCAAGGGCCCACTCCTCCAAGAACCAGGATCCTCATTTTTGTTGGTATTTATATTTTTAAAGAAAATAGTTTAGATCTGTTAATTCTGTATCACTTTCAATTCCTTAAGTTAAAATTTGTTGTAGACTTGTCCCTGCAGGTGTTCTAGATTAAGTTCTTATTTCTTTGCAATCATTTTCCAAGCATTCTCAATTGTGTGTTTATTTCCAAGTAATGTGTTTATTTCCAGCAATTCCTTTCTGCAAAGTGTGTTTACTTCTAAGGCAAAGTGTGTTTATTTCCAGCAATTCCTTTCTGCAAAGTGTGTTTATTTCTAGCAATTCATTTCTGTAAAGTGTGTTTACTTCCAACATGTTTTCATAGTTTGATTCCAATAAGGTTTTTAACCAAGAAGTCCTTAAGACATTGAAAAGATCCCCCAGAAAATACAAAATACCTACAATCAATTACTAGATCACTAAGATTCTTCTTGTTGCATATAGCTTTAGACACACCCCTGGTTTGAATATGACATCAACATAGAATTTGATTAAATGAAGGGAATAACAACACCCCCAATGTCACAGTCTTACAATATGTATCAATGATCGACTTGCTACCACTCTTTGCCTTATGTTTATCAAGGGACTTCACAGCTAAAATTGGTAGGTACTTATCAACTGATTGGTCACATATGCTCTTCAAGACAAGGTATTGAGCTAAGGCTAAAATCATATTTGAGACTATTATAAATTTCCATATTGAACCTCATCTACCAAGCCAAATCAATGCAAATTTATTAACTTTTGATCAAGAAGATTGTCCAAGCACTCAGGAAACAGATACTAAGGTTGGAAACATTCCAGACTTAACTATTGATGAGTAGGAAAATAAAAGACATGACTATGATCCATACAAGGAGATGGAGGAGGATTAGTTGGGAATTTATTGTTTGCATGAGGAAAACACACCTCTTCCTAGGCTCACCAAACCAGATGATGATGAATTATGGGATATATTATTCAAAGGCTCGAGGAGTAGACAAAGTTTTGGAGGAGGAGTAATGCTTGTGCCACCTCAAGGTAACGAATACTACTCAGATTTTTGGTTTTAATTCGGTTGCTCAAATAACACAACTGAGTATGAAGGATTGATCCACAGACTACACTGGGAAAGAAGAAGAGGCACCAAGAAGTTGCATGTTTTAGGAGATAGTGAGCTATTTGTAAATCAAGTCAGAGGACAAAATGCCGCCAAGAATGATCTTCTCAAGAGTTACAAGTACCGGATATGGGATCTCATTGAATATTTTAAGGCATTTAACATAAGTTCCATTCCAAGGAAGAATAACGAGGCTTTAGATAGGCTTGCAGTAATTGGGGCAATGTTTGATGTTTTTGACATTATAAAGAGAGATCAAACTTAGCCTCACATCAAAGTAGTGGTAAGGCCTAGCATTCCTAGATAACAATACAAATTGGAAAGTATTTGAAAGTGATCAACAGATCATAAATTTCCTACATGAATAAGTTGAGTTCTCCACTAGGAACCAAGATAAATTGGAGCAGCAGTATGATGATCAAGTGGTTCAGCTGAAGACAAACAAGATGTCAAAGGGCTTGGTAACATTGTAGTCAATATTCAATCCCAATAACCAGTTTCAAAAGGGGAAGGAAAATATTCAAGTAAAGGGTGAAGATTCAGAGTCCATTTCAGTGGGAGAAGGAAAAGTAATTTAAATTGGAAATGTAAGCATTGATCAAGAAAAATATGAATTCATACAGCTTTACCAAGAATTCCCAGATGTATTTCCATGGAGCTACAAGGACTTGAGGGGGTTTAATCCAAAGTTGGCACAACACACTATAAAATTAGACCCAAAAGCCAAGCCTATTAGACAGAAACAAATACCAGTCAATCCTCACATTAAGCCTCTCATGAAGAAATAATTGAATAAGTTGATAGAGGAAAGCATCATCTTTCCTATCAAACACTCAAGTTAGGTAGCAAATTGGTGCCAGTCCTGAAGAGAAATGGGGAAATCAAGATTATGTGTGGACTTTCGGGATTTAAATAGAGCTTCACTCAAAGACCATTATCCACTTCCTTCTATGGAGAAAATCCTGCAGGTGGTAGTTGGTTCAGAGAGGTTATCATTCCTTGATGGCTACTCAGGTTACAATCAGATTATGGTGAAAGAAGAGGATCAATTCAAAACAACCTTCACCGCAAAGTGGGGAACGAATGCTTATAGGAAGATGTCATTTGACTTGTCAAATGCAGGAACAAATTTTTAAAAAGGCTATGGATATGGTGTTCAAGGGGCTGATAAAAAGATAGTTCTTATGTATATAGATGACATCATTGTATTCTCCAAAAATGCAGCAAGTCACCTTTTCCACCTTAGGCAAGTTTTCCAAATATGCAGAAGATTTAGAGTGTCTCTAAATCCCAAAAAGCGTATTTTCCTTTCACATGAAGGTAAGCTCATAGGCCACATTGTATCTAAGAAGGGTTAAACTATTGATCCAGAGAGATTTGAATCTATCTATGAGCTACCATTGTCAAGTCATAAGAAGGATCTCCAAAGCTTCTTGGGAAGAATTAATTTCATCACATAAAGGTTTGCCTGATTTTTCCACTTTGGTGAAGCCATTAACTATGATGTTGAAGAATAATATGGCATTCAAATGGATGACAGAAGAAAAAGAGATTTTTGAGGCCATAAATAGGACCAAGCTCCAACTCTCATCAATCCATATTTTCGAAAGAATTCACTCTATATGCTTTTGGTGACACATATACAATATCTGCAATACTAGTACAACTAAACCAAGAAGTAGTGGAAGCAAGCTATTGCATTCTTTAGCCAGGCCTTGAAGATTATGAGGTAATATATTCATTCAATTAGAAAACATGTCATTGTTGTGATAAAAATCTTAAATAAATTCATTCATTTAATATCAAATAACATTATCCATCTACTAGCTACACATGTTGGTGTAAAAGAATTTCTTTTAAATAAGGACCTTAATGAAAAAAGAGTTGGTTGGATAACCAAGGTCATGGAATATTCCATTGATATTAAAATAGACTAAGATGGTCCGAGGGAAGGGATTTTTGAACAATATAGCTTCCAATCAACATGCCAAGTCAAGAGATGAAGGAGAAGTTGTTTTGGTGTTGCAAGATAATCAAGAGTGATTAGCCATGATGTCCCCACCTACTCCTTGTTGGACTCGGGATATGATGCATTTCTTGAAACAAGGTCATTTCCCTTAAGGATTGAGGAAAGCCAAGAGGAGGTATTTCAGACTCATTGCCATTCCCTATGTGCTTATTGATGGTATTCTTTGTTTAAGAAGGATGTGAATGGAGTTATCCTAAGGTGTCAAGAACAAATCAGAAAGAGAAAATATTACATGATAATTACATGATGGAGAATTTGGAGGTCACTTTTCTCCATGAGTAACAGCTCTCAAGATCATGAGTGCTGGTTACTATTGGCCTACAGTGTTTAGTGACTGTTATGTCACATGGATCAAAAAGTGCAAGAAGTGTGCATTCTTCATAGGTAAAGAGACGCTAGCAGAGCTTCCACTTACATCCCAATCTCGATTGATCAACCATTCATGCAGTGGGGATTAGAATTCATTTGAGTTATCAATCATAACTCAAGCCAAGGCCACAAGTGGATACTCACAGCAACAGATTACTTTACCAAGTGGACTAAAGCAGTAGCACTCAAGGAGGAAAACAAATCCAACAGACTGGAATTCTATGAGGGGATAGTAATGAGGTTTGGTGTACCTTCCACTATCATATTAGATAATGCTCTAGCATTTCTTGGCATAAAGATCACTGAATGGGCTGACTGAAACATGGATATATCTCAACACTTCTTCTAACTACTACCCCCAGGGTAATGGGAAAGAAAAGTCCACGAACAAAGAACTTTACTAAGAATAATAAGAAGGACTCTAGATGAGAACCAGAGAACATGGCATACTAATCTAAAATAATCCTTATGGGCTAATAGAATCACACCCAAGAGATCAATAGGTAGCTCTCCATACAAGTTGGTCTATGGAAGAGGAGGTGAGGCTTCTTATACAACTTGAGTTACTAGTATTGGAGATGCTCAAGCAAAATGAGTTGGCTGAGTTTGAGCCCATGGAATTGAGGTATGTAGAGCTTATGGAATTGAGGAAGTCAGAGGAAATCAAGCCTATTCAAACTATGGAAAAGGAATCAAGCTTTAATCAAGAGGATATTTGACAAGAAAGCTAAAGCTAGGAATTTCCAAGACAGAGATTTGGTGCTAAAATGGGATGTTGAAACGAGAAAAACCGGGAAGACACTCCAAGTTTGATCAATATGGAGTGGCCCTTATATGATTTCACTGGATGTAAAGAGTAACAATTCTTTCCAATTATCAAGCTTGGATGGAGAAGAATTACAGATTCCAGTCAATGGGAATCTATCTAAAGCATTGTTACTAAAGTGTTAAATCTCATTCATGTACATATTAGCTTAGGTTTCTAATTCCTCTAAGTGTTTGTAGCACATTTGCTCTATTAGTAGTTTAGGTTTTCTTTTGTAATAAGTGCTTGTTGCACTCTCTGGGGCATATTCCATTTGGGATCTGTATGATTTTCTTATGTTTGTAATAGTTTTGCTTTTTTGCTTATTGTACTTTCAAATTCTAAGGAAAGGTTTTATGGGGATAATCAAATACCATCCCAAAAAAGTAGTCAAGGTTCATTCAACTTCAGATGGATTAGGGGTGAGCTTTCAAGATTTCAGGTCAGTACTCTAGAGTGTTTTAGGTGTGGATCCACCCAATGGATGATCAAGGCCACTTGCCTTTAATCTAGTAGGTAGACATTCTGAGATTTCAGTTTGGGCAAACTCACCCCCTGATTGTTCCATAAGTCATAATAAATGGACTAATCACTGACAAAAATACTGCATAATTTACACCAGATTTAGGGATTCAGGAGTGGCCCTCACAAGTGAGATTTATTTTACGTGGTATGCAAGTTTAGCGAGGTGTCAGTGATCAGGTGAGTTGGATCCCCATACATTGAGAGCTTAGCCATCAAAGGGAACTTTAAGCCACAGTTTTCATTACACAAAAACATTCTATGTCATACGTCAACCACAATGTTTATTAATTCATCATGGGAGTCAAGCTGTTTCACACTTATCCTGCATAAAGTTTCCGCCATCTTAGTTGTCACATGTCAGAGTTTCTTTTTTATGCGACAATATTTCCTTATTTTCAGTCTTCTTGACCTCCTTATTGGTGCACATAAATTTGTACTAGACAAGCATGTCAAGCATCCTTCTCACTTGCGCGTCATCCAATAATTACTCCATGAGCAAAATTCTTGATTTGTCTCCATGATTCATAGCATCCATCAATTCCTTGAGCATGTTACCTTCATGTCTAAAGATCAATCATGATACTTTATCATGACATCAACCTTCCCTCATTACTACATGCAAGACAAAATTATTTCTTGTTGTAGTGTGACAAGGCATTCCCTTGTTAGACCTGATGACTCCTTAGTTATTCTTATCGAGTTCTAAACCAGTTGGTGGTTCCTATCGGCCATCAACAAGGAAATGTCAGCTATGGAAGAAGGAGCATGGTAATAACATCATACAAGGTATCTCAACAACTATTTTAATGAGATATGACACCCATTTTCATCCCTATAAGTAAAGTACCATTGTAAAATATCTGAATGTATGAGCTACCTGACATACCTCCTTAAAGGAATGTAATGGAGTTATTGGTTGGTAGCTATACCCTTTCTCTATATATATGTAATTTTCCCTCATTTGGGGAAGGAAATTCTAGATTGTAAATGAACTATTACCAAAATTGTTCCAACACTCTTTGTGAGTCCCAACATGCTCATGAAAAACCAAATAACATTTTTAAAACATTGCTTTACCTTGTGGAAACCTATATTGAAATGGATTGTGGCATCATTTTAAGCAATAAATTAATGTTTTGTAGACTTTTAGTTTGCCCTATCGTTTATCATTGCATTTCCTCGTATGCCTTTGTTAAAATTTACATGTATAAGAGTGCATAAATGGTATCAATCATAAAGGGGCATGAAGGTTGATTGGGAACGAGTCCATGAAATTGGAGCTCACCGAATGTGTTGCACTTGGTTGTTACCATAGCTAGCTCTGTATTTATCAGGGGTATCACCGAAATTATCAGGATCCAGGAGATTTTACTGCTTGGGTTATCTTTAGCGGAGTCTTGTTTTGGCGTTAGGCTCGGTGAGCCCATTAGGAATTTACCAGTTGAGTGCTGAGTTAGCTCTCTCCAATGTAGGTAGAGTCAATAGCCGTACCAATCACGTGCGAGTTAATCAAATTTATTAAAGTCATTAGGGAGTTAAGTACCAAAGAGCAGTTAGTGGGAGTTAGGTCATGGGCTTGATCTGGAGGTAGTTGTCTCAAGGTCAAGTGTCCTCATATTGTAGCAGTTGGCAAGTATTGAGACCAATTGCATAATAGATCCTGATGATGGAATTCTAGGCTGGTTGTGATATTTTAAGGCTTTAATGGCCAAATCCTTTTATAAAGGTGAATAAGAGGTAAACAATCTTTCAAGTGGGTATGATAGGCAAATGTCGGTGTGCCATTGTTAAATGAGGAGCTTCATGGTTTCCACCAATGTGCATGTTCCCCATGGTGTTTAAAATATAAGACTAACAAAAAAATACCAGCCCACATCCATCTGTAAGTGTTCTTTGCAAACGAGGGTTTCTATATTATAAATATATATATATGTATATATATATAATATGTTGGCCATATATATATATGTATATATATGGAATTGTTTAGTGTGTTTTTGCCACTTGTATTTCTATGTGAAACATGGAGGGCACCATTAGATCTGGAAGATGCCAAAATCCCTATATCGATGGATAATCTTTTTACCAATAGCATTGGTAGGAAATTTTTAATTTGTCATTGGTTTTTGCAGAGTCAGTTAAGGGTATGAATTCATCATACGGATCCATCCATGTAGCTACGAAGGTTGCAAAAAGGATTCCACTTCAAACATCATTTTCTGGGTTTTCCAATGGCAGTTTCTAGTCTAGTTGTTTTTCTTGTATGTAGGTTGCATGGATCTGGGACAGATGAAGTATTGGATTGTGGAACCTCATGAAGAGAAGCCTTGTAACACTTATGTGGAAGTTGTTGGAACTTGATCTCTCACTTTGTGTTTGTCATATAGTAGATAAACCATTTTTGGATTTTTTCTAGCATCAACTTCTCTATTCTAGGGTTTTTGTCAGATTTTGTTGAAACAGAAGCAGTTTGTAAAGCTCAAAGTGAAAAAACTTGGGACTATGTGTAGACTCAAAAATGGTAATTTTGGGCTAGGTGCGCAAGTTTAATCAAAAATGTGGTTAAGTTTTGTCCAAAAATTGAAATTTTTTCATAAATGGAAGGTTTTTCCTAAAAATGGAAAGTTTCCTAAAATGAAGGTAATTTGCCAAAAACAACATGTTTCCATAAAGGACAATAGTTTGAAAAATGGAAAGTTTAAATGGTTGTTTTTCACATAAAGGAAACAATGTTTTAAAACATTGTAAAATAAATATAAATGGATCTTAGTGAACAAAAACTAAATTTATCATAACTTTTGAACAGGTAACTCCTAATTGAGTGCCATTTATTTGCAAAAGTGTATTATTTTTCGTGTTCTTTACATTGGTGTCATTTCTAATCCCTTGTAAAAAGTAGAACTACTTTATAAAGTGGTTCAAAGATTTGGGGGGTGTTGTACTCACACAGATGTATTTTCGGCATAAGGTCAACCTCCTATATTTTTTTGGTGTTGCTTACTTTTGCAAGTGTGTTCTCACATCCTATCATGGCTTCTTGCCTTGACATCTTTACTTTGCACATATGAGAATGAGGTTGTTCTTTTCTAAAATTTGTTCTTATTTAGGAGGACCTAATAAAATTTGTGGAAAATTTCAAAATAGATAGACTCAAGAAGGAAAGAAATTATCCTCAACAAGGAAAACACGTCATTCACAACAAAGATGACCACATACACTCCTCATAGAAAAAACTTGCCTATCAAATGCAGCATCAACCTCATATTGTGGCCTCTCATATCCTTGTTCCTTGTCCACTTGCAATTTCTAATCTTGCTGTATATGATTGAAATTGATTTGGTCAGTTTCTGAGTCTACTTAAATGCTCCTGATGCTCCTATTTCCTATTAGGTTTATTACTGCATGTTCTACTTCTGCACTTAAATCTATTGCAATAACACATTTTGTGTATCCCACATTAGCTCCTGTTTTCTTACCTACCCAGTTTCTTTTAATAAGGATGTTACCACTTCTTTTGATTCTCGCGTGCTCAGTTCCATGGGTTTTAATAGAAAAGGTATTAGTAAACATTCACAGGGTATTACTTCCCCTATTCGAAAGTGTTAAATGGAAGTATCCCACCATGGCATTGGTTATCGAACAGTTACTTCATTTGGGATCATGCATTGAACATATATCTTATTTTTGTTCGCTTGACTCTTTCTGAAGGATCATAAACTTATACATAAGTTCTACACCTTCACTTATGCTTGAGAAACTATTCATATTTTAGCTGTCAGACATGATCAACCCGACACATATTATGATGTTCCTTTGCATTACCCCATTGTGCATTTCACACCGAATCATATGCAGACATCTTCTTCATCCATCTGTGTTGACTTGGGGTAGATTTTTCATCACTCATGGAAGTAACATAAGAATTCATTGAGAAGACTCTACAAGTGTGGCTCATCTACCATTCATTCTCTTGCTCCACTTTCTATACCTTTTGCATTGTAATGCTCTTTGTTTTGAGAATTTTTCTTTAGTATGTGTAGTATATATCTTTTGTTTTTTGAGAGATTTTGTATCTATATTTTTGACATTTTTGGGCATGTTGACAATATCTCTTTTGGGGCATCTATTCTGGTGAAGCCCAATGTTAGTTTGTTACTGATCGAGTAGTTGTTTTGATAACTCATACAAATTTTTAGCGTCACTCCACCCATTCAGAAATATGGGAGGGTGTGGTGTTGATCCTTCTTCTTCAGGTTTTATGTCCTTTCCTAGTTACTTTGGATTTTCTTGGATCGCGGCACTCCTATTTCTTTGGATCTTGTTTCTTTTCCTTGTTACTTTGGCTTTTCTTGGATTGTGAAACTCCTATTTCTTTGGATCTTGTTTCCTTTCCTTGTTACTTCGTTTATTTTTCTTGGATCATGACACACCTATTTATAGCAGTTGATTGAACTATGTTCGGTGTTTTTTACACTTTTAACATCACTCCATTGCTAATCTCCTTGTATGGAGCTATTCTACTGAAGCCCAGTGTTAATTTTTTTTTATTTTTTCATCGAGATGTGGGTTTAGACAAAATTGCACACCAAAATTCTTCAGCATTGTACAATTTTATTGAGTTGATATTCTTGGGATTCCTTGCAGTGGGTTTTTTTCTCTCTCTCTACTTTGTTATTATAGGTTTTGGGTACCTTATGCTGTCTATTTTTTGTAGTTATTGTAAGTGGGTATCTCATCAGGCCTTATTGTCGAGACCCACCTTATTTTCCGTCCACCTAAGCTATAATTACGGGAGTGAAACTCATATTGCGGATATGCCACTTTTATTTTGGGCCCCTAGCTTCACTTGAGGGGGGTGTTAGAGTTCATATTTACCTTAGCTCATGTTCACCTAGGTAGTGTATTTACCTTCTATTTTATTTAGCCTCTCCCATTTATGTGTGGATATTTATTTTATCTTATTTAGATATTAGAAAGATATTATCTAGTTGTTATGACTAGTTATTTCCTAAATATATGGTTTTGACTAGTTGTTTCCTTGATTTATGGCTTGATCTATGGCCTTGACTGGTTCTTAGATTGATCTTCCTTGCCTATATAAGAAAGGCTCATTCTCATTGTACTTAATAGAGTTCCATAACAATATATGATATTTTTGTTCATTTGTTTGCAAATCCTTTTGTAAGGTTATTCTAATGAATTCCTTTACACTTTGCAAATGTGGTGTGTTATGATCATCTGAGATCTTTATGGCTTGGAACAATCTTAGTATTGTTCCTTTCATTTTACAGGTATTAATAAGGAGAATACATAGATTTTGTATTTCTATATCCATTTTTTGATCATACCTCCCCAATTTGAGGATTTTAAGTCCCTAAAATATTCAAGGACTAATGAGGTGAGGAAATATTTTCCCCACATCTTCTTTAGAATACAACTTGTCCTTGGTAGGCAATTGACCTCTCAACCTGATCAACCACTTGTATTGCATTCCCTATTGTGTTTTCCTCTCTTTCTGCTGCAATATCACATCTTCCACCAATTCCATCTAATTGTCTGGAGAAATATCCTCAATATATGGTAGCAAAAATACCTCTTCTTCCCAATCCAACATGAAGGGGTCAAAGAGACGTAAATTCTCAACTGAATATATTCTCATATAGGGAGGAAAATCTAGGCGAAAAGCATTCTTACCCACTTGTTCCATAATTTTTAATGGACTATAAGGAAGAGGCTTGAGTTTCTTATCTTTTCCTTGTATCCTTTCTCTACTTAATTACAACCATACATTGTCACCAATAGGGAAACAATTCCTACTTGTATGTTGATCATGTCATGATTTGTAATTGTCATGTGACTCTTTCAAACTCTTATGTACCTGAAGGTGTAATTGCAAAATTTTATCAACAAACCTTTCATCTTTGTGGGCCTCCAGATCTAATTTTGCATTATTTCTAGATGGTAATTTCAAAACAACATCAAATTCACTCTTAGGCAAATAACTAAAACATGACTCAAACGGAGTCTTACTAGTAGAAGCGTGAATTACCCTATTATAAAAATGTTGTATATATACCAAATTCTCTTCCCAATTGTTAGGATGTTTCATGGTGTACCCTCTCAATATCTTGACCAATTTATGATTTACACTTCTATTTACTCATCTTGTTGTGGATCAAACATAATATACCTCTTAGTATCCATATTCTACCACGATGTAGACCAAAAATTACCAATGAACTAGTAGTCCCTATCTGACATAATAGAATTAGGCAAACCAAAATGAACCCACACATTAGCAACAAACAACTCCAATGAATCACCAATATTCTTCAAAGGAATGTGAATATCATTTTTACCAAACCAGTCTACTACCATAAAGATATACTTAAATACCATATTTGGAAGTAGGAAAACTACTCATAAAATCTATGGAGAATCTTATCCATGACTGGGAAGGAAATAATAATGACATACATAACCCCAAATATCCTTTACTAGGATTTCTTGTACTATATAAAACAAAATCCCCGATAAAGTTATCAACTACTATTTACATGTTTGGCCAATAAACATACTTGTGTAAGTGCCTAATAGTCTTTGTCACACTAGAGTGACCAGCCACCCCTGAAGTGTGTGCTTTCTCAAATAAAGACTACAACTGTTGTTTATTTTTATAGGCATCCTCCATGAATTTTGTAGAATCCCAAGTCTAGAAGGAGAATATAATGTTAAAAATGTATCACATGCTCAATTGGCCTATCTGAGGGAAGCCCCATAGAATCTTCCCTAAACTGTTGAACTAACGACAACTTGAGTATATTGTGTCCAATTCACACATTACAATAGGAATTAGAAAGCTCTTGGAATGATCTTCCATACTGTAATGGTTTAGGGAGATCATGGGAACTTCTGATGCCCAAAATGACCTATGGATCACACATCCCCAATAAGAAGGATTTTGGTCCCCAAAAGTTAAATCATGCACTAAAAATGCTAGACAAAACTCTATGCATTACACCAACATATAAAACCTAAAATATAGCATGGTAGGTTAAGGTTTCCAAATATTGACATACCAAAAATATCATAGAAAATGGATTAATGTAAATAGACATAAAGTGCCTTCCAAAGAGGTAATGTCTAACTGAACCTGTGTGAATTGGCCATTATTGCAATTGTAAAAGTAGATTAGTATGAAATTACTACCAAATGCCAAAAATAGGCAGTGTCCTCTGACCCTGTGAAACTTTCACTCATCTCTTCTTAACATTCACTATCCCAACCTTCTGTATAAGATTGATGAGTGGCATTTTTAGTTTTTTACCTTTTCCATCTTGAAACCCTGATCTAGGGTTTAACTTTTTAGTATGTAAGCATTCCAAGATTATTTTATGAACTTTGAGGCATCCTATGAATCTACAAAATCCCTTTACTCTTAAGATTATTCCTTTTAAGACTGAATACACATAATGAATATCTATTTAACTATGTAATTACATATAATGTTTGAAACACTTTCAAAACATTATGAATATGCGAACAAACAATTCTAATTCCTTTATGACTCTCAACAAAACACACAATAAACCTCTTTCCTTTTTATTTCTAGAAATTCAAGTTTTTGAGTCATAATTCAGAATTCTTCTTCAAACCCTCAAAGTATTCCTTTAAAAATCATCTTCTTTTTTACAAATCATAACTAAATCTACATACTCAAAATATTAACAAAACATATAAAGAGGTAAATCCATTTTCATCATAAACTTTTAAAATATTAAAGAGGTAAATCTATGTTTCATTATCTCTTAAGCACTTACAAACTTCATAAGCCTGCTCATGGCTCCTTCAACATGCTCTTCCCCTTGGAGTATGATGCAGGAGCATCAATGTAAAACTTGAAATTAAATTGTTCAAGGAATAATAGAATGATAGGAAGGTTTCCAGGTAACTATTGCATGGTAACTTATGTAAAGATACTAACTCTATAAAGTATATGATTTCAGAGTGTTAAGAAGTGTGATATGATCTTGGTTTATGCAAATGATTGTGGAAGAAATGCAAATCTGTAACTCTATGTTTTATTGGGAGTTTGAGTGAATTTTCATAGAGATAAACCTTTTCCATAGCTTAATATGAATGTTATTGAAGTGAGGGCATACCATTAAGGTTATAGTAATGTTTAAATTCTTGGAGAGTCCTCACATTAATCTTGTAGAGTAATAAGAATCAAGAAACATATACAATCCGGATACCCCATTCTTAAGGGTTTTTATAGTGTTAAAAATTTATAAAAATGCTTTAGGGAGTTTATTTAAATGTGTCAAAACTGATGTTGTAGAAAGTAATAACATGAGAAGGGTGATAGAGGAGTGTACGGTTATGGGAAGACTAATTTGAAAATTAAGTAAGAAAACTTACCAACTGAGAAAATTGTGTATTGACTTACCCCATTATTGTAGGGGTCTAAAGTGTTGTGGAGTTGAAATATATTTAGTGGAAACTTGGGGGCATGACATTAATAAGTGAGTAGAGGAGAAGACAACATACACAGTTCTATACATAAAATCTAAGACAGTCTTGTGGTATTATTGCTAGCAAGTGTCTTGATTATCAAGATGATAAAGAATAAATGGTAGACTTGTTGAGATAAGTTTTCACGATGGTTAAATCATGAGGATAACATGAAGAACCGTTATAGAGTCTTAGTTATGGAAGTTCAAAAGACTACTCTGTCACAGTCTAGGTGAAGGGCACTTGAGGGGTAGGTGAAGTATCTTAACAATAGAAAACAAGGTGAGATACTTGAGGAAGGAGTTATTAGATGTTAGTTCAATGTGATGGAATGAGGAATGAACCATGGAGGTGAAGAATTAGTGTCTTAGAACCATTAAACACAAAAACCCTAGCCTATCATGTACAATATAGTCTAGTTAAGGAGCATTGGAAAGCTAGTTGGTTAAGGACAAGGAGGTGTCACTACTACAAAAGGGTCATTTTGAGACAAAATTCTAGTTTCGTCTCCAATTTACATTTTTTTAGTTTCGTTTTTCACTTTCCCCGTTTTTAACTTTTTTATCTTTAATAATTCAATCGATAGCTCTTTTTTTCCCTACTAATCTTTTCACAATTTGCATTGAAATGGTTAGGGTTTTGTTCTGAGAAGTGGCGAGACCATAGGGGAAATGGATTTTTTTGATCAATCAAAGACCTATTCATATTGTTTAAGTTTTAATGGCTCACTAGATGGAGTTGTTGTTCATCACTGTAGAAAATGCTTTGGCCTCTATTGACTTTTATTACTCCTACTTTTCTTGGAAACTAGAGCATTCATATTTCTGTGTCCTATCAGCGATGTCATGGTAAGAAACTTAACAAATCTCCACGACAAAAATACCCACAAAAGGATATGAATAGAGGATCTATTTTCTCTCTTGCATATATTTCTATTGTGTGTAGGAGGTTACCAATTTTTCAAAATATATAATGGTCATGTTTTTGGATGTTCATGCACTTGACGAAAAAATGGGTTCTAAGTAGAGGTTTGTAGGGTACCAAATGATTCTAGTGTGGCTTATCGGACGAGTAAGGTACATTGCCCTACCTAGAGTTTTCTCATCTGTTGTTCATATTTTTTATCTTACATTGAATAACATTAGAGATGTATCTCGAATATTTACAACCCCGTCATTTTGTACTACAGTTGAATCAAGATGTCATGTCGTTTGCTTGTCTAGCTATCCACACTACTAGCATAAGCTAACCTTTCAAATTTGACTAGGTTTTTTTCCTTTCAACCTATAACATTGGCGTGTTAGCATGTTAGGAAAAATTATAGGTGGGTTGAGATCAAAAATTAAATGTTGAATAAAGTGACATTTTACAAGATCTTTTCCCATCATTTTTGCTTCCAATAGAGATGATTGTTTTATCTCTTAAAAAACATGAAAAACTTTACTTCCATTATAGATTTGTCCTTCTCAAAATATTTGTTGATTCCTTTGTACTTTCTAATTTTAACATCAACATATGGGTCACAACTTCTAGATGTCCATGGTTGGTAGGTATTTATATTTTATGATGCAAAGAGGATCAATAAACAAACTCAACTTCCATAAGAACAATAGTAGTCATCTTTCAGTATGCAAGAACTTGTTGCTTAAAATGCCTAAACTTTATCAAACACCAAGAATGTACTAAAACAAGGTACTCAAATTTAGATTCACTTCAAACATGGTTAGATACATCAATTCAACATGACCATGCACTTTACAAAATATCAAACCTTCAATTTTATTTACTTTCCTCTTTGACCTTCAACTAGGCTTGTAGCCCTCCCTTTAGGAAAATACTGGTGTAAAATACACAAATCAAAGAGTTAAACCTTACTGGTAAGGTATTTAGATACCAATTAACACCATTAATATGAATACAAAGTTTCAGAGCTTCACCCTTCACCAATTTAGTTTTATCCTCTAAATACCATGTTTGCTCAAATCTTGCAATTAGCCCTCCTATAGGACAAATATTACTTCTCAGAACAATTGATAGAATTTTAAAAAATATTATATACCTTTTCCAAGTACCCATTTGGGCCTTAAAACTCCATGAAAAGTTTCAATTTTCAAATCTTTATCTATTTTCCCAGCTCACACATTCACTCTTTATTGCCTAATCAATTTAGGCCTACTAGGGTTTCAAATAGCTTGTTAGGGTTTTGTGATTTTATACCATATTTAACCTCTGAAAATACTTTCCACACCAATTTCAAACTTTTTAATGGCCATTTCAAGGTCCCATGACTTCATTTATCCTCCTTTTGTTAGATTTGCTAATTTTGGTCCTTAGAGCTATCTTGCTCATAAGCCTTCTTAGTCCTCAATACCCTGTTTTTATCTTCTTCCTTTGACTTTTGAAATTATTTAACTTCTTCTCAACACCATAATCATGATATTACATCACCTTATCCTAATTTCCCTTTAACTATTTCATCATAGCCTCATCCTTCCTTTTGAGTCTCTAAACTAGCTTCTTGTTCTTTTTTGTTTGTTGAAGGTAGTTATAACCCACTTACACTGTTCCAATATTTTCCTAGTTTTCTTTAGTGTCTCTTTACCATATTATAGATTCATTAAATACCCTCCATCCTTTTCACTCACCATACTCTTCCTCACTTTACAATCCTTTCTAATGTATTTTCTTACTCTCTTTGACACTGTCCTTCCTAGGACTTAGTGTCACTATTTCTTAGGTACCCTACTCTTATTGGAATAGAATACCTTCCATGTTAAGACTTCTATCACTTTCCTCAATATTTTTTTGCATTCAGTAGTTATCTATATCATCACATTTTATATATTTCTTGGTTCTCCTTAATAGGTACTTGACTTATAGGATTCTTGTATTAAAAGAGAATTAATCATCACCTATGACTACCCTTTAAGTTTTTTTCAAGAATCATGAGGTCAGGATTCAATATGCTTCCATCCAATGATTAGTAATTATCATAACCTCTAATGGTTTTAGTACAACCTCCTTCATATTGTGATCCTTAAACAATTGGGTTAACACTCTATACCTCTTTGGAGACCAATCTAAGCACTAGCACAATTCAAAAAGAGATACTCAATTTTAAAGACCTCCTATGGTTTTCCAATCTTTTGATTCACATTATACAAATCCTTATATTCTTAATATCCTCTAAGGGTTATCAAGAAACGTTTGTAGCAATCCTCATCAGGTTAAACAAATTTCAGTGTTAAATTTCTCTAATTAGATGTCACAGTCCAAAGTTTTTATTTGCTTATCAAACTTCCTCCTTCACATATTAAAACTTAAAAAATTCCACTAAGGAGAAAATTAAAATATTACTTCTTATTTATCAACTCTATAACCTCTCTTTGACTTAATTTACATGCTCCATTTCTTTTGAGGACATCATCCATATAAAAGCATTGGTTTAAAGAATCCTTTCATGACTAAGATTGAACTCATTACAAACCCTTAAAACAAGGTGTATAATTAAAGTGAATTGTGTTTTACTTTTTAACTCAACAAACCTCTTTTAAATATGTTAAACTTACAAACCACCTTAATCTTGTAGACTAACGCTTCCCCAAAATTTCACTTATTTTTTATGTTAAAACTTGTTAAAAGTACTTGTTTTCCTCTTGACTAAGCCCTAGCTCTGTCCCAGAACCCGAAGCACAAATTTTGCACATTAATATTCATTTCTTCCTTTTCCAAGTTTGACAAATGCATTAAAAGCATATAAGAGATCTATTACAAACTTATTCATCTTCCTCAAGTCTTTAAAATCTTCCATAAATCATGAAATGTGGGTAATTTAAACCCTTCAAACTAACTTGCACACTGTCATAAGCAATTGTGCAAGTCAAGTTACTCAACCAAACTTCACCAAAACAACATTCATGACTCTTGAAACTCACATGCATACTCAAATCATAATGCATTCCATGTAATACATTTAGAATCAAATAAAGATAACATATAAAACACAATCATCAACCAAGAAAAATTAAGAGACACACACACCATGGAGGGATTATGAAGGAGAACTATCATATTTTATTCATCTTTAAACCATTCCTACAGACTCCTTGAGCCATCTTAGGACTCTTCCACACGTACTCCACTCTAAAATCCTTCTTCTCATATCATAACTAACTTCCTATTCAAATTTCACCTCTTATATGCTTAACTCAAGGTGGTTACTAACCTTTCTCTAACTCACTATGGTTAAGGTTTGGTTAACTCATGAGCCCTCTTACAAAGGGTGATTACACTTAACTTACCTTTTAAGGTCTTGAATGACCTCTTACAACCAATAATGACTTGTTTTCAACATTTATACCTTTCAAGCTAAACCTTTTCAAATTCAAATTTCAAATAGTTCCTTTTTGGAGGGAAACTCAAAATATCTCATCTAACACACAAAGAAGGTCTTGTAAATACCAAGGAGGCGTTATAAGACACCTAACAAGACCTCTAAGTATAACACACCCTTACACAAAATTACAAAATTTTATTGCTTTAAAGTGATGCTCTTGCATCATACTCCCCTAGTAAGAAAAAAATTAAACTCCCATGGAGGTTTTCATATTCCTCTTCTTCCAATCTCTTTCTTGCTTGGAATGGTCTTCTTCCTTTCTTTGCTTGAATTCATCTTCAGCTCTCTTACTCTTCTCCTTGTTTGACATGTCTCTTCTTGTATTGAATTTTCTTTCTATGTTTTCAATTTTATTCAATCCTTCTTCATTTCCTTCATTTTCTTTTCATTCATAACTCAGTTGTACATTTTCTTCTTTTATTGTGTTTTTACATATTCCATTTTCATTCTTTGACTTTTTCCTACAACAAACACAACTAGGAGCAACATTAGATATAAAAATATGAGACAAAGTTGTCTGGTTTTTATCTTCTTTCTTCCCTTCCTTGAATTATTCATGACATTTTTTATTATCTTCTCTTAACCCTGATATTCTTGGCTAATTTTCTTCATATTTTCCCTCGTGTTCTTGCTCTTGAACCTATAGTTTTCCTTCATCTTCATTAGATTTCTTATTGTCCAAAAGTTTGCCAATGAATTTTCTTGCATTTTATTCTTCATTTTCTTTCTTGCTAATGAGCATTCCTTTAACTGATTTGAACCTGTACTTGATAAATAGCTCCTCAATCATTTACATTTCTTCATATAACAAGAGTTCACTCTCCTCTTCACTTGACTTCATAAAATTTAAGACACAATTGCTCTTTTCTCCTTTGAAATCACATGCTAGAACACTAGAACAACTACATTTCCTCTTTCTTCTCTTTATCTTCATCTTATTTCATTTTTCTAACTTCTTATTCTTGAATTTCATTCACATGTTCTTCACAATGCATGTTAGTGTTCAAAATCATCTCGTTATCACTTTTCAATGGTCTCATTCCATGTATGTTTCATCCAACATATTCAAATCAATTTGTTTACCTTGTTCATTCTCTTGTTTTCTTCTCTTTCCAAGATTTTGTTAGGCTTCCCTACTCTTCTCTCTTTTCTTTGACCTTCCACACTTGATTTCTCAACCCTTTATGCTGATATACACCTGTAGTTTGCAACATTCCTCTTGATTCATAGGATAGTTTGTACTTAGAAACACTTTCTTCATTCCTCATTCCCTAGTCATCTTCATTGCATGCTTGTCTCAAACTGAAATATGATCTTTTCCTATCATTTCTCTCTTGTTTTCAATTGCATGTCATAACCTAATTAGCCTCTTCCTTTCATTTTATCTCTTGTTACCAAAAATTGACTTTTTGAGCCATTTAGGCATGATCTATCCATGTTGGAACTCCTATTTTGATGAATCATCTTCACTTTTCATTATGCATTCTTGTATATCAAAAAAAATCACTAACATATTCATGAAGGAATTCATAATTTTGATCTTCAGATACATGATTATAGACCATATTTGTGATCATATCTCTTTCATTTTCCTTTTTGCCATCCATCTTCTTTTTTTTGCTTTATTTCTTGTCTTCTCTCTCTTGAATTCTTTCCAAAGCATCATAGAACTTTATATCTTCTTTTCCCTCTTCATTAGCATGCTGGAGGACCTCATTATTTTCCTCATAAACTTTTATAACCTGCTCTTTGCTTCCATCATGTGCATTTGACTCAAAAGAGTCTCCTCTTGCCTCTTTTATTACAATTTTCATTTTCTTCATCTTGATCTTGTTCACAAAATTATTCATACCTGTATACACACATGTAAACACAACATTAGTCTGATAAAATAGAGACCAAATTGTCTCCATGAGTGTATCTCTCTCTTGGAAAACTTTCCTCCTTATCCACCCTTTTTCATTAAGTGCTTCTTTTTGCACTTGTCTTCTCCTCCATTCTTCTTCATCTTTCACTATGTTCTCCATAATGAGAACTCTCTTCTCTTCCTCTTCCTCATGTTGCTCACATGGAAACTCTCTCTTCCTTAAGCCTCCATAGGCTCTCACTTCTTTTCTTCCTTTACTTCTTATAGCATGCTTCTTTTGTCTTCTTGCATTCTTCACAAGTGACTTGATTGGCCACTTCACTCTCTTTTTCAAACTCCATCCATCTAGTTGACTTATTACCTGTAACCACATTATTTCCAAGGCATCCAACCTCTGTAACTAACTCTTCAACCCTAATATTTCCTTCTCCATTCCTCACCCTTTCCTCATACCTTTTGTCTTCATGGCTTTAGTCCTTCCTTTAGAGCTAATCCTGTGAAACAAGGCTATATATCTTTGCACCAAACATTTTCAAATACTTATTCTCTCTATTATTCCCACTTTGATATAAAATGATGCAGAGAGGATTGATAAACAAACTCAACGTGCATAAGAACATTAGTAGTCATTTTTCACTATGTAAGAACTTGTTTCTTAAATGGCCTAAACTTGCTCAAACACCAAGAATGTAATAAAACAAGGTACTTAGAGTTAAATTCAATTCAAACATGCTTATATAAATCAATTCAACATGACCATGCACTTTACAAAATATCAAACCTTCAATTTTCTTTTCTTTTCTCTTTGACCTTCAACTAGACTTTTAACCCTCCTTTTAGATAAATATTGGTGTAAAAAACACAAAAAAAGAGTTAAAATTTACTGGTAAGGTATTTAGATAACCATTAAGGCCATTAATACTACTACAATATTTTAGAGCTTTACCCTTCACCAATTTGTTTTTATCCTCTAAATACCATTTTTGCTCAAATCTTGCAATTAGCCCTCCTACAGGACGAATCTTAGTGCTCTGAACAACTAATATACTTTTGTAAAAAGTTTTATAGTCTTACAAGTACCCATTTGGGCCATACAAGTCCATTAAATGTTTCAAATTTCAACTCTTTGTCTATTTTTCCTAGCTCATGCATTCACTCTTTCTTGCCTAGTCAATTTAGGCCTACTAGGGTTTCAAATAGCTTGTTATTGTTTTTTGAGTTTGTACCATATTTAACCTCTTCAAATACTTTCCAAACATATTTAAAATTAAGGCCATTTTAAGGTTCCATGAATTCTTTATCCTTCATTTTGTTAGATATGCTAATTTTGGTCCTTAGAGCTTATCTTGTTCATAAGCCTTCTAAGTCTTCAATACCATGTTTTTATCTTCTTCCTTTGACTTTTGAAATTAATTAACTTATTCTCAACACAATAATCATGATCTTACCTCTCCTTATCCTCCTTTCCCTTTTAACTATTTCATCATAACCTTATCCTTCCTTTTGAGTCTCTAAATTAGCTTCATGTTCTTCTTTGTTTGTTCAATGTAGTTATAACCCACTTACATTGTTCCACTCTTTTACTGGTTTCCTTTATGGTCTCTTCACCATATTATAGATTCATTAAACCCCCTTCCATACTTTTCACTCACCATACTTTACCTCACTTTTTGTTATAGAGACCATTTCCACTATTTTATACTCTCATTTTGTCCTTCATAGGATTGTGTCACTATTTTTTAACTACCCTACTCTTATTGGAATGAATACCTTCCATGATAAGACTCTATCACTTGCCTAACTCTTTATTTATTTTATTAGTTAGTGATATAATCACATTTTAAATATTTATTAGTTCTCCTTAATAGGTACTTGACTTATGGTTCTTGTATTAAGAGAATTAATCATCACCAATGACTTCCCTAACCAAGTTTTTGAAGAATGCATGAGGTCAGGCTCCAATATGCTTCAATATAATTATTATATTTCTATTCATAACCATTAATTGTGCTTATACAACCTCATTCATAGTTGAATCCTTCTTGAATAAGGGTTAATACTCTAGACCTCTTTCTAGACCAATCAAAGCACGTAGCACAGTTCAAATAAAGATACATAGTTTTAAAGACCTCCTATGGTTTTCCAAAATTTTGATTCACATTAGGTTTCCTTTTATACTACAATATCCTCAGGGTTATCAAAAATAATTTCACTATTAAATTTATCTAATTTGAGATGCCACAGTCAACCTGGTACTCACTATTTGCTCTCATACTTGGCTCCTTCTAGCCCTTGAACTTCACTATTTTCTGTGATATTCTTCTTATTTATGAACTCTATAACCTCTATTTGAATTAAACATGCTCCATTCCACTTGAATCTTCCATCAACATTTGTTGTGAAGAATCATTTCATGACTAAAGGCTTGAAATCAGAACTAAACCTTTGAAACATGGTGTTATAATTAAAGTGAACGTGTTTTTACTTTTTAACTCATAAAGCCTCTTTCAAATAGCAAAAAACTTGGAAACCACATTAATATTGCATAGACCAAAATTCCATCCAAATATCACTTGTTTTTTATGGTTAAAACTTAAAATATACTCCCTTTCCTCTTGACTAAGCCCTAGCTCTGTCTCATAACCCAAGCACAACTCGTTTGCACATAATATTCATTTATTATTTTTCTAGCAATGAAAAAGCATGAAAAAAATATAAGAGATTTATTACAAACTTATTCCTCTTCCTCATGTCTTGAAATATCCCATAAATCATGAAACATAGCTAATAAACCCTTAAAATAACCTATACACTGTCATAAGCATTGTGCAAGTCAAGTTACTCAACCAACCTTCACCAAAACAACATGCATGAATTTGAACTCACATGCATACTCAAATCATCATGCATTCTATGTAATACATTTGGAATCAAATACAAGATAACATAGAAAGCATAATCATCAATCAAGAACAATTAAGAGACATACACACCATGGAGGGATAATGAAGGAAATCTAATTTTTATTCATTTTGCAACCATTCCTATAAACTTCTTGAGCCATCCTAGGATATTACACATGTACTCCACTCCAAAATCCTTCTTCTCATATCATAACTAACTTCTTTATTCAAATTTCACCTCTTATATGCTTAACTCAAGGTGGTTTCACTAACCTTTCTCTCAACTCACTATGGTTAAGGGCTTGGTTAACTCATGAGCCCTCTTACAAATATTGATTACACTTAACTTACCTCTTTTAAGGTCTTGAATGACCTCTTACAACCAATAATGGTTTGTTTTCAACATTAAACCTCTTAAACTATACATTTTCAAATTCAAATTTCAAATAGTCTCTTTTTGGAAGGAAACTCAAAATTTCCCATCTAACACACAAGAATGTCTTATAAAGACCATGGAGGAGTTATAAGACACCTAACAAGACCTCTAAGGCCTAACACACCCCTTACACAAAATTACCAAATGTGATGCCTTTAGTATGATGATCCTACATTATTTTACTACCTCGACATATAAGTAGTGCATCTGGTCGACCATATCATCTGTACTATTCACCTTTTATCGTTGTATCTCCATGCTTCAAATATTAGGTGTGATCTCATTTAAATTGTAATATTCTAGCTGAGATGGCGTATTAAACATAGGATCTACTTTTGCTAAAGGATTCTTCTTTCCAACTAGTTTAGAATCTTTATTTGTTGTCTTCTACTAGTGGTGGTAGAGTTTTTTTTCCATGTATATGTTAAAGCAGAATTATCATCTTTTATCTTTTCTAGTTTAGAGAAACTTTCCCCTTCCTCTTTCATATAGTAGATCTTAAGAGAAATGTCTCCCTATGTGAGAAAATACCTCAATTTTATAATGAAAATTAAGGAACAACTGCCTCTTTCTGAACTATATTGGTTGTTTTATAATCCTCATACCTTTTAGAAAGAATATTTGGAAAATTTAATGCCAAACTCATTAGAATTTATAAAAAATTCCTCCCAACTTGTGAAAATCACAGAGTTTTGAACAAGGTATTTATACCCAAATTAAAATAAAGACTATTCTAATGATGTATTTATGCCTCCCATGATATACACGTATAAGGAAGAAGCTTCATGATGTGGGACATGGTTAACAAAACATGATTTTTTGCTAGATGTATTATATTTTTCCAAATACAAAAGCTACTGCAGGTATGTGAAATGTTTGAAAAAAGCAAGAAAATCATTTTTTCAAATGTATTATAATCATTCCTATATATGTAAACTAGGTATGATTTTTAAGTAAAAAAAATTGGCAGGTTTAAATGTATGGTCATTTTCATTCAAATGTATTATAATAATTCCTATGTTATTAAATTCAGTAAGATTTTTAAGTAAACAAAATTGGCAGGTTCAAATGTATGGTCGTCATCATTTTGAAGAGCCTCCCAACTTGTCTAAAATACATAACTCTAGAACAAGGTATAAAAATACATACAAATTCTACATCTTATTCCTCACCCAGTGTAGACACAAAATCATGCACTTTGCGTAATAATCTAGTCTTGATTACATACGACTATTTACATGGTTCCTAAGTATGAAAAGTAATAATCAACCCATGTCTTTGGCCATCTTTCATTGCTTTCAGTTGTTACTTTTGGTATTGCACCTCTATTGGCCCAGTTTGTCTTTTTATACTTCAGCTTTGTCTTTTCTAGACTGGAGTGCCTAGCTAGGATAGTAGCGTCAAGAACTCCCATCCCCTCTGGGTGCCCTTTTCCTCTTTACACTTTACTCTCACTTTTTGGGTCCTTTCTATCTGTTTGAACATCTTATATTTTTGGTAGTCAGCCTTTTCGGGGTTAATTACAAAATTTAAGCGAAGAAACTATATAAATATACACTTATGCGATAATAGTAAGGGAAAAATCACCAATCACTAAGAACTTACTATCACCACCTAAGTTTGCATCCATCAAGGCTTCTATTACTCCATTTGCATCCATCTAGCTCCATCACAAGGGAAAAAGGATGGTTTTCTGCATCACACTTCATAGGAGGGGAGTTTATTCTATTTCATGCACACATTATTTACATTCTACATCTAGTTATTGCTCGCTACTCACAAATTGTGACACGCACAAGAGCACCTAAGGCACAATTCTGCACACACACACACAAAACTACATTGGGTCTAAGATGTAGTGTAATGCTCAGTGATAAGTCCACCATTGTGGCGGCTGAGGACAGTCTGACCCCTTCATATGCATATTTATTTTTTATGATTTTAATGCTTTATTTGGGGTATTTCAAGGTATTCTTCATCACAGGTTTACAATGACATCAACAAACTAGGTGTGACATACATGTGACAAGTAGAAAAGGCTTTACATCATCTAGAGACTATAAAATTGGCTTCTAGACTTCCCACATAGGACAGAGAGCCCAGACTACAGACCTAGGCACCCCAATCCCTTTTCTTAGCATCCCAGTCCAGCAAAATAACTCAGATATGTGTTTTCTCAGGATTTCTGTGCAACGGTTTCCTCCTCCTGTTTAGTCGATCTCCATTGTGACATAGTCCCATGACATCGAAGAATCAACTAAGGCTTTCCTAACCCTCTTTGCACATTGGGGTTTCATATCTCATTGCTTAGATTGCTTGGGTGTATTTTAGTTATTTCATTACTTATTTATTTACTGCAAACTTGAATTAGATTAGGCTAGAAAAATTCCTTTTTAGCATAATCATTTTGGTGAACCTAAACTCGATCATCACGCTCTTAGGATCTCCATTTTTTTCTTTTCTTTGCATTTTCATTCCATAGTCTTGTCATCATGAGTATCTCAATTAATGAATTTTTTCTTTCCAATCTCTATTTATAATGTAGATTCCAACATCTTCTCACTACTACTCGCATTCATGATGATATATATCCTAACTCAGTATACCAGACATTTGTAGATACATTTTCTAAACATATTTCTTTCCCTACTAATCTTGATACTGATCTTAATATCTTCGACAATGACCCAACATTGCATATCATAATTTGAATTTATAATTTGGGTATCAAGTGCACTTTAATTGACAATGGATCTAAGCTCATCATATGTCCTATGTCATTTCTTAAACATCTAGGTATTTATGCCGCTAATGTTAGTCCATCATGTCTTTCACTTCGTGCATATGATAGTTTTGTTCATCCATGTGTAGGTCACATCACTCTCCCTATTACTGTAAGGCCCAAGACCCTTAACACTATATTCTTCATTATTGAATTTCTGGTCTCATATAATTGTTTACTTGGTAAATCATGGCTTCACGCCATATAAGTCATTGCCTCTACAGTACATCATTGTGTCAAATTCTTACATGAAGGCCTCGAATACATTATTTTTCATGATCATCACCCATATGATTAACTAAAATTTGGATTTTTATATAGTTAATCTAAGGAGTACAACAGTAAATGAAAGCTAAATTAAATAAGGAAAGTGACTCAAGAAACTAAGTAAATAAAAATGTGAAACCCTAATTAACAAGTAGGGTTAGAAGGAGCTTAGCTGGTTCGACAGTTGTTTGGGACTGTGTCGTAGGATGAACTGGATGAACAAAATGTAGATGTGACAATACATGAGCTCCAGAAGACACAAATCTAAGCTTTCTGAGTGGACTGGGGCTCTTAGGAGAGGATCAGGGTGCATGTGGGTGCCCTAGTCTGCGTTCTGGGCACCTTGGTCTATGTAGGAGGTCCAAAAACCAAATTTATAGGGTCTAAAGATGATGTGAATCCCTTCATTGTTTATCATGTGTAATTAGTTATAGTGCATCAGATGTCGATGATGATCAAGGATGAAGAATAGACCTGTAAAACCCCAAAACAAGTATCAAACCCTAAAAAATAAAAATGCAAATGATGGGGTCAGATTGTCCTCAATGGCCACAATGGTGGACTTACTAACAGATTTATGCACTACATTTCAGACCCAAATGTAGTTATTAGTGTGTGTGTGTGTGTGAATCATGCCCTAGGTGCTCTTGTGTCAGTTGCACTTTGTGAAGTAGCGAGCTATAACTATGTGTAGAAAATGTAATAAATGGTGGATGGAATAGAATAAACTTCCCTCATATGATGTGTGATGCAGATGAACCATCCTTGTCCCTTGTGATGGAGCTAGATGGATGCAAATGAGCTCTAGATGCCTTAGATGGATGCAACTCTAGGTGGATGATAGTAGTGACTAGTGTTTGGTCCCTCATTATGGTCTCATAACTTTATATTTATATGGTTCTCTTGATCTAATTTCATAATTAACCCTGAAAAGGACAGCCACCAAAAATATAGGAAGCTCAAATGGCTAGAAAGTTCCCAAAAGATGGAAGTAAAGTGGGAAAAGGATTCATGGTGCCCCGAATGGGACCAGGGCACCCATGGGCACCCCAGTACTAGCCTGGGTACCCTAGTAAGGTGTAAGTAATAATATAACAATGAAAAAATAGACTGGGCAAGTATGTGTTGAAGGTCACGAATGATGACAAAAAGCAAAGTAAAATGGCCAAAAGATGGGGGTTAATTAGTACTTTCTTCACTCAAAAACCATATGAATAGTAGTATGAGACCAGGACTAAATAATACCCAAAGTGTGTGATTTAGTGTCTACATTTGTCCCGACTTTATGTTGGTGAGCAGAATGCTCAGTAACATAAAGTAGATAGAGATGCATACCTGATGTCCATGTAGAGTGATGTAGAAAACGTGTTGAAGGACTAGACAAAGCATGGAGTGATAAAAATATGATGGAGCATGGAAACTAAAGATGCAAAAGAGAAAAAAGTGATGAGAGTGAACCTAGGGTGGAAATGCATGTGTGTAGTTTTTGATGTGTGTGATGTACTTACATATTAGTATGAGGTGTGTGCTACCACAAAATGTTGTTGTTGTCGATACCATTATTGTTGTTGTTGTTGTTGTTGTTGACTTTTTGCTTCTCAAACAGTTGGACCTACAAGGAGAAGATGATCAAGTAGTCAAATACACATGTATATATGTCAAAAACGCGTGTAAAAGACACATGTATATGTATGTACAAACATGTAAATGTAAAATAAACAAATGAAAAATGGAACATGTGCACCTGATCCATGATGAGAGAGAGTGTAGAAGGATATCATATACTGTAGGGGTTTTTTGGGTGATCTTACGCCATAGGCCGAAGAAGTATAGGGAGGAATTTTGTTGTATCCTCCAACCTTTAACTGCTTCCCTAAACATGTATGAAGAGATCTCTATATTGCCTAGGTTTTTTGGGTGATCTAATGCCACTGGTAGAAGAAGTATAGGGAGGAATTCCATGTTGTATCCTCCAACCTTTAACTGCTCCCCAGAATTCTAAGGACTACCATGTCCTATAAATTCCACTATGTACAAGGTTCCTAGACTAATATGAACCCACTCATTATATAACCCACAATGCCAAGGGTGGAAACTGAACTGAACTGAACTGGTGTAGAAGCATGTGTAGTATGTAAAACCCCAAATGATGCCCCCCTCTTTGGGGGTGCATGTGACATCACTAATAGGAGAATGCAGCCCCAAAAGAGGACCAACTACATGAACTCATAACTCTGTGCCCTATAGGGGGAAGGGAATGCACTTGGTAAAAACCAAGGCGCGCACAAACAAGAAGGCTAGATAAAGACAAGTGTTAGTACAAACAAACATGCATGTATAAAGCAATGTGTAATGTACACAAATAGTGTATAAGCTACCAAGCAAAGCAGTAATGTAAAAAAACAAGAAAAAAAATAAGCCACACAAAGTGGGTTGCAAACATGGGACATCACTCACGATGTCACAAGACACACAAGGCCATCATGGCCACATACAAACAAACAAGTGTGCACACCAAACAAAGGGAAAGGCCCACATACAATAGCAAACAATAACAAACAAGTAAAAACAACAGATAGCCATGGAAGCAAGTAATCTGTAAAACAAATGTTGCACATGAAGCACACATTTACATGTTAGAAAGATAACTAGTATGTCAAAAGCATGTATAAGTAAGAATGTAAAGTCCTAAGTACAAAATGAAACAATAACACCGGTGAGAAATGAATGTGGATGCCCCCAATGACCAGTGTAGGAAGGGTAGAAGGCGAGCATCCATGTTGCATGTAAAAGACTTGTATCTGTGATCACAACTAAGAAAAGGCATGAATGCATGTGTGTATGGTATAGATAAATGACATACAAGAGATCTAACTAGCATGTGTAATAAGACGACCATATACAAGAAAATGTAAGCAAGAGTAAAAGCAACCAAGATATGCAATATGTTGTGGATGGATGGAATGGAATGCAAGATGGATGGTAGGAGCCACGTGCCCCCCAAGTGAATGGAAATGTATGCAATGAGGTTCATTTAGTTTTCCCCCTCAGCAGTCAAGAATGAACCGTAAATGAGAGTGCGTCATCGGGAAATGGTCGAAGTGTGTGTTGTGTCTAACGCACTGTGATGAGTGTGTATGTGTGTTGATGATATGTGACCTAGAGATGATGTGTGTGTGACCCTATAGCTGAAGCATATATCACGACAAGATGAATCATAGGAGTGATGATTTAGCCTAAAGTGTATATCACTACAAGATGAATAGTAGGGAGTGGTGATGTAGCCTAAAGCATATACCACTACAAGATGATAGAGTAGGTGACCATTTAGCCTATAGCGTATGTCACTAACCTAGTAATGTCACATGATGAAAGGTCAAATGATGAACATGTGATGAAGATAAGGTCCATTTGATTTGTAAACCCTCGGTAGTTGAGTATGGACCGAGGAACTAAAGTGCGTCATTGGATAGTGAGTGCAGTGCATATAAGATGTAGTATATGTAATGACAAAAGATGACCAATGATGTGTATGATGTGTAAATATGTAATGTGTAGTGATGTAATGCAATATGTGTAGATATGTGTATTATGTAGGATGATGTAATGTAATAGACTCATATGTGATAGACTAGTATATGTATGTAGAATATGCATGTGGAGATGCACAATGTAGAATATGTAGGATGTAGGATGTAAGATACATGATATGTAGATGATGCGTAGAGATGTGATGTGTAGATAATGCAAGGTTTGTAGATAGATAATAGTATGAAATGATGTTATGTATGTATGATGAATAGTATATAATGCTGACTCATAGATAATAGAAGTGACATATGTATAATGACACTAGTATGATGTAAATGTATAAATGCAAAATGTTAAATGAGACTAAATGTAGAATGTATGATGTATGATGCAAGATGTGTGAATAGACGCAGATGTGTAGTAACCTATTGTGCAGTGTGTGGGGTTCATGTGTAGTATGCCCTCAACAGTCAAGTGTAAATTGAAGCACAAGAGTGTGTCATCGGGTACTGATGACGCTAAAACGTGTAATGAGTATGCCTATGCTAGAAGATTGATGTATGATAATGAAAAGATGATAAATGTGTAATGCTAATATGAAGATGGGGGGATGTGTTAATGTTATGCCCCCCGAGTATGTAAGATGAAGGGTGTAATCATGTAATGTCCTCTAAAAGATCATCACTTTCAAGGTAATTATCGAATGGATAAGCATTGGTTACTTGATAAGTAATAGTGTTTGGTTGATCATGTAATGAGCCATTGAGGCATAAGTTATACATACCCATGGCATATTCCTCATCAATAAATGGAGGAAGTGGACAACCATGTGCATACCAATGAGTGAGATTTTGTGTATAACCTAGAAAAGAGCTATTGCAAATGAAGATATGTCCAAAAGGCATAGGGAAAGAGATATCTATATGATCAAGATCTTAATATAATCAAGCCATGATTTCCCTAATGTAAGTGGTGAAGAGTGAGGAGTGCATGATAGATAGATCGTAAGATGAAAGACACATAAACCATAAGTAGAAATAGTAATAGTGATGAAGCCATAATATAGATGAGGATCATGAGTAGGAGGATAAAGGTCCTTAACAGAAAATCCTAATCGAGCCAAACCATCGTGTGTGAATATAGTGTCATCGCAAGTAGGATCAAATGGAATATGTTCCCAATATGAGTTATTCATGAAAAGTGTGCAAGTAAATGGTGGGTAACCTGAATGTAGGTGGTACATGTGAAGGTGTGGGTGATAGAGTGACATTCATGGACTAGACAGGCCCCTGATATGGAATCATAGCAGTAGTAGTAGCAGGTGGCATAGAAGAGACTACATCTATCACACAAATGACACCTTCAAGTGGTGGTAAGTGAGGTGGTTCGTTCATAGGTTGAGGATCATCTGTAATATTAGTGCGTGGAATAGGAAGACTAGTATTAGGAGCTTGGTCACAATATTGGAATGGATCATGGTCATGAAAAAATAATACTCAATGCCTTCATGTAGGAATTTAACACAATGATGTACATTAGAAGTAAATGATTGCATGGCATGAAGCCATGGCCTACCAAGAAAACAGTTGTAGGAGACTGGGAAATCAATGACGAAAAACACAGTGTTGACAGTTTTTGGCCCTACAGTGATTGGTAATGTAATGTGACCCACACATGGATGAACAAAACCATCATAAGCACACAATGAAAGACAAGATGGACTAACATCATGAGTGGAAAGACCTAAGACTTCAAGGAATGACATGGGACACAAGTTGAGTTCAGATCCATTGTCAATTAAAGTGCATTTGACACCTACATTATGAATACGACACATGATATGCAAAGGTGGGTCATTGTTAAAAGTATGAACATCAGCAGGAGGATTAGACTTGAATGCTATGTGTTGAGAAAATGCATCAACAAATGTTTTGATAGAAACAAGTCAGGATGCATGTTAGCACGAATGTGCAGTAGTAGCAAGAAGATGTTGGACTCTATGCCTTTGATTCAGGATTTGAAAGAAAATAATCATTGATTGAGATACTCATGATGACAAACCCTAAGATGATAAAATGAATGAAGATCCTATAGGTGTGAAGATCAAGTTGGGTTCACCAAAATGATTAAATAAAATGTGGATTTGTATATAGTTAATCTAATAAGTACAACAGTAAATGAAATGCTAAACTAAATAAGAAAGTGACCCAAGCAACTAAGTAAATAAAAATGTGAAACCCTAATTAACAAGAGGGTTAGAAGGAGCTTAGCTGATTCGAAGGACTGTTCTGGGACTGTGTCGCAAATGAACTAGATGAAAGAATGCATGATGTGAACATACATGAGGTCCATAAACACATATATTTGAGATGTTTAAGTGGACTGGGGCACCTGGGAGAGGATCAGGGTGCCTGTGGGTGCCCTAGTCTGAGTTCTGGGTGCCTTGGTCTATGCAGGAGGTCCAGAAACCAAATTTGCAGGGTCAGATGATGATGTGAATCCCTCACTTTCTCTGTCACATGTAACTCAGTTCTCTATGCGTCAGATGTCTATAATGATCAATGATGAAGAATAGACCTGCAAAACCCCAAAACAAGCATCAAACCCTAAAAAATAAAAATGCAAATGAAGGGGTCAGAATGTCCTCAGTGGCCACAATGGTGGACTTACTAACTGAGTGTTGCACTACATTTCAGACCCAAATGTAGTTATGAGTGTGTGTGTGTGAATCATGCCCTAGGTGCTCTTGTGTCAAGTCACACTTTGTGAAGTAGCGAGCTATAACTATGTGTATAAAATGTAATAAATGGTGGATGGAATAGAATAAAATTCCCTCCTATGATGTGTGATGCAGATGAACCAACCTTTTCCCTTGTGATGGAGCTAGATGGATGCAAATGAGCTCTAGATGCCTTAGATGGATGCAACTCTAGGTGGATGATAGTAGTGACTAGTGCTTGGTCCCTCATTATGGTCTCATAACTTTATATTTATATGGTTCTCTTGTTCTAATTTCATAATTAACCCCAAAAAGGCCGACCACCAAAAATATGGAAGCTCAAATGGCTAGAAAGTTCCCAAAAGATGGAAGTAAAGTGGGAAAAGGATCAGGGTGCCCCAACTGGGACCAGGGTGCCTATGGGTGCCCCAGTACTAGCCTGGGTGCCCCAATAAGGTGTAAAATAACACAGAATGATAAAAACAGACTGGGCATGTATGTGGTGAAGGTCATGAATGAAGATGTAAAGAAAAGTAAAATGGCCAAAATATGGGGGTTAATTAGTACTTTCTTCACTCAAAAACCATATGAATAGTAGTATGAGAGCGGGACTAAATAATACCCAAAGTGTGTGATTTAGTGTCTACATTTGATCATACTTGCGATGTCACTATAGGTTCACATGAGGGTTTGGCTCGGCTCAGCTTCACTTTTGAGGATCTTTACCCTCCAACTCATGATCCTCATGTATATTATGGATTCATCACTATCACTACCACTTATGGTCTACGTGTATTCCATCTCATAGTCTACCTTGCACGCACTAGCTCTTCTACTTCACTCACACTAGGGAAGTCTTGGCTTACTTATATAGGGGGTACATTGGACCTTGATCATATTGATATCTCATTTCCTATGCCTTTTGATCATATATTCATTTACAACATTTCCTTTCTGGGCTATACACATAATCTCACCCTCTGGTATGCACATGGATGCCCATTACCTCCTTTCACTGATGAGGAATACGCCATGGGCATGTATAACTTATGCCTCAATGGCTCCTTACATGACCAACCCAACACTTTCACTTATCAGGTTTCTGATGCATCACCCTTTGGCTTTGATCCTTACGATTATGACCTTCTATATTGTATTACATGATTGTACTCTTCATTATACGCACACTTTGGGGGCATGGCACTCACACTCCCTCCAACATCAACACATATCCCATATTCTCATTTTCATACATCAAACTCCTAGCATAGGCATCTCCATCTACACCTTACCATTGTCATTACCCAATGACGCATGCTTGTGCTTTATTTCACACTTGATTGTTGAGGGCATACTATACACATGAACCTCACACACTACACAGTAAACACTACATGTTATATATTACACATCTTCACACATCTTACATCTTGCATCATACATCGTATACATTCTATCTACTACACATATTACACATTTCACACATCTACTCATACACGCTACACTCAATACCCTATGACACACTCTAGTCTCACAGTCCATACTAGATTGTTGAGGGTATACATCACAAATGGACCTCATCACACTCATCATTCAATCCTTTCCATCATACCACATTCCTATTTTAGTGATATATGCCATAGGCTACATCATCACTTATGCTAACATCATCATCAGCTATTGTGATCACCATTTAGTGGTATACGCTTTAGGCTAAATCACCACTCCCTCTCCTCATATTTTTGTGATATACGCTTAGGCTTCATCATCATCCACAATTCATATTTATGTTGCATATCATCATTACACTTTCACCATGACGCGCTACACACAACACACAACTCGATAATTTCCCAATGATGCACTCTTATTTATAGTTCATTATTGATTGTTGAGGGGACATAAAAAAATTAAACTAACTGCATAAAAATCCATTCACTCAAGGTACACATGGATCCTATCATCCATTTTACATTTCATTCCATCCATCCACATCATGTTACATATCTTGGTTACTTTTACTCTTTCTTTCACTTACTTGCACATGTTCATCTTATTACACATGCTAGATAGATTTTGTGTATGTCATTATTTTTATCATACACACATGTGCGTTCACTTGCTTTTTATTTGTGATCACAGATTATACAAGACCATTACACGCAACATGGATTCTTGGGACAATACTCACTACCGGTCCCATCACAGCTACTGGGGGCATCCACTTTCATACGCTACAAGTTTTATTGTTTCATTTTGTACTTCACACTTTAATTTATCACTTATACATGCTTTGACATACATCTTATCTTTCTAACATTCTAACAGGTGCTTTAATGTGCAACCTTTATTTTGCAGGATTATTTTCCACCATGGTTATTTGATTACATTTATTGTACTTGTTTGTCATTGTATGTGGGCCTTGAACTTTTGTTTTATGTGCACACTTTCTTGTTTGTCTGTGGACACTACAACCTTGAGTATCTTGCGACATCGTGAGTGATTTCCCATGTTTGCAACATGATTTTTGCGGCCTACATTGTCTTCTTGTGTTATTACAATATCTTATGGTGTTTTAGCTTCTACAACGTCTGCATAGATTACATTTTTTTATACATGCATGCTTGTCTATACTAACACTTGTCTCCCAGCCACTTGTTTGCATATGCCTTGGTTTTTACAAAGTACATCACTTCCCCTTACAGGGAACAGTTTCAAGAGTTGGTCTTCTCTTTGGGGCCACATTCTCCCACATCAATGTCGCATGTGCTCCCAAAGAGGGGGAACATCATATGGGTGAATCAGTCACCCCATACAGGGTATATATATCATGGTACCGGTATAGTTTAGCACAACTCAGGGCTCAGAGTCAGATTTGGGTCCTTAGTTATACAGTGATTGGGTTCTAAACAGTCTACAAAACTATATAAACAACAGTTTTTACATGGAAGATTGTCCTTAGCATTTTGGGGAGCAGTTACAGGTTAGAGGATAAACCAAACCTTCCTCTCTACACTACTTTGACTAGTGGCATTGGATCACCCAAAAAACCAAACAGTATAGATATCTCTTCAGTTTTGGGAAGTGGTTACAAGTTGGAGGATAAACAGACTTTCCTCCCTACGCTTCTTCGGTCAGTGGCATGATATCGCTAAAAAAATTACACGACATCGACATGATCCTTTCTACACCCTTTTTCTCATTGCAAATCAGGTGCGCATGTTCCTTTTTCATTTTCATATTTTCATTACAAACTTTTTACATATATACATGTGTCTTTATACATGTTTGTTGCACATATACATGTATTTTTGACTACTTGATCATCTTCTCTTTTACAGGTCCATCCGTATGGGAAGCAAGCATTCAACATCAATAACACCATCACTAAACATCACACACATCAACACTAATATGTAGGTACATCACACATCAACATCTACACACATGTGTTATGTAGGTTCACTCTCATCACTTTTTTACACTTTTGCATCTTTAGTCTCCACGCTCCATCTTTTTTATCATTCCACATTTTTTCTAGTCCCTTGACACATTTTCTACATCAATTTGTACATGGATATAAGGTACGAATCTCTATCTACTTTATGTTACCAATCGTTCTGCTGAACAACATAAAGTGGGGGAAAATGTAGACACAAAATCACACACATTGGGTAATTATCTAGTCTTGATTACATACTACTATTTACATGGTTCCTAAGTATGAAAATTAATAATTAACCCATGTCTTTGGCCATATTTCATTTCTTTCAGTAGCTACTTTTGGTATTGCACATCTATCGGCCTAGTCTTTCTTTTCATACTCTAGTTTTTCCTTTTCTGGACTGGAGAAACCAGCTAGGATAGTAGCGTCAGATGTTCCCATCCCCTCTAGGTGCCCCTATCCTCTTTACACTTTACTCTCACTTTTTGGGTCCTTTCTATCCGTTTGAACATCTTATATTTTTGGTAGTCAGTTTTTTCGGGGTTAATTACGAAATTGAAGCAAAGGAACCATATGAATATAAAGTTATGCGATCATAATAAGGGACTAAGCACTTATTATCACCATATAAGGTTGCATCCATCAAGGCTTCTATTACTCCATTTGCATCCATCTACCTCCATCACAAGGGACAAAGGTTGTTTTTCTGCATCACACTTCATAAGAGGGGAGTTTATTATATTCCATGCACATATTATCTACATTATACATCTCGTTATTTCTCAATACTCACAAAGTGTGACATGCACAAGAGCACCTAGGACACAATTCCACACACACACACACAAAACTACATTAGGTCTGAGATGTAGTGAAGCACTCAGTGATAAGTCCACCATTGTGGTGGCTGAGGATAGTCTGACCCCTTTATATGCATCTTTATTTTTTAGTGTTTTGATGCTTTATCTAGGGTTTTACAGGTGATTTTTCATTACAGGTTTATGGTGACATCAACGAACTAGGTATGACATACACATGAAAAGCTACAAAGGCTTCGCATCATTTGGCAACCCTGTAAATGCTTCTTCCAGACCTCCCACATAGACTAGGGTTCCGAGACTGCAGAATAGGGTACCCCAGGTGCCCCAATCCCTTTTCCAGGCACCCCAATCCAACCAAAGAACTCAGATCTATGTTTTCTCAGGCTCTTGTGTGATAGTTTCCTACTCCTATTCAGCCGGTCTCCAATGTAACAAAGTCCCACGACATCGACAAATCAACTAAGGCTTTCCTAACCCTCTTTGCACATTAGGGTTTCATATCTCATTACTTAGATTGCTTGGGTGTATTTAAGTTATTTCATTAGTTATTTATTTACTGCAAACTTGCATTAGATTAAGCCAGAAAAATTCCATTTTAGCATAATCACCCAGTGACTCTTTTCTCTTCCCTTTTAATTATATTGTAGGTAGGGCATGGGATTAACCCTTATTTATGGTGAAATAATATGCAATAACTCATGTTGAAAGAAAAAATTAGTTTTGATCGTAAAAAGATGAGGATGTAGATTTCTCTAGTTATTTTTAAATTGATATCTGATCCTAATACCCATGTATAGGAGCATTCTTTTCACAAATCTCCTCCTATTAGGTATGTGTGGTGACATGAAGAGATGAATTTTAATTTAGGATACCTCTTTTTTGTTGTTTTTTTACTATTCTAGATTGTTTCATTATGGGTGCAGTACACTAAAATGACAAATTTTTAAAAACCTCGGGGATGCTATGCTGTGGGTATGTTCATACAATATATTTTTAAAAGTTTAAAAATATAAAATATGTATAAAAATTTAATGAAAACAAGATTAAAGTCTCAACAAAATATAAAATATTAGAAGCCAACAAAAATCTTATTATGAATTGGAAGCCATCTAAAGTACTATTTCTTTGACTGAATACAAGAAGACTACAAAACATTAAATCTATAAGTCCATCTACTAATGGGCTCATAAACATTCCACTTATTTTTAAAGGACAAGGAATGGTTTGGGGAGAAGAAAATATTTTCAAATAGTTTTTTGGAGGTAGCCTCTTAGAGCGGGGGGCTTTGATCTACCTCATAGTATCCCAAAATACATTCTCATCCTCCATGATTAGTCCAATAGAGGGAGATGTGAAAGCATTTTTAGCATTGTATACATTGTGAACTGAGATTGAGGAAGCTTATAGAAAGCTTCAAGGTATGTATATTCCATGTACTTCCCAAACCTGTACAAATCATGAAATATTTTAATTCCTTTCTCAAACCAAAGGAGGGAAGAGTATACTCTTATCAAGGTAAGGATCTTGTCATTATATTTCATATTCAACGAAATCGATTTGTAGGCTTGGAACCTAGTGATTAATCTAAATGTGGATAATATGCCTATACAAATGATTAATCTAAATGTTATTGCAGCAGTAAATAAATGAAAATTAAGTAACGTAAGTGCACTAATTTGGGGGACCAAAAAGCGGACACAAATCTGAAAATAAGTGTATTGTTTTGTTTAGTTTGGAAATCCCAGAAGCTAAAACACGTACACATTTTTAGTGATATGAAACTCGTACGTGTTTTGAGTGGTATGAAATTTGGAAGGTCCCGAAGGAGTCATATTTACTAAAATAAATTTAAAGTATAAGAAATAGTATAAGATTTATTTTATTATTTCTTTATACTTATACTATTTGTTATACTTTAAATTTATTTTAGTAAATATAAGAAACTAGGGTCACTTTGAACTTGATGGAAGTGGTCCCATAGCTCCGAAAGTTATAATCTAGAAGATAGTTTTTCAAAATCTAATCTCGTCAGTACTTACTCATTTTTAGGATTTCAACAAGGACCTAAAACTTTCAGGACATATATATTATAGTCAGTCTTTGATCTGGGAAAACATATAGTCGTTATGTAGGTTTTTTACCTTCTGGATTGGATTTTTTCCCTACCATTTTTTTAATTAGTACCAATTTTGAAATTTGGTCCATAATTCACTTTAGTGACCACGAATCAACTCTATTATGCTTGTCTACTTCTTACTAAAATGAGATCCTCACTTTGTAGATAGAGGATTGTTCCTTGAATGGGATTCTTGTCCTATGGAAAAAATGAGGTGATTGTAATGTGCCTCCTCCTTAAGGTGTGATCACACTACTAGGTGTTGAATGAGTTTTTACAAATAGTACCAAGTGAATTGCATCAAGTCAACTCAGATGATTGCTCATTCTTAGAAACAAGGTACTCCATATAAAGATCATCCCCTCACCTTTCCTGTCTCTAAAATCATCCTTTCATGGAATAAAATTCATGATTCTCATACGTGTATTTTATCATATGTATCTCATGGAGATATTTTATGCCTTAATATTTCACACATGACGGTCCTAGATACCTCGGTGGCATGACTAGCTAATTTTAGCTCGTTCTTTGGAGAGATTGGGGTACAATGACAGAGTCAGGATATGATGATCATCAAATCACTCCTTGAGCTCTATACTTCACCTTTGAACATGATGCATCCTTCAAAATTTGATTTATTGACCAAGATGAAACATGGGTGTAAGCATGCTTATAGTACATGGGCACCTTTTTTCTCAAGTTACTCCTCATGGAAATGGGTTTCCTCCTCCAGATAGGGGATGAATCCTTGAATGAAATTTGAGGATGAGTTACATGTTATTAACCTCCATACTTCATTGAAACACTACAAATCAAATTTTATGATCACTGAAACTATTCTAAAACACTAATTCTACATGCAACTCAAACTTTAGGTATTATTTCAATTTGAACTGGGAGGGGCAGCTGAAGAGTTTTGTAGTACCTAAAGAAATATTTAATCCTTGAATCAATGGTGATTAATCCACCTTGTAGAGTATTCTAATAGCTTCCAGTGCCTATTTTATCATCCTAACTCTTTCCTTAACTCCTAGAATCATCCAGAGAAGTCAACTTTCACTGTTTTAGCTTTCATTCCCTACACCTGAAAACTTGGTCTTAAACATATTACTCCTGAATGAGATTTAATTTCCTAAAATTTTCTAAATTTACTTAAACATCTTCAATTCTCACAGAAATCACCCTCATATTATATATATTTTCTCTAAAAACTTCCGAAGGGTGTTCAATTAGCTACAAAATGGACAAAAATGGCCTTTTTAGGCCTTCAAAGGAAGTAGTCTCTCATCAAAACTAAATGAGTTGATCAATCACATTCTAAACACTATTCCCTACACAATGAAACACATTGAATGATATTATTGGGACTTTCCTTTGAGCCATGGTAGAGGTTGAACTAATGACAAGTTGGCCAGATGATACAAAGTACCCTGCAATCCTCTTTATATAACTTCAACTCAAAATACAACTTCCCCAATTCAACTTTCTCCTTTTCCCTTGTTTCAAGTAGGTCTAATTAGGGTTTGAAAGAAAAATTAAGGGTTTAATGGATTACCACTTGTTTCATCCTTACATCCACCTTTCAACACACCCATACACCTTACTCAAGCACACCTCAATGCTCCATTACTCATTTATCCATCATTTTTGTAGATTTTAAACTTTTTGCTTTTTAAGACTCCTTGTTTGCTCAATCTCTAAACAGAATTCTCAAATTTGTTTTTCACCTTCACCTTGACTTTTAATCAATATTATTTTCACTTATCTCACTATGTTTACCCCTCTCCTAATCACTAACACAAATCACTCAACTCTTCCTCTTTCACTTAAGGGTTTTCATACAAACCCTTACTCTCTCTAGGCTTCTTTATGGAACTGTGCAAGACAATCAATAGGTCTTCTTAATTAAATTTGTATAAGGATTTTCCCATGTTCCTCAAGGACTCAAAACATTATAACACCACTCCCTCAATGATAGATACAACTTCCTTATGACTTTCTTTCCTAAGACAACTATTTCTCAAGGTTGGTCTTGACAGTCATAAGAAATAAGCATGATTGTACATTGCTTCCTTTACCTACTAAGCACTCAATAATTTATCCTTATGCCATGATTTTAGGAGTCATTAATTCCCTTAGGAATTCCTCCAGCATGTTATAGGATTCACCAACTTCAAACACATGGAATAAAGACTATTTTTTTAAAATTACATCTCTCTCAACCCTCAAATTGGGCATTAACATTGCTAGATTGTATTTACACATTCCTTAGCTTTTATTCTTATTCTAACATGTACTAGGGATTTTTAAACTCTTGGTATTCTTATTACCTTCCTCCACACTTATCAAGGAATATACTAGGAATAAGTATTAATTTTTACAATGAATTTTCTACTCTAGGTCCTTAAGATATGGCACACACAGTTAGGATTGTGAACACAAATTTAATTTGAGAAATACTCCTTCAGATGGCTTATTACCTTTTCTTGAATTTTACAAAACCAAGTCCTTGTGATCAAATCCCTAAAATAGACTCAAGGATTACATTGAATCATTATGTTCATGTTACATACTACTAAACTTATAAAACAGGGTATAGTCTGGTCTGAGTAAGTCTTGCTATCTATTTTCCATTCCCTAGACACTGTGAGGGTTCCATGAAGCCTTGAACACCATTATAGATAAGAAGACAATCCAAAACAATATATTTACTCATGAAAATTCTTTGCAAAATAGTATCTAACCTCCAAGTATGATATTTCAATCTGAGAGGACTGTGTCACTTAACACCTAAGCCTATAACATACCTAGAGCTAGTTTAAATATTCAAATTATGAATTTGGAGGGAAACTCCCTATTATTTCCTATGGAGTCCAAATGGACTATTACAAGCTATGACCATCTCAAGTGGACCCAAGATACCCCTAGTCACCTAAGAAAACCAAATTTGGTTATTAACAAGATGTTCCTGCATCACCAGAGGAAGGATGCACAATGAATGAATGAGAAGATGCTTATTTTCAATTAAGGGTTTAGTTTAAGAATCATGCTTCAAAATTTTCAATTTCTTTAGGATGCTAGTTACTTTTTCCATTCTAGAGCTATGAAAACACCCATCTCTACATGTTGGAGAGTTTCATGAAGAAAGATGTTAAACCAACACTTCACCAATGAATCCATATGTGATGTTAGAGAATAATGGAAGTGTTGAAGGTAATTTAGGAGGATTTAGGAAAGGTTTGATCATTCAAGTCAATAAACAATCCAAAAGACCCCAAAACCTAAACAATGACTCTATTTATTGCCAAAATAGACATCAATGGCTGAATGCTTGAACTTTACCTATGTACCAAATTAGATTATAAAAAATTCTCTCCTAAATCGTGACTCATAGACATGTGAGACTACATAATGTGCAGAGTGACCCTAATTTCTTATATTTACTACAATAAATTTAAAGTAGTAATTTGATTTGTTATGTATGGAATTTCATGAGTGCATATATTTGAGTAGTGGTTGTTTCCTTTGAAAGTGTGTGTGGACATTGTGCTGAATGCTTGAATCTATTACCTATGTAGTGACCAAATTAGTTATAAATAACTCTCTCCTAAACCATGACTCATGGACCTGTGAGACTAGTTATCTTAAATTTAACGTATAAGAAATAATAATAAATTAAAAACTTATAATAAATGAAAAACATTTATTTTTGTAAATAGAATCATGCCAAAAAGACATATAATGTCTATATTATGCGGAAGGCATGTTTTTCCAAGGCATGCCTGTAAGCTTGGATCTTGTTTGGATCCCAAAACCTAAGGCATGGACCTACAAAAACATAGAAAACTAGGTGTTTTTATAGAAAAATGGTAAAATATCTATTCCGTGACAATAAATCAAATTAAAACAATCAACCGATTTAGTAAAAATATGACTACGAGGTTGGGCAGACTTTATTCTTTCTAAAAATATGATTTTTCAATTTTTTTGACTAATATAAGGTTTCCATACTAATTATTTTCTAATTATGCCTTTTTGTAGCTATTTTATGGATTTTATACAATATTTCTTCATGTATCTCTTTTTTTTACTTAACGAAATTGAATAATTTTTTTTTTGCCCAAACTAGGACCTATGAAGTGTTAGGGGGGATGGAGATCCATTATTTTTCAAAATTTAAAATTTTTGAAGAAAAATCATTAAACAAAATACTCCTAAAAAAATCTTAGCCCAAACTAGATGCCCTTGGGTTTTCAAAAATATTAAATAGTGCTCAATGGTGGGGACACAAAAGATGTCTAATGTTTTTTTAATCAAAAATAGGAATACTTGTTGGTATTTTAGTTATGCCTTAAACTTAACCAGTAGCTTAGAAACTGGATGCAACCTTAGGTGGTGATAGTGTACTTAAGACCCCCTTTTGCTTGGTGCACTTACCCATTACAGAAATTAACTCAAGTGTTTGGAAAACCTAGTTGCAAGGAGGATAGAGAAGGACTTAGCTGATTCTTGAAGTGTATTGACCATGATCACATATAGATTTAGGCTTGATTTAGAAAGGGACAAGGTCACCCACAGGCGTATGATTCAAAAAATATTCAGAAACCCAACTTTTCTTTAGTCATTTTGTTTTCCTCTTATAATTAACCCCAATGTTGCTAAAACATGCAATGAAATATGAACTACCAAAAAGATAAGATGGACTCAAATGGTGAACTTATGACTGCTAGAAATTGTGACTCCAAAAGTAGTGTGAAAGTGTGATGCAAAAACCAGGGGGATGGTGTTAGTTCCTAGGTGGTGATAGGGGAGTGAGGGCAATTGTGCCTGACTATTGATGCTCAAACAACTAGAAAGGACCCAACAAGTCCTGGGGGATGAGTGTGCTGCGTGTCCAGGATGACAAATGTTGAAGATAAAAAGGTAAACTGAGCAAGTAAGGGTACAAGACTGAAAGTATCAATAGAAAGCAAAAACCAAAAGATGGCCTTGAAGACATGGGTTAATTAGTATTTTTCTTACTTATGAATCATATGACTATAGTAGTATGTAAAGATCAAGACTAGATAGTTACCCAAAGTGCATGATTTTGTGTCTACATGAACTATAAATAGTAATAATCCCAATAACTAAAGTTACCTCGAAATCAAAGGATGATTTATGTAGTCGCCCATGAAGAGAAGATACCTAACCACCAATTTCTTTGCTTGTTCCCATGCCTTTCAAATTCGCTGAAGAAATCCCATGAGGAGCAACAAGAAATCCCACAAATAATAAGGAAACCAAATGAATTCATTTTCATCACTTTTGACCCTTCAGAGCCTATTGGAAATATTAAATATCACACAAAAATTCCAAGGTTCAATTCCGATCAAAGCCCTCAAGTTTTATTTTATTTTTTGCACTTAAAAAAAACTGTAATGGCTATGTAATGGGTACATACCTAGGTATGGATTTAAGTACCTAAGACATAATTTGGCATGCAGATACATACTCACAGTGTACTTGAATCATACCTATACTCGTACCCATACTAGATACGTATCAGGATTGGTATGGGGAGATACTTGGCATTTCTAGGAATTCTAGTTGACATTGGTGATGTGTGTTTTTTTGGACCACTCTGGAACATTTCGTGACTGTGTAAGTCGGACTCATCAACCTTTTTCGACATACTTCCATATTATTTTGGTAAATTGGAGCTTTGGAGTAGGGTGTGAAGATACATCATGGAATAATAGAATGTGATCTCTTCTCTCGAGATGTAGTTATGGCTGCTTTGATAGATAGGATGACAAAATGAATTGGCAGATACATAAGGCACATAATTGTTTGAAATGTCACTCTGAAGCAAGTGTTGTCACAATGTAATAATTTTATCAAGTATGTTCTGAAAATCATTCTCAAGGTTTTTAAGAAAATGCAATTGATAAGTGCAATCTTTGCTTCTAACTCATAAACCCATCTTAGCATCATTGAACATAATCAATCCCTGGTACGTTTTTAAAGCTGAAAATGCCAATGTGGAGAATTTTGACTCCTACTATTGGTCATTTACAATCTTCCGTCTTTGGACCTATCAATTAACATTAGATGTTTACCCATATACCATTGTCTCACTAAGAACTTTAGTATTCTATAGTACAATATTTATTATGTCAGGAATTCAAATTTTATCATCCCTCCTTATAAAAACTTGAACCTTGAAAGTCCACCAAAACTACTCTATTTCAATTTCATTATTTATCATGAAACCAATTTTTGTGAGGAATTTTAAAATCCCGTTGGGGTATTTTAAGGAAATGGAACTACACGGATGATCCTATTGGATTTGCATAATCGCAGCCATGTGCAAGGAAGATTAAGGGCTTATATGAGGGAGAGAATCAAGTTCAATGTCAGGGGACTGCATATTTTATCACCTCATTTAGAGCGTGGGGAGGTCGCTACAGATGGATTATAGATCCAAAAATTTATTGTGATAAGAACAACTTAGATAAAATTTTGGAGATGGCCCTGCTAATACTTATTTCTATGGGAGCGAAAAAATATTCAAGGTGGAAAAGACATAAGAAATGTAAATTGGTAGGTATTTGAAAAAGGTGGAACATAATGATTTCAACTAATCATATCAAAGCTCATGGATGGAAACTTGACCCATTGAGAAAATGGCTTTAAAATTTATCATTATCAGCATGGTTTTTAATAAAAACATCTCAGTAGAAAGGTGAAAAAAAAATCAATCAACATTATAACTTGTAGATGTAAATTTGCAGCCAAAAAGAGTCAATTTAATTTTTTTAGTTCGCCTATCAACTTCTCGTAAATGTAAATACATAAAAAACACTAAATTGGTAAGGCATTATAATCAAATAGACATTTAATTTTATCGATAGAAAACTATCGATTAAAATGTAATTTGAAAATATTAAATCCTTCCTTAAGTACACACTATATTATTTTTTCTTCATCTCTGAAGACCTCATCTACAAGAAAATATCTATAGCTTCCTTAACTACTCCATGTGTGCAATAACTATAACCATGTTGGACCAACATACCACATCTCAATCAGTCAATTTGTCAAACACATAATGTGAATCCTCAAAAACCATGTTTTTTTATTTATATCAATCATTTTATTTTGCACAACAAAATTTGACAAAACTCACATCCAATTCCAACTATCTCATCATGGATTTTCTTACCCTCTTCCAAATTCCTCAATTTCCCAAAGGTTTTGACCTTGCATATTTCATCAAATAAAATATTTCCAAAGCATCTTCCGTAAGATCATGCCTTTTATAACCCACAATCATGATTTTTCATGGGTTTATCATTTGGTTAGACATTTCATCAGACAATTTTTGTGCATCCTCAAATTTTATGAATCTGAACACAACATGTTCTTAGTTTGGATGTTTTTTCCTTACAGTTTAGTTGGAGTTTGAACCACCAAATAAGCTCATATCTTCTCTTTCATTTTTCCATCTTCTTGGAATCTACCAATTCAAGATCAGTTTATGTCTGAATGTGTTTGAATTGTAGTCAAATATCCATTGTATCTATATGTTACCTTTAATTTATTCAATGACTGGTGATAAGATTTACCTGAATTGTACCACTTCGATTTGGGCTCTTCACATGATTCATCATAGTTGACTTGTCACTTTTAAGGGCATATCATCATTTTATCCTTTTCAAACTCAGTCATGAAATCCTTCATATAGTCACCTTCTCATCTTAATCTTAGTTGGTTGTGACACCCTTGTGAGTATTCACCTATATTCTACACATTGAATAGATAAGGTGTGATTAATCAATACTTAAGTTCAACGTTTCTATAATGACAATTCCTCCTCTCCTCAACTTATTTTTGCGATGATTTTTTTTTAGGAGGACTGCAAGTTAGATGATCCAAAGATTGGAATATCTTCAATCATAGAACTCGCTAATAAAGTTTTGAGAGTCTATCACAATCTCATTCTATTAAACACAAGTAGGTGGTTATTCTTAGTATTCCTTGGATAATATTGATTCAAAAAAATTTCGGCTTTAGTATCTTGGCAATAGCTCCTCAGGCTTTTGGACACCAATTCAATGAAATCTTGCAGTCCCCTCAAGCATGCCAATTCAGTTGTCAATTGTTTCTCACTAGGTCAAGCACCCATAAATTATAATCAGTTGGAAGTTGTTTGGAGGTTCCCTCGGGGTTTATGACAATGGATCTATATTAAAAACATTTCCTCCACAAATAATTAGATTCATTAGATCTTAAACTGCTTGCAATGGAGATCAGTTTGACTACCTATCTAACATCAAATGGTATTTTGCTAATGGTGGGGGAAACTGAAGTATGGTGCCCCTACTGCAATGGTGAAATTCTCTCTTCTTTGATAATGACCTCATAGTTTGAATTAAAATACATCGTAAGGTATAACCCAGACAGTAGTATATCAATATTGGTGTCATGTCTATGTTCTGAGGTTCACATCCTGGAACCCACATCTTTCTAGTTACTAATGTGGCAAGGGGAAAACCATGTTATACCTCTACTTGTATCTATTATTTATTGTAGAGTTGCCACAATTCGCTAAGAACTGCTAAATATGTTTCTTAGTGAATTAACACTGTAGTACCTTTGTGCTTTAGTACTTAAAATGGGGTAACTGTCATTTTTTAGGATTACCAATACAATGACAATGATTTTTCATTATATAGAGGTAGATAGTGTTTTCATTTATAACTATTTTTTGTCCCCTTAAGGAAATATTTAGTCATTTGTTATCAAATTTCTCACCCATTTAAATTTGCAACATTAAATATCATCCAGATTGAGACATGTAGTCATATTCAATCAACTACCAAAATAATGAGGACCTTAATTCCTTAACAAAATCCATTTGACGTCGTCACTTAAATAGGACTTCAAGTAAATCAAAGATGTTTTTGGCTGAAGTCAATTGAATCAATCGTAATATCTTGGCCTTATAGCTTAATTTGATTTGATTTTGTATTTAATAGGAGAATGAAAGTTGATACCTTTGGTCACTCACTAATATTAAGATATGACACATCACAACCTGAAATGGATTGCATTTAAATAATTCTATAAGACCTTTCCAACAGATCTAATTTTGTTTGTTTTGATGCATGAGATCAAAAGTTATTGTAAAAAATCATAACTTTGCAGCTCATCCTACAAAATTAAATTTTGTGCAAAGATATTAATTTTATAATTAATTTTCAGTTTTCAATTAATCGATAAAGATGATTCCCAAGATGAGGTCGAGGATATAAGAATCTTGGGTGGTCCACACAAGATCCTTCATAATATTTGACTACCCATTGCAGGAGACCTCAAATGACAAAGAACACCAAGACAAATGATCATTTCAAAAATATGGTGAATGAATCTCTCATGGAGAAAAAGGATAGATGTTACAACAATTCGCTTAGATACTTCAATAACTACAAATGGGAAATCGTACCTCCTCATCTGTGATCCAGCCCTTCAGTGCCTTGACACCCTTCAAGGTTCAAGTAAATTTTGATATTCCTATTTTTTAGGGTAAAATAAATTATGCTGCAGTAGAAAATTTTTTAGACCAATTATCCTCCTTTTTTCTATCGATAAATTCACTAATAAAGAGAAGATAACATTTTCTCTCTTGAAATTGTCACTTTTCTGTCAAAACTTGGTGGGGGTGTACAAGAATTGACTCAATAGAGGTGAAATGGGAATTTTAGAGGATCCCACATGATATGATTTTGTTGGATTCCATAAAGAAATAATACTACCCTATTGGAGCCTATGATGATCTATACATACAATGACAACAACACTGCCAAGGTAAGGACCAATCAGTTCAAAATTATACTAATAATTTTCATTCTCTGTCTACAAGATTGGGCATTCAAGACATATAACAACACAAGATCCTAAAATATCACAATGGCCTACAATAGTACATATGGGAGGAAATGGATCTCTTTCCATTTCATACCCTCGGTGAGGCGTACAAGTTTGCGATCAAGATTGAACAAAAGCATAGAAAGAGAAATACAAAGAACTCAACCTCTAAAGGGGAAAATGAAAAAGAAGGCTAGACTCCGAGGCCAGGGTTAGAAAAAAAAGGAGTTATAAAGAAATAAAACATAGAAGGAGAAGAAAAGGAAGTGGTGCAACCTCCACAAGACTAATCATCATTCCAAGGAAGAATGTCCAAGCCATCAAGTCCTTACTTGCCAAGTCACAATCTTCAACACCCATGACTCCACCGGTGACACACCTCGAGGTCATCATGAAGAAGATGAAATTATAGATGCTGAACTGGATGTGATCATTATCACCTCACAATTCAAGAAGATGGATGAGAAGGAAAAGGATATTTCACTCCAAGCTTTGGGTAAAAGGTAAGCCTCTGCATTTTATTCTTGATAGTGGAAGTCAAAAGAATTTAATTTATGTTGATGTTGTGAAAAGTAAAAACCTTCCTGTAAAGCCACATCCCTAACCATATAGTATCGAGTGGTTGAACCCAGGAATAGATCTCCATGTCACACAAAAATTTCTCCTCCCATATGCAATCAAATCCTTCCATGATGAAGTCATGTGTGATGTTGTTCCATTAGATGTTTGTGATGTGCTTTTGGGCCAACCATTCATATGGGATAGACACGAAATCTATGAGTCACAACCTTAAAGGGTCATCATTACCATTGGGATTCGATGCTATTGGATACCCGAGGTCATTCCCTCCAACTCTGTTTCCCTCATCAGTGCCAAAAATGTAAGAAGTTGGTGGAGAAAACAAAGCAATTTTTTCATCGTGATGATCAAGCCAAAAACCACCAAGAAAGTTGTTATGACCTCCTTAAACACACGTTCAGTGCAACAAAAGAAGTAGATGGACCAAATCATAACTGAGTATCGTGATTTATTCCAGTCACCCACGGGAGTGTCACTTCAGTGTGAGGTAAAGCGTGTTATTGATTTGGTCCCAGGATCTCCTTTACCCAACAACCTTGTGTATCATAGGTCAGTCCTTGAAAATGACGAGATCAAGAGGAAACTCCAAGAATTGATTCAAAAGGGACACATTATGCCGAGATCTTCACCCTGTGGAAGTCCAATTTTCTTGGCACCAAAGAAAGATGGAACATGGAGACTTTGTATTGAAAATCGGTCCTTGCACAAAATTATTGTGAAGAATCACTACCCCCTTCTAAGGATTGATGATTTGTTTGAATAAGTCCATGGTGAGAAATTATTCACCAAAATTGATCTCAAGTTTGGCTATTACCAGATTCCCATCAAGCCCACCGATGTTTGGAAGACTACATTTAAGTCTCAAGAAGTTCTATTCAAATGGTTGGTCATGCCCTTCGAACTAACTAATGCTCCTGCAACATTCACGAGGATGATGGATGACATCCTGTGAACCTACACCAATTCCTTTATGGTTGTCTACTTAGATGATATACTCATCCATAGTCAAATGTGGGAGAAACATCTACAACATGTTTGATAAGTACTTCGAACCCTTAGAAAGCACATGTTGTATACAAATATAGAAAAATGCACATTTGGGATGAGGAATGTTCAGTACCTAGGATACCTTGTGGATGAAGGAGTCCATGTTGACCCAGAGAAGATCCAGGTTATTCAGAAATGGCCTACTCCAAAGACTCTTACAGAACTCCGTTGCTTCTTGGGTCTTGCCAATTTCTATCACCGGTTTGTCTTGGGATTTTCACATATTTGTTGGCCACTTAACCAAGTGACTAAAGGAGGAAACAAGGCTACATTCCGATGGGGGGAGTTAAATAAAGAGCATTCATAGGTTTGAAAGAAAGATTATGCTCATCCCCTGTTCTCTCCTTACTCGACCTGTATCAACCTTTCGAATTGATGATAGATGCATCTGAGTATGTCCATGGGAGTTGTTATCATGCAACATGGTCACCTTATTGCATATCATAGTGAAACATTCAATGACACAGTCAATAAGTACCCAACATATGATAAGGAGATTTATGCCATCGTCCAAGCCTGCAAGCAATGGAAACACTACATTATTGTAAAGGAGAAGCTTATCCTCACAAACCACTAGGCTATTGGAGACTTCCTTCAAATGTAGAGAAAACTAAGGAATGAAATACACCAGAAGTGGGCTACATACATGTAGAATATCCACATGATATAATAAAACATAAGAAGGGAAGTTCTAATTTAACAGTAGATTACCTGAGCCGCCCTCCAATTGTAACCCTCACAACTATCCTTGACCTCTGCAAACATGATACTTCAAGCTGGTGCACTTTGTATGAGATGGATCCTAACTTTTCTAATTTACATATTAGGCCCTATGAGGATGAAAGAATGTGTAATTTTCTATCTATAAGATAGCCTTCTCTGCCACATGGGACACATATTTGTTCCAACTAGTGACCAACATAATATGATATGTGAGGAACACTTTAGTAGGACAACTGTACACTTTGGCATGGATAAAATAGTGAAAATGCTTCAAAAGTGATTTTAATAGCCCAACCTAAGGAATGATGCGATTAAGTACATCAAATATTGTACCCATTTTACAATTTCCAAACCAACTAATAAGAAATAAGGATTGTAGATGCTGATTCTAGAACCAACCAAGAAATGAGCCTCCATCTCAATGGACTTCCTTTTAAGTTTTCCAACTTCAAAACATGGAAATGATTATGTTTTTTTTATAGTTGATCTATTTTATAAAATGGTTATAATTATTTCTTGTAAGAAAAATACTTCTGTTGTCGCCTTTAGGCTTCCCAAGTATATCGTTTATAATAGGGACAATAGGTTATTGAGTATATTTTATTCCACCCTATGGGGAATGATGGAAACTAAGTTGATGGAGTCCATATCCTTTCACCCACAGACTGATGAATAGAAAAAGGTGGTGAACCTCCTTATTGTCCACATGCTTCGTATGTATCACTCCAAATACCCACATACATGGGATGAGACATTACCATGCATATATCATGGATACAATCGTGCCCTACATAGCTCCACCAAGGATAAATTTTTTATGGAATCCAACCTATGACACCTATTGATGTATGAATTTTGGTGTATATAATGGAATACACGTCTTACAGAAAAACTGAAGTGGAAAAGGCAACAAGGTTTATTGAAAAACTTTAGTACACTCAGCAGTAGGACCATAATATTTTACAAAAGATGAATGAAAATTATAGACAATGTCATGATGACCACAAGGTTCCACATCATTTCAAGTTTGATGATAAAGTATAGTTACATCTTCATAAGGAAAGGCTTGCAGTTCTGCAAAGGAAAATTCAACCTCTATGGTATGGTCCATACACCATCACCAAGAAAGTAGGTAAAAATACTTTCGTGATGAATCTTCCACCCTACCTTGATCTGTATCCTATATTCAATGTGGACATCCTCAAACCATATCACCCACCTCTTTTGGACATATCAGAACTCAATCTAGAAAGCTTTTATTGAATTGAAAAATATCATATTGTGGATGATTTAACAAAAAATAGATTTATTTTTATCAAACCTTAATTGTAGAGTAACTAATGTAAAAAATGATATGAAATTGTTAAGTATAATATGACACAAGAAAATAAGCAAGTATAGAACCCTAAGCAAGAGATATAGAAATAATAACTTAGCCAGTTTACGCTTGATCTGGAAGTTCTCTAGACTAGGAAAACTGTTGAACAAGAAGTGAATAGTGTCGTAAATGCTCATGATAAATTTTTTAGCTCATAGATGATTTTGGACAAGGAAACCTTAGTACTAGATAGTTCTACTAGGTTTCAGTGACTGCAAAAATAGTCGGAACCTAATTTTTACTATTTCACACAAGTTTCACAAATATTCCTTTTTGATCTCATGTATGTCACTCCTTGATCACTGAGAATACATGTAACCTACGAAATAGAAGTTCAATTACAAAACCCACAAAAGCACATCAAATCTAAAACAAATGCAATATGGGGAGTTAGACAGACCCCAAAAGTAGCCTGATAGAGTGAACTTATGACTGAGATTTACACTACATCTCAGATTCCATGTAGTTCTTGTGAGTGTGTGTAGTAATTTTACCCTAGGATGCTCTTTTGCAAGTTACACTTGATAACAGGTTGTAGTGCAATTCATTTGGCACATTTAGTAAAATCTGTTCCTGGAAGTAATGAAATTCCCTTCGGTTTGAATTATATGCATAACCCAATGCAATACCTTGTACAAATGAATCAAATTTAGATAGATTCCTTTGATGCATTTGATAATGACTTTGGATGTGCAACCTTAGGTGATGATCATATATGCTTAGAGACATAGTCAATTATAATGCCTAAACATATGCATCTTGTAGTTATATGATTCTCCTAACTTGAATATTTTTTGAACATTACTATGTAATTCATTTAGATAATATGAACTAACTAAAGTGGTAATTAAACCCTAGGCATCTTGAATTTAGAAGGTTTGAAAGCTACTAAAGTTAGGGGTTTACAAAAAGTCTTGTTGGAAGGGGACTCATTGATAATGAAGGCTTCTTCCAAGGGATATAATTTTTTTAGAAGTTGAATGTGTGTGTGTGTGTGTGTGTGTGTGTGTGTGTGTGTGTGTGTGTGTGTGTGTGTGTGTGTGTGTGTGTGTGTGTGTGTGTGTGTGTGTGAGTGCAAGTATGTTGTTAGGATCTAGAAATTTACCCAAGTGTGTGATTTTGTGTCTACAACGTACAAAACGATAGTTGCAAGAGAATATAATGATTATTAGACTCCATTAACCATGACAATCTATTCGAAACCCAACCTTCCATCCTTGTACGAATACGCACCTTTTGCATCTAAGTAATCTCCACAAGCTAAACACCTTTGGAAGTCCCCAAAGCCAATGTAAGCCTTTAATGAATTCCATTCCCCGAGCCACTCGTTTAGAAGATACTCCAAGTCGAAATCGAGCTCAACTCCAATAATTATGTCCTTCTATTATAAGGAAAGTGCCTCAAAAATAAGAAGAGAGTGATAAGAGAACAATGCGTTTCTGATTTTGATGCAGAGCATGGTACGCCCCTTTGTGGTCATAGCACACTTAGACAATCATTATCTGTGGATATTCTTGAGCATGAAATCCACTTGAAATCCATTAAAATGTACACATTCTCATTAGGAGTACAAGTTACATGGAGATCAAAAACAGATTTATAGTATGTAGTCAAAGATCTATGATGCTCCATCTGTTAGACATTAACCCATCCCATTCCACTGCAACCATTATATATTATCCATTCTTCAATTCAAAATAATTGCTCGATGTGGATGGTGAGGATGGAGTTTGTGCTGTCAACGTGTTTCCAAACATGATCCAAACCATGCACTCTTTGATTGTTGTTAGACATAATAACCCCAAATCCAATAGGGCCAATGCCTTCGGCATAAATATGAAAACAGTCAAGCTAGTTTCATAACTTCTACGAAACTAATTATTTTGTTTATGGGATCTTTTGAGCCTATACTTGGGTTTCTTGAGTGTTATTCCCTTTTTTCTTGGCTTTTTCATCATTATGCGACATCTTCTACATTAACATGATGCTAAGTTTAATTTATGACATCTCCTACCTGATGTCATGTCAATGTGCCCAATATTAAAAGGACCAAAAAGACCTCACAGAGTAACCCATCCATAAGAGTTAAAATTGCAATGAATTTCTCCATAATGTGTAGTTAGATACATAGAAACTTAGATTAGTAATAGTAATCTCTAAAATTTATCCTCATCTGGTATGCATTAGCAAGTTAAGGCCTTATGTAAGATCCAATGGTTCTTTCTTATTGATTAAATCATACATGTCTTTATAATGATCTACATTGACCTTTTATTATGTAACAGAGATGTGTAATATTTCACTTTAACTAAAACTCTCATACATACAAATATGAGATTATAAATATCAATGTACATTTGGGAACAACCGTGCTTTACACAAAAAATGGAGGTTGACATAAAAGTCTTTCTTATGACAATAATTTTGGCACAAGGTCTCGTAATACTATCTTATAAAAAAATCTTGGAAATCACCTTCTTCATGAGGTAGGCCATAGAAAAGTCTGCGTGAGCTGCCCTATCATCAATAAAGATTGTTCTTGCAAGAGAAGTCTAGTTATTGAGGACTAATACTTTTGCCTTCCCTAAGCTAGAAGTTTCTGAGTTATAAACCTAAGACATGGTACTAAGCTTGGATTCTAATTTTTTTTTACTCCTTTCTAAGAAAATAATCTATGTTGTTTCAAATCTCTTAATTTCCATCTTAGGGGAGTCCTTTTTGCAATCATGACAATGTTACTTTCCCATAAATTTACAACAGGTGTACCATCATCCCAAACTTAGAAGCCCAATATCTTTAAGACTTTTTCATACTAGAAAATTCTAGTTTATAAAATCAATAACATGATCTTATATTGGATCTACAATTTGAAATTTTTCTTAATCTATAATTTCATTATTCAACCAAGAGTTGAACTGTTTCCATACCTTCTAATTTTATCTTCCATACAAGATGTCTATCTCCTCATGTTGTTAATGGATTGTAGCCTCAACTTTGCAGTATAACTTGATTTAATTCCATTATTCCAAGAAGATTTAGTTTCCTCCATGCCTTTTCAGATTTCATCTTCAACAATTCTAAATCATTTTTTGTATCGTGACGGTGTAGCCTCAACTTTAGAATAATATGATGTTAATATGTTGAAGTTGTCTATTGTTCTTATTATTCTTACTTCTTGGACAGGAGGATAGAGCTTATTTGTCCTCTTCATCCTAAAAATTGTTTCTTTCAAAGTTTAAGAGACAACAATGTTTGTGTGTATAATAACTGCAAGGTAACTACTTAAATATGTTCTCATCCTATGTACTTTCCTAATTTTTGGATATTTCCCTTCAATTTCCATGGATGCTTTCTCTTGTCATTTTTGGATCCAAATCAATCTTCCATTGAAACAACCGCATGCTATTTTTAATTTCTAAATCTTAGTTCTTCCATATTTGGGTCTTTCACATTCCATTTTTGAAGAGAAATTATTTCCGATTCTTCCAAATTTAATAGGAGCTTATTTCATCTTCTTCATTTAGGGAGCTCTGGTCATTTGGACTGCATTTATCAAAAATTGCGGTGTTTTACTAGTAGGTTCAATTCTTCCCAAGATTTGTGTAACAATCACTTCATTTTAGTTGAAACAAGTCTTGAATCTAATTCCTTATCATGGGGTATGAGAATATGTTGTTTGCTTAGAAGTCAACAAAGTCGTTGATCTTGAATCACTGGATTTGGAATGTGGTAATACATATTTCCTAACACTTATGAATATGTGATAAAAAATTATTCTGATGAGGGGTATGTTGTATAACATTTGGTCTCAGTAACTCTAACCTAGTCTATCAGGATTTTGGGTCTAGGAATATCAGGAAATGGCTCAGTAGATGGGTAGACAAATTCTACACATGAAGTAGGTGTAGGGGTATAAAAAGTATGCAACAAGCCTACTCTATGTTTAAGTTTTCCTTATGCTGTCACATATTTTCCCCAAGAATATTCTCTGAATTTTGGTTTCTTACACATGCGAATGATATTTTCAAATGCCATTATCAACAAGTCTTAGTGGAGCTTATCAGTGACATCCTTTTATTCTATGTGATCACATTTGTTTTCATGGTATTGATGGCATCAAATAATAAATTTTGGAGGTAATAATCTCTAAGTTCAGGGTTTCTTCGACCACTAAATCAAGTGAGATTAAAATTCTCATTCATGTGTAGTGACCCACCCAAAGGATATTTATATTTGGTTTCCCATCACAAGTATTGTAAGATATTTATTTGGACCAATTCAAGTCTATAGTTTTTAGACCAAGTGGTGGACTTACAATCATTACCATTGATTATACCAGCGTTAGATACTTTTATCACACTTGACGGTTATGTATGATTCTCTGGAAGAAGGGATCTTGGATGGTTGGCACAAAACATGTAAGTACGTTGAATTCAAGAAAGTTGTTTTATGGGAGAATTACCTAAAAATGACTTTGACATGTGTAAAATGTATGGATGGCAACATATGGTACCGATAACAATACTATTGAATTCAGTTTTTATTTAATAAATCCCTTCAAAATAAATTTAAAAAATAAGAAATAAAAATTTCAGCCTTTTGTTGCAGTAATAGAAGGGGATCGTGTAATTAGTTTCTATACGATTTGAGAGGCTTCTTGTTAGGAGGAAAAGATCATGTTCATGTTCAAATTGAGTTTTCTCTAGATTAAATGAATAGTCTATGTACAAATCAAACATCAAAGAGCACATGTCTAGTATAGACCTCTATTGGGAAGAATGAATCTTTGATGTTCGAAATAATATGTTTGAAAATATAAGATTGATTTTGAAAAACATAGGTTGCATTCATATTAGAATTTATTTATACGGGATTCATTTTTGCAATAATTGGTGTCTTTACACTGTAGCAAAGATATGTTAAGTCTTTAGTTGCTTGTATGAATAAATCGCAAGTAAAGTGGGCACTTTTTTGGAGACATAGTTACTCTTTTGTTTACATAACCCATATCCACAAGTATGAAGTTACATATTCTATATGGAAGTGATTATTTATGTTTGTAGATAGATATAATTACAATTCACTTTTCTAGGCAAACTTCCACCTTGCACCATAATAGGAGATTTGAAACAATTCCATTGAATGCAACAAACATGTGTCTAATCTGATTGGTTTTCCTAACCACATAGCTTCTCTCTTTCTGATAGCTTCAATGAAGCCTTGCACTCTTATTCCACCAAGTTCGTCGATTCATTGTCGGTGGAATAAGAGTGGTAATCTATGATAAAGGTGTGTATAATAAATGTAAATATTTATTTTGGTGGTAATCTATGTAAGCCATTGTTCTAGAGAAAGGAAGCTACCGGTTTTCATTGAGTGAGATAGGATGGCTCCTTTTTATTAGCATTGTTCTTTCTGAAAGAATGTGAAAGGTAACTCTAACTATTTGGGGACGAATGTAAATAATAGAATGTAATAAACTTTAATACGATAAATTATGTAGGTCAGATTTAGGAAGAATACCTTCGATTAATATCATATTTTGTCGAATTAGGGGAGAAAAAAAGAGAGAGGGAGAGTAGAGACAACCATAAGGGAGTGGTGGAAGTGGAGAGACCAGAGATCATAACTCCTGCATTTTCCATAGCTTCCACATTGCGCCCGGGATTTCAGGATGCTAATTATTGCATCTATAGAATATGGGGTCTGCATGATCAAGGCTTTGTTGTTGTGGTAGATGGAGAGAATCAACAACGTCGTCACAATGTTCTCTTGAGTTTTAATGTCCTCTGATGAGAGAAGGGGGTCCAAAAAGGGAACTGCCCTGGCCTCGACGATGTAGAAACACTTGTCCATCCCACACTTTACAAGGAGACTAAAAATAAAATAAAAGAACTAAAATTTAATAAACCCGTGAATTTTGTGTGGGGCGGATTTAGGGCAAAACCCTTCCCACGTTTTGAAAAGTCCAAAAAAGCAATTAGGGTTTCATTTTTATTTGCTTTTGGAAAATGTTAGTTTTGGCGCATGGGCGGCTGGCTTGGGGCCGCAAGGACCAGCTCCAATGAATTTGTTGAAGAGGCCTTGGAAGGCTTTCATGCAAATGCATTTTGATTCGCAGGTAAAGCCAGATGCCACAACCGTTTTCAGCTCCTTCCCAAGACGCGCCACATGCCTGCGTGGGAGAACAATGCAAAGCGAAGGAAGTTTTGGTGTCTAATTGATTGTAACTTTGTCAGCATACTCCCAGTCATGCCCAGACCTGCGTGGGCTTCTAGAAAATTAAAAAAAAACAAAGGAATTTTGTTAGATGTTGCAGTTGCACAATTGCCCTGGTAGGCACCGCTTCATGTAAAAACGTGAAGGCATGCTAAACATTCGATCTAAATGCAGGGAAGAAATGTAGTTCCATGGCAGCAATGAGGAGCACAAAATGGTTTCCTTGCAGAACAGAAATGAGGCAAATTTCAGGTTGCACAAACCTGGTATTTCCTAGTTGAAACTGGCATTTTAGAATTGCAGGGACATCCAAAAGAATCATGAAAATGTCTTGATGTTGCAAAATGTGAAGGCTTACACAATGCATGTGAACTGTTTGACAAAATACCTGAAAGATGTGTGGTTTCCTGGACTACATGATAGCAGGATAAACAAAAAATAGGGTCTGTTAAGAAGGCATTGAACTGTTTGATAAAATGCCTCAAAGAAATGTTGTCTCATGGAATGCCATGATGGCAGCATATGCACAAAATGGATGTGTAGCAAAGGACTGAGTTTTGTTTGGCAGAATGCCTCAAAGAGATGTGGTCTTATGGAACATACCCTGACCATGTAAGCTTCATGCAAAAATGGCTTTCAATGAGGCTTTCAGCCATGCATGTTCAGTGCATGAGGGTTGTAAATACTTCGATGGCATGAGTGCCTCTTGTAGAATCATGCCTAGAATTAATCATTATGTTTGCTGGTTTTGATGAGCACATGAGAATGTGCAAAATGTGGAGGCATGCTTAAGGCATGCAAGTGTTTGACTAAATGCCTTCAAAGGTCATGGTCTAATGTGGAGTTGGTTAAGGCATGTGAAGTTGCAAACCTTCAAGCAAAAAAATCATGGTCCAATGGAGGCTACGTGAAAGCCATAGATCATCCTATGTCAGCACATGTGCAAAAATAAGAAACTTTAGAATTGACCATGGAAAACCATCAAGGCATAAAAACAAGTGTTTTTGTTTGCAATGCAACTTCCCTGGTAGACATGTATGTGAAATGGTGGAGTTGAGGACGCTCGTGGTCTGGTTGACGAAGTGCCCAAGCAAGAGACTGAACCCAAGCCTGCGGCTTCGACCGAATTCGTTCTCTAGGCATGGTTCTTCTTCCCTTACCTCTCATAAATCTGGTGTTTTAGTTCTCTTTTGCAACTAAATAGAATTTTAAATTATTAGGAATTTTAATACAGTTAAATGTCTCTTCAACTCATTGCAAAACAATAAAAATTTGTGTCGCAATTCTCGAAGCCATTATAACTCACCTACTTTAAACCATGAACTATCACCCTCGCTTCGAGATGATCTAGAAAACTCTTACCCTTTTGATCGCTCCAATATCATTTTATCGACCAGACAAATTTGACTCTCCATTGATTAAGTTGACCTTCTTCCTACTTAAAATAGTTAAATTTTGCAATTTTCGGAGACTCACTAAGTACCCTTCGCAACTCTGGAAACGAGATGTGAAGTTTCATTCGTGTACCTTGGTATACGAGGAGTCGCCTTGATTTTTGGTTTGACCCGAAACGATCATATGACATCCTTTTGACGCTCTTATAGGAGCCCTGTTACACTGGTTTACAACAGTAGAGAGTTGTTAAAACTAGAAAGTTGGCTTTCGTTTTGGACCACCATTTGAAACCCGGAAAGAGAAATCACGTTCCGTCTTCACAAACCTCTAGCGTTTATACTAGACAAATGCATGGAACATTCAGTATAGGAAAGAGCACTTTTCGGGATAGTTTGGCGAAGCCATTTTGTAGGCCTCCGGTCACAGTTTGACGAGGTCAAACTGGTCCAATTTCTTCTTGTTGCTCCAGAAAACTTGTCGCCGTTTGAACATGGTTTTCTAGTTCTCAGTCCCGTCAACTCTTATGAATTCTCCTTATATAGGGGAACTAGTAGGAGATGTCTCGTTGCATGCTTCTCCATCGAACGTCATTTTGGACACAGTTTTCTGGGCCACTCGAGTTAACTTTTGTCATTTTACAACTGGGTGAACTACGACCAGTGGCCCCGGAAAACTAGCCGCCAAACGCAAACCGTACGCTCTTTTTCAATTCCGTCAGTTGCTATGAACTCTTGGTATATCTGGGGACACGTAGAAATTTAATCGTGGAGTGCGTGCTCATCGGAAGATAACCTTTGGAAGCAGTTTCTTAGCCTCCGAGCCCGTTTTGAACGTTTTGTAGCTAGTGAGAAAATGTAAAAGTAGAAAACTGCGGACCCTCGTAGGGTTGCCAAATCACCCTGGAAACTTTTAACACACGTAAATAACTGTTTAAAACACTATAGTGAAACTTGTTGTGTGTATTGGAACTTTTGACAAAATGATGTTTTTCTCTCTCTTCCTTTCTCTTTCTCTCTCCTGGGTTTATAAAATGAAGAAAAATGAAATGCAATGAATACATGTTTCTAGACCTTTTTATTTCGATTGCAAATTGTAATTATTGTCTGATGTAAATGGGAAACTGAAAAATGATAATTATGATTGATTAGGGTGGATGCCATGCCAGCGATTTATCGCTGATATCATGCTCACGTGGGTTTTGCAGGATGGAAGAATGACGACGAAAAAGGTGATGTGTAATTTAATTATTATTATTGTAATTTTTATAGGTCATTGTAAAATGAATAACTGTCTAATGTAGTCTCTTGTTACCGAAAAGTTATAAATGAAATTTGTTAATATGCATGATATGCTAGTTTTAGGGATACTTAGGAAATGTGCATCTAATCACCAGTTCAATTTGATTTTTAGTTGTGTATGGCAAAAAAAAAAAAGGTTTGATTTATAAAGTAAATTTGAAATTGAAGTTAATATATTGTAGTACCTTCTCAGTATTCAATAAATGATTAAATTAATTATGGGTTACCTTCTTACCTTGCAAACATAATAAAGAGTTTTGATGGGACACTCAACCCTAATAAAATATTTGTGCATAGCTTGCCTGTATGTGTGATCCCTTTTTACTATATAAGAAATTTAAAACCGCAGGACCACAAAATTTGCACTTGATGAGACCTCCTAGGTTAGGTAAATAAAACCCCTAGTTGGAGTTTACCGTCATAGTCATTAGGTTTAGCGACATTGTCATGAACCCATATTTAGGAATGTCATGGTCCAACCTTATCCAGAGTATGCGATTTCCTTCTAGTTTTGGTAATCACGAGAAGAATGTCCTCTCTTCAGGTCCAACACCAGGCTGAGTGTTGAAGACCGCCTTAGAAGTCACCTTATGAGTCCTTGTTCGAAGGAACGACTAAGCGGTGCAACCCTGGATTCTATCAAAATAACACCTTGGTATGTCCTTGAATGTGGTTTAGTATAATTTTGTCCACCTGCCTTAAACTCTATATATAGTTGAGGCGTAGATCATTGAGTGCATAATGGAAGAAAAATTGAAATCTTGTCCCAAAATCCCTTGTTATGCCAAACCTCAGCTGATTAGGAGGTGTCACTTGTGGTTCGTGTATGGTTTACAATTCTTCCGACCATATACCCCTTCAAGATGGTAGTCAAATACTTCTGTAACTCCTGATTACACAACAATGCTATGAACGAGACCATAGTGCGATGTATAAGCATATCCTAAGATGAGAACGAGATTGGAGATTAGGATTGAGGTCACTCATGAAGTCCTTAAAACTTAATTAAACATAATCATGTGTTGCAAAGAATATAAGTTACCTTGGTGCGACCAAACTTTGAGAAAACAAAAGATATGTATATATAGATATATATAAATCTTATAGGAATTCAATAAGTTTTCAAATTATAATAACAATGGTAGGGAAATAAATTCAATGTGAATCGAGAAACATTTTGGTGCAAAGCTTCCCTGTATCTAAATCTCCATCAAATCCTTTCATTGTGTTTTGGACATCAAGTCACTTTCGCTTGAGTTGTAAGGGTAAAACTGTAGACATCAAATAAACGTTGGAGAAGAATATTTTTACATAATAATAGATAATTAAGTACTTTGTATGCAATTTGATTTATGCCAAATATGTATGTCAGTTATGGAAATTTATATAAAGTATAAGAAGCCAACTTGAGAAGGTCGAATTGTATTTTCAACCGCGGAATAAACTTAAGAAAATTTAGGTGGACAAACGAGAAAATTTATCCTTGCTCGTAATGTCCTTGGAATGTTAACTTTAACCAAAAATACATTTAAGGAAATGATGTGTTGTGGGTTCGCCGTTCCTGAAGCCATGTTCTTGTGGTTGGGTCTTTACTAGTAACCTTCCATTGGGAAAAGTGTAGCGTCAGCATGCCTATGTCGTTTTCGTGTGTCTATGTGAGTCGATGATTTTTGTGATTGTCGTATGTGAGTCGAGTTTGTACTTGAAGCCCATGTTGTGTTGTGTGTAGTGAGCAATGTAAGTCAAAAAAAAAATTATCCTGGTATTTTACTGTTGTATTTGTGTGTGTAAAGTGTGGGCACTACATATGGTATCAGAGCGGAGGTTCATGCTCTCGAACCTCTGGGATGGATTGGAGTTGTGATGATTTTGCATGATGGTGATGGTGTTTCATGATGGTGATAAATATTGGAAGAGTAATGTGTTTTAAGAGTGATGTGATCTATGTCGTAATTGTGATAGTGTGAACGCACATGAGGTGTATATTAGTGCACTTTGTTATCATGTGCTGGGGATGGGAGTATTCTCTCTCCTTCGTTGGATCTATGAAGAATCCACGTGTGAATTACTGCTTGTGATGAGAGTATTGACTCTCCTTTTCGTGGATTCAATGAGGAATCCACGTGTGTGATGTACTGCTTGGATTGTGTGAAAGGAATGATATTGTGAATTGTAGAGTGTTGGAACATTTTGACCTTATTGTGATGTGAAGATGTAGTGATGTATTGCATGACAAAATTTATGTAAAGTGAATGGAATTTTATCGTGATGTCGACACCATATTGTGATTTGTGTGTGCCATTGTCGTGTTGTATTACAATTGACTATATGTCGTAATGTTAGACATTGTGTTCCTCATATGTGTAATTCATGTAATATGTGATGGTTCATGTCATAATTTAGGGGCATATGGTGAGTATGATCCCTAGCGTACAGTGAATGCACCTTGAGTGCAAGATGTGGTAATGTGATGTATCGTAACCCGTGAAGGTAATGATTGTGTTGTACCCTGTATATTTATACCATGCGTAAGGCGTTATGGTTGTTGTGTGTGAATTACCATTGTCTTTGTGATGTAGTTATGTGTATGTTGTGAACCTTACACTAGACGACCCTAAGGGGATAAACTGTCAAGAGTGTATGTGTGGAGAGAGGAGGCTTGGACCAGGTTTTCATAATCTTGAGCTGAGTACGAGTGAGGAAGTGGAGTCTTATATAGACTGAAAATCCACTTCTATCTATTTAGTATACTTCGAGCTTGCTCAGTATATTGTGGGTGCGCACCACCTTAGGCTCAACTTATGCAACCTTGTGTCCCCTGCTCTTTCCTATTGGATTGTTCATTGAATAATCCTATGTGATTTTGACTATGTTGATCCTTGTGGGAGTTTGGAGTTATGATTCAGGCAGAGATGATGACAGTTACATTATTTGATATACTCATTTCTGGTTACATGTATATTTTCACGAGCTGAGGCTCGATGTCTGAGTGCCAGCAACTCGATGAGTACCCCTTTGGTGGCGGTATGAGGCCACATAGTGATTGTGATGTGCTATTTTCTCATTACGTATTTTATTCGTAAATTAATCTTTCTCTTTTCGCTAGAACCAGCCATTTTCTTGATTGACATGTTCTTATATTTTGGGCATTTATTTGATTGTTGCATTAACATTTGGATTTTGCACTAACCAAGGCTAATTAGCCATTTTTTTCTTGGTTTTAAAACTTTCTTTTCATATTTGAGAGTTTTGTAGCATGGCCCAAGGATTTTGATTTTGCCACTTGGCATTTGAATGGATTGTTATAGTGGTTCTAATGTCGTAATGTGTTGGATTAGGGTCATGGGATTAACCATGGAGTGGTTGAACCTATGGACCCGCTTCGTTGTATGGGGGTACGCCCCAAGGAGTTACAGATAACTAGCGGGTTGTTGAACCACGAGTTATTATGTCACTTGGGTTGGGGGTGACGGGGCTCTATGTGCCCAGGGCAATAGGGTGACCCGACCTCATTAAAAGGAGAAAGGAGATGGCCTCTATGGTTGAGTGACCTGATATTCTTGATGGGGCTCTATGGTTGAGTGACCCGACTTGGTTTTGACACTATGTTTCTTTCTCTTGGGAGGTATATGGAGATTATTGGTGATGCTTTGGGGAGTATATGGAGTTGCTTTATGATACTTCAGGAGATATATGGAGTTTTACCTGGTACTTTTGGAGATATCTGGGGTTTGTTTCGTGATGTCTTGTTATGTGTGGAGTTGGTATAGTGAGTTATGTGTACCTTGTGAGTCTTTTGACACCTTGTTATGTATGAGGCGTGAATCTTCCCTTGGTTAGTATGGACTATTAGATATTGGATTGGAACTATGTTGTTATAGTCATGGATTTTTGGAGTCACGTGATACCCGTTGTATATGTATCAACGTGTTGATTCTGTTTGTTAGTCATATGTGTGTACTAGATCTATGTCTAGGGCGTAATTGTTGGAAATTAATTGTTATGTGATCTACTTGTTGTCATTCCATGGTTTGGTGAAACCCTTGTGATGTGGTACGGTCGTGAAAGTATGTAAAAGTATGCTTGTGAAAATTTGGTGTTGTGTATGACCCTGGTAGGGTGTTGTGACTGTAGTTCATGATGGGAACCCACAGGAATGAATAAACTAAAATTTGATAAAAATGAAATTTTAAAGGACTTGAATTAAGAATAATGTTAATGGAAAGAGATTAATGAAATAACGAATAAGAGAGAACTGCCAATCTTCACAGAACCTTGAAAGTTAAAATTTCTACCAATGTTCCTAGGGCCACCCCGTGACCGTGCTTTTGTGTCTGAAATCTTAACCTTAGAGCGTACCTTCGCCACATTGTTCCCTTGTTGTTTACCATTTTTCCTTCTTCATTGTATGTCGCATCGAGGACGATGCTTTCTTAAGGGGAGGAGAATGTAATGCCCCATTCAATTTTCCTAAATAAAAACTAATAAGACTAATAAAATAAAATAAAACACCCCATAAAATTGTAGCCATGGACGAAAATCTAAATAATAAAAAAACCGTGATTTCTCTGCTGGGGGTAGGATTTTTCACCTTCCGGCTCCGTGATTTGTCAAGGTTGTCGAAGATTAGGGACAATTTTAGGGCGGTTTCCAATGTTAAATAATATTTTATTGGTTCGTTTTTGTTTGGTGTTGCCATGGAATGGGCGGCTTAATTGGGGTGCATTATTCTTAAGCAAACAAATGGAATAATGTTTGTAAATAGTTATAAATTGAAAGGCCTTGGCTCCACTTGTTTTCTCTTAGGAAATGCAAACAGATTCATTCAAAATTGCAAATGAGCAACCTGCCACAGGGGGGTTCCAGCTTCCTGAGTATTGGCCCCTTTCCACTCACCATGCGTGGGGTCGTAAAGCAAATGGATTGAGGATTTTTCATGTTTGTTTGCAATTCATGCCAGCATCCTCTCATCCAAAAAAAAAGGCCTGCGTGGGCTCCCGTAATGAAAAATCAGGAAGGAAACTTTTGTCAGATGTTTTGCAGTTGCAATGTGCCCTAGTAGATAGCGTATGTAAAAATGTAAATAAATGCAAACTGGTTGACTAAATGCGTGGCTCCTTGAAATGCAGTTCCATGGACTGCAATGATTTCATTTTTTGCAGGTTTTGCACAAAACAGGTGGGAGCTTTGTTGGCCTGCATTGGAACCCTTCCAAGCAAAGCTTTAGGGTGCCATGACATCCATCAAAGCATTGTAGGCAGATAAATGCTTATGTCTTGAGTTGCACACCCATCAATGCAAATGGAACACAATGAACTGTTTGACAAAATGCCTGAAAGATATGTAGCCTCCTGGACTGCAATGATAGCAGGATATGCAAAAAAAAATGGGTCTGTTAAAAGGCATTGAACTGTTTGATAAAATGCCTCAAAGAAATGTTGTCTCATGGAATGCCATGATGGCAGCATATGCACAAAATGGATGTGTAGAAAAGGCCACTGTGATTGTTTGACAAAATGCCTCAAAGAGATGTGGTCTTATGGAACATACCCTGACCATGTAAGCTTCATTTTTGTTGTGGCTTTCAGCCATGCATATGTTCAGTGCATGAGGGTTGTAAATACTTTGATGGCATGAGTGCCTCTTTGTAGAATCATGCCTAAAATTAATCATTATGTTGCTAAGAGGGTTTTGATGAGCTGTTGTAAAGGCCTTTGAAACATGAGAATGTGCAAAATGTGGAGGCATGCTTAAAAAGGCATGTGAAGTTTTGACTAAATGCCTTGGCAAAGATAAATGCAATGGTCTAATGGTTGCAAGAACCTTTGTCAGCATCCTACCCACAAAAATAGGAAGATCTTGATCCTATCCAAACAACAACATAAGAAAACAAGATGTTCATGTTTGCAATGCAAATTCCCTGGTAGACATGTATGTGTGATGGTGGAGCTGAGGACGCTCGTGGATCTGGTTGACGAAGTGCCCAAGCAAGAGACTGAACCCAAGCCTGCGGCTTCGACCGACTTCGTTCTCCAGGCATGGTTCTTCTTCCCTTACCTCTCATAATTCTCGTGTTTTAGTTCTCTTTTGCAACTAAATAGAATTTTAAATTATTAGGATTTTTAATACAGTTAAATGTCTCTTCAACTCATTGCAAAACAATAAAGTGTCGTGTCGCAACTCTCGAAGCCATTATAACTCGCCTACTTTAAACCATGAACTATCACCCTCGCTTCGAGATGATCTAGAAAACTCTTACCCTTTTGATCGCTCCAATATCGTTTTATCGACCAGACAAATTTGACTCTCCATTGATTAAGTTGACCTTCTTCCTGCTTAAAATAGTTAAATTTTGCAATTTTCAGAGACTCACTAAGTACCCTTCGCAACTCTGGAAACGAGATGTGAAGTTTCATTCGTGTACCTTGGTATACGAGGAGTCACCTTGATTTTTGGTTTGACCCGAAACGATCATATGACATCCTTTTGACGCTCTTATAGGAGCCCTGTTACACTAGTTTACAACAGTAGAGAGTTGTTAAAACTAGAAAGTTGGCTTTCGTTTTGGACCACCATTTGAAACCTGGAAAGAGAAATCATGTTCCCGTCTTCACAAACCTCTAGCGTTTATACTAGACAAATGCATGGAACATTTAGTATAGGAAAGAGCACCTTTCGGGATAGTTTGGCGAAGCCATTTTGTAGGCCTCCGGTCGCAGTTTGACGAGGTCAAACTGGTCCAATTTCGTCTTGTCGCTCCAGAAAACTTGTCGCCGTTTGAACATGGTTTTCTAGTTCTCAGTCCCGTCGACTCTGATGAATTCTCCTTATATAGGGGAACTAGTAGGAGATGTCTCGTTGTGTGCTTCTCCATCGAACGTCAGTTATGGACACGGTTTTCTGGGCCACTCGAGCTAACTTTTGTCATTTTACAACTGGGTGAACTACGACCAGTGGCCCCGGAAAACTAGCCGCCAAACGCAAACCGTGCGCTCTTTTTCAATTCCGTCAGTTGCTATGAACTCTTGGTATATCTGGGGACACGTAGAAAGTTAATCGTGATGTGCGTGCTCATCAGAAGATAACCTTTGGAAGCAGTTTCTTAGCCTCCGAGCCCGTTTTGAACGTTTTGTAGCTAGTGAGAAAATGTAAAAGTAGAAAGCTGCGGACCCTCGTAGGGTTGCCAAACCACCCTGGAAACTTTTAACACATGTAAATAACTGTTTAAAACACTATAATGAAACTTGTTGTGTGTATTGGAACTTTTGACAAAATGATGTTTTCTCTCTCTTCCTTTCTCTTTCTCTCTCCTGGGTTTATAAAATGAAGAAAAATGAAATGCAATGAATACATGTTTCTAGACTTTTTTATTTCGATTGCAAATTGTAATTATTGTCAGATGTAAATGGGAAACTGAAAAATGATAATTATGATTGATTAGGGTGGATGCCATGCCAGCGATTTATCGCTGATATCATGCTCATGTGGGTTTTGCAGGATGGAAGAATGACGACGAAAAAGGCGATGTGTAATTTAATTATTATTATTGTAATTTTTATAGGTCATTGTAAAATGAATAACTGTGTAATGTAGTCTCTTGTTACCGAAAAGTTATAAATGAAATTTGTCAATATGTATGATATGCTAGTTTAAGGGATACTTAGGAAATGTGCCTCTAATCACCAGTTCAATTTGATTTTTAGTTGTGTATGGCAAAAAAAAAGGGTTTGATTTATATTTAGTAAATTGAAATTGAAGTTAATATATTGTAGTACCTTCTCAGTATTCAATAAATGATTAAATTAATTATGGGTTACCTTCTTACCTTGCAAACACAATAAAGAGTTTTAATGGGAACACTCAACCCTAATAAAATATTCGTGCATAACTTGCCTGTATGTGTGATCCCTTTTACCATATAAGAAATTTAAAACCGTAGAACAAACTTAATCTTTGCACTCGTTGCGACCTCCTAGGTTAGGTAAATAAAACCCCTACTTGGATTTTACCGTCATAGTCATTAGGTTTAGCAACATTGTCGTGAACCCATATTTAGGAATGTCATGGTCCAACCTATCCAGAGTATGCGGTTTCCTTCTAGTTTTGGTAATCGCGAGAAGAATGTCCTCTCTTCAGGTCCAACACCAGGCTGAGTGTTGAAGACCGCCTTAGAAGTCACCTTATGAGTCCTTGTTCGAAGGAACGACTAAGCGGTGCAACCCTGGATTCTATCAAAATAACACCTTGGTATGTCCTTGAATGTGGTTTAGTATAATTTTGTCCACCTGCCTTAAACTCTTATATAGTTGAGGTGTAGATCATTGAGTGCATAATGGAAGAAACCAAACCTCAGCTGATTAGGAGGTGTCACTTGTGGTTCGTGTATGGTTTATAATTCTTCTGACCATATACCCCTTCAAGATGGTAGTCAAATACTTCTGTAACTCCTTATTACACAACAATGCTATGAACGAGACCATAGTGCGATGTATAAGCATATCCTAAGATGAGAACGAGATTGGAGATTAGGATTGAGGTCACTCATGAAGTCCTTAAAACTTAATTAAACATAATCATGTGTTGCAAAGAATATAAGTTACCTTGGTGCGACCAAACTTTGAGAAAACAAAAGATATGTATATATAGATATATATAAATCTTATAGGAATTCAATAAGTTTTCAAATTATAATAACAATGGTAGAGAAATAAATATAGTGTGAATCGAGAAATATTTTGGTGAAAAGCTGCCCTGTATCTAAATCTCCGTCAAATCCTTTCATTGCGTTTTGGACATCAAGTCACTTTCGCTTGAGTTGTAAGGGTAAAAATGTAGACATCAAATAAATGTTGGAGAAGAATATTTTTACATAATAATAGGATAATTAAGTACTTTGTATGCAATTTGATTTATGCCAAATATGTATGTCAGTTATGGAAATTTATATAAAGTATAAGAAGCCAACTTGAGAAGGTCGAATTGTATTTTCAACCGCGGAATAAACTTAAGAAAATTTAGGTGGACAAACGAGAAAATTTATCCTTGCTCGTAATGTCCTTGGAATGTTAACTTTAACCAAAAATACATTTAAGGAAATGATGTGTTGTGGGTTCGCCGTTCCTGAAGCCATGTTCTTGTGGTTGGGTCTTTACTAGTAACCTTCCATTGGGAAAAGGTTAGCGTTAGCATGCCTATGTCGTTTTCGTGTGTCTATGTGAGTTGATGATTTTTTGTGATTGTCGTATGCGAGTCGAGTTTTGTACTTGAAGCCCATGTTGTGTTGTGTGTAGTGAGCAATGTAAGTCAAAAAAAAAAATTATCCTGGTATTTTACTATTGTATTTGCCCTTCTAGCTAATGATAATGCAGTATGAGTCTTGTGACCGTCCCAGTCATGTGGTGAGTGGTAGTCTGATGTGGTGATCACATTCAACAAACCATAATAGGTTATGTATCCCTTTCACAATCAATGGCTTCAAACAAGCCATGCTTTGACGTCCTTTTCTGCACTTACCACTTTTGACTTCACTAACATTGTCAGTCGTGGGAGGCAGGGGTTAAATTTGACGCCTATTTAGACGTTTTTACAGATTTTAGCCGTAAAAAACAGGTGATTTTATTTTCACCCCATACCAAGGGATGGGCAAATATTTTCACGCACTGTCAAAGTGACATGCATTTTCAAAATTAGCCGTTTCCAGTTATATATATATATATATATATATATATATATATATATATATATATATATATATATATATATATATATATATATATATATATATATAAGTTAAAGATAGCTAGGCTTATAACCAATGGCAGTTGGTTGTCTCATCGTGATTACATCTTTTAAATTCTACATGCACTAGCAAATTAGTAATCTGGACTCTGCGTACAGGAAGTCTGACATCGATGTGATGGATATTAGGAGTAGGGTGAGGCCCGAGGCCGAGAGGATTATTTACTATGGCAACTTGACAAGCCGTATAAAATTAAGAAATAGATATTATATACCTTTTGAAAAGATGGCTGCCGATTTATGCCTTGCATATTAAAGATTTGTTTTGTAAGATTTGAAAAGATTTTAAGGTCTTTCCACTTTAATTCATTTGGTTGTCTTATATTTAATAGCCAGCGGCCAACATTGAAGTTTTGTTTTTTGAATTTATAAACCATTGAAATATCTAATCACTCAGCTGGTTAAAAAATTAGATCTTTGAAGCAGAGTTGAGAAGTGAGAGCATGGATTGTGGACATATGTTCAAAGTATAATAGAGAGTCGATTTCTGTATTTTTTATGAGGTTGTTTAGAAACATCTATTATTGCTCCATTTGGTGTGGCCATTTGAGAATTGCTGATTTGAAAATTTGGAAGATTAAGGAGCTTGAAAATTTTAGAGTTGCACATACAGTTGACCAAAGCTTTCATTAAGGTTCCTCCTTCAGTATTTATCTATCTAGAGCATATCTGGTAAGAAATTGTGCTTAGTTTATTCCCCCAAATTTATTAATACTTATTCTCTTCAAATTTAAATCAATCTATCAATTTCTTTTTTTTTCCCTTCTGGTATTCGTAATGTTTTCCTCAGGTAAAATTTCAAGAGGATTTTATTATCATTTGTTCTCTATGAGTATCAAGAGCTAAAGGACTGTGTCTGTAAATCCCTTTGCTGCAAGTTTCCAAGGTACCATTGACATATGTTTTCATAAATTTGATCTTTTTTGAAGATATGTTAATGTGTAGTGAGGATGCTATAATACTTAGTTTAAATTGATTTCTTTATTAAAAATGATATCAAACATTTGATTTTTGAATATATATTAATGTGTATTATCATTGATATGAGACCCATCTAAATGTTGTAAAATATGTTGTACTAATTGAATTTATTATTAAATAAAGAATATATTATCTTTTAGGAAAGTATTGTTTAATGTTGAAATTTTCAAAAATATCGATGTATATTATTTTAACCATGACAATAATATTGATAATTTTAATTTTTAATTATTCTATGCATTCTATTGAAATTATTTCATGGGATGATTATGGGTTCTAATATGAATATATCCAAAATATTTTAAGTTAGTGTTTCTTAGATATATTAACACATTCTTATAATAGAATGTGATTTCATTTATGTCAAAAATGTCTATTATTATATGGTTTTATTACATGGAAAATATATATTTTTGTATCTCTATGAAAAATCATAATCATGAAAGTCAAAAATAAAAAACAAACGTCATGTACAAGGTGTTATTAGTTCGAAAACCGTCACAAAAAAATTCTTGACAGGTAGGGGTGACCGTCAAATTTAACCCCTGGTGGGAGGGGTCTTTCCCATTATATACATGTAAATATTGAGAGAAAAAAAAATTAGTTACTTGTTATTTCCCCTAGAAACCTTCTCATCACCATTATTAAAAATTGATAGCCTCCTTGATAAAATATTTCATGACTTGAATATAAAATTCACGAATCGTCCAAATTGTGAATATAAGGTTTGAACTATGGATACCCTGGTTTGCAATGTATTTACTTAGCAAAACATGTAATTCCAACTATAATGATATTTCGAAAATTGATTTGCACAAATACCAAACTAGATTTCTTAAAACAAGTTGGTAGGCTGCTGTGAAAGCGCGTGGTGATAAAGAGTGAGTTGACGGCAGTGTAAATAGTGTGAGTGTGAAACCGCGTGCTGATAATCATTTCTGGGCAGTGAGTTTAAATAGGAGTACGACGTCAATGCAGGATTTGATTTTATATTGTAGATTTGCCAATTGCTTTCATTACATCAAACAAGTTGGAAATATACGTCGTTGCAGGCTAAATAATATAGCTACCTGTGGATTTGAATGCGTGTAAGTACCTACTTACAAGAAATTAATAACTTCTCCGAACAGTCACAGCTCAATATGATGTGATTTGAGATTTGACGCTAGTTATCCAATTCATTATATTTTAATTCCCACGCTTTCTTCACCACTTCATGTGGCCTCTTTGTTGTAGCGCCACCGCATGCTAAATAAATGTATAGTAAAAACATTTATGTTTGTTTGCAATAAGCATGTTGATGTTACTAGCTTTAAAGTTGATAAAAATGTCTTGATTTCTTCTTTGACAGATTCACTCATCACTCTTACACTTTTGTTTTGATTTAACTTTTGTCACGATGTGGAGACATATGATTATGTCGTAAGGCGTGTTCTCTGGGAGAAACATGCCTCTCCTATGACGCAGTTCGATATCAAGCTAAAATCGAGACCGTCGACTTTATGCACCGTATCGTTGATTTCTAATAAATCTGGGCTGTTTATTTTGCTGCGTGGAATCTTGCTTCACCACCGTGTATGCCTCTCCTCTATGACATCCTTGGAGACTATGTAGTGGTGTTTGTTGTATTATAAAATTTATGAATTTCTTGGTTGCGAAGGCATGTTTTGATGCCCTTAAACATTGCATCGATGGACCCACTGTAGAATCTCTTTAATCACTCGTACACAATTGGAATTCTGGTAATTTTGTTGAACCAAGTTATTTTTTATACTAATACCTCTAGAATCTACCAAAGGTATACACGTAAAAAATGAGGGGGATTTGATCAGCTAACCACACCACCTAGACATGTTATTTTCCTTTCTACTTTTCTTTCAAATAATGCATGTTTCATTTTACATACGCTCATTTTCTTAAAGTCACTTGTAAGATTTGTGATGTCAAAAAAATCCTATGTGATCCCTTTATAATATCTAGTGTCATTCAAACTAATTTTTCTCAAGCATTACATTACCCAATTACACATATTTGTGGTTTAAAACATCTGTGAGTTTTTATCTCTAGAAATATCACGCTAACATTAGTCTTATCTCTTTTTAAACATACAAATATATTATTAAGGGCTATTTCATTTTTCAAATGATTATTGGTTGGTCATTTCAACAATTCTCTTAGATTTATGTAGCTAAAAAGGGTTTTTTTTTATCATGTCACGTCCAGTAAGATCTTCCTTGTTACTTTTAAATTGTTTTTGTCTACAATAACATTTATAAATAAAGTTACAAGTCTCAGTATTTAGTGAAATATTTCCTATATTTTATTGTGAAGGGCTACGTTAATCTTGACCCTTCATAAGTGATAGGTTAAACAATACGTTTCCCTTTAATTGAGAAAATAAAATCTTAATTTTTTTATTATTGGGACATGGTTTCTTGGGAGGGACCCACCGAACACGAAAAAAGGTTCAAAAACTAGATTTACAAAGAAATATTAGTACAAAAGTAGGAGCATCCATCCAATAGGAAATATGCAAACAACAATCATGCTGCATCAAAATAGCTTTGAAACTGCATGAAACCATCAAGAATAGAAAACAAAGGAGAAATAGATATTTACAAAGTTTCTTGTTTGGACTGTTGGTAGCTTTTAGTTTTTCATGATCCTTTATTTCTCCTGTCCACAATAGTCCACTCCTCGTTATCTTCTTTCGCGAAGGCTGGAAGAACAACTTCAAGAGTCTTAATAGGGATGTGACCGTGAAGCAACGATGCAAAATCCATCGTAGATTCAACAATCAGCCTTTGATTAGAGGAATCTGGTGATATCCTAGCAGAGTTAAGAGGATTAAAAAACAAATGGATGGTTTTAAAGACTTTATTTTACCTCCTATAAAAATGTTGCTTTTTCATTCAAGACTGCTAGGTCAGTCTGCACAAATTGCTCTTCCTTAATAAGCACATATTCCTTGGAAATAATCTAATTTTTCCTTCATGTAGGGACTTGAATTATATTTTCAATGGTATCCTTTTTTCCTCTTGAATCATAACGAAGCTCTCAGAATCTTTTGTTGAAGGTCAGGTGCTTTTTTACACTACAAGCTTCTTGAGTCTTCAAGACACACTTTTATTGTTCTGATCCCAAACCTATCAAAAATTACAAAAATTCCCTAAAATTATACCATTGCACTTTATTCTATTTAAAAATAGCCTAATATGGCTTTGGGCCTCTTAATGAGCTCTAGAGAATGCAAACCTAGTTTGAAAAGGCTAGGGAAGCCTCTCTAGGATTAACACAAATTTCCACTCTTAACGACATTTCAATGAATGAAATGGGTGACCTCATGACCATATTTAAAATACTTGGGGAGGTTTTTTATCACAATATGAGGTCCCTCAATGATGGGAAGGGTATGACACAGAAGCTAGTTTGACCTGAAGGTTGACTCAGGAGGGTCTTTGGTCAAATTTTTTGAGACTGGGAGATAGTTGTCATGCTTCACCATTGAATTGTTCCCTTGAAAAATATCATGAAAACACTAGGTGAGGCTTCTTTTTAGTGCAAAATGATCCTAGTGCTTCTTGGAAACATCAGTTCAACATTGTTCGTTAAACACCCTGAGAGAAAAATAAGCTATAAATTTGACAGGTTATTTATTGGTCTTTGTAGAACCTTGAAAGGTTTTGTCTATCCCTACACCTCCATGTTGAGACCCTCTACAAAATATTTTCCCTAGTTAAATTTAGTTTTCTCGTTTTCCCATTGTTTGCAACGATGTCAAATACTTCTTTTTGAGTCAATGTAAGGCTTCTCAATCCTATATTTTGTAAACAAAATCTTGTGGCACCAAACAGATTGTGCCCACACATTGGGCTGGATTAGTAAACACCAAGCGAGTCTTCATTTTAGTGCCCAATGATCCTAGTGCTTCCTACCAACATCATTTGGGCATATTCCCTTAAGATCCATGAGAGAAAAACATGTTATAAATTTGACGAGTTATTTATCAATCTCCATGACACCTTGAAATGTCTCGTTTAATACTACACCTCTATGTTGAGACCCTATATGAATGTTTGTCTCAGTTTTCCCCAATTCAATTCGATTATCTCACTATCCAATTTTTACAATGGTGCCAAATACTTTACTTTGTGTTAGTAAATATCAAATTTTGAGCATAATGTTTATGTTTCTAAAATTGATAGCATAAATGGTACTATGTACATTACATTTCAAAGGAATGTAGTCCCTATTTTATTTTTCAATGTAAGAAATTATGAATTCATCAAGTAACCAAAATGTGCAAGTACCTCTCTCAACCCTCTCTGACTTATAATGTTTTGCTTGAAAGATTGTATACATTTTTAAAGGCTAGATATGATCATTGTAGGTGTAAATAGGATCTACATACCTTATAAAAAAAAATTAGCTATTGAAATTGAATATTACTTCAAAAATTCATTATATCTTTCTCAGACCATGTTTAAACCTTGCCTAGGATTTTAGTGAAATTTTATTTTTAAGGGATTTCCAAACTTTTGAAAGGCCTGAATTAAAAATCTAGGTTCTAATAAAGGATATAAACATGATTTTAGGGTTTGGATTTGAGGTGATACACTCCCATGTTCACAATTTCATCTAATCTGATCCTCTGCATATCTCATCACCTTATAGACCCACATCTTTGTGTTCACTACATTCTCCCAAGTTTCATAGATTTATTCAAGCCCCTCACACACTCACTCTATTTACCATGTAGCTTTCTTCAATTCTCTAAAAAAAATTTGACGCAAATCTCATCACTCTCCCTCCTAAACCACCCTTGACATTATGGTATGCCTCCCATGACACGTGTTCCTATTACCATAGTGACATTCACTCCACCGAATCATGTACCCAACTATGTAATATCATTCAAGACATTCTCCATAAGGGGGAAATTATTTTTGATCCTACATCTCCAAAACCTTCACTTATTAACACTAATTGAATCACTTCACACAATATTGCTCCCATTTCTTCTAAAATTTTTCATGTCTCCCTCATCTGATTCATGACTTCCCACTACATCGAAATCATCATGCACTTTTAGTTTCTTATCCACATTTTTGCATCCATTCCCACTCATTCAAGCACCATTTTTATTATGATCTCCTCATTCACTCACATAATATATCACACTCACACGGCTATTGGTTCTTATACTTATGCCTCATAAGCCTCCTTCATATATAATTACGCTTCCAAATACTTTCAATTTTATCCCACGTTATCCTTTACTTGGAATTCCTTCTTACTTCACAGTTCCTATTCCATGTTATCATCCCATTATCACACCAACTCATCATAAGATCCCACCATTGGTTCCTACGCCTTTTTGAGGCATTCATATGTTCTCCACTCCTCGTCCACCTAACATCATCACTAGTACCATGATTCATAACATTGATTTATTTTCCTATCCTCAACCAAAGAATATTCTCACACATCCACCATACTCAACGCCATTTTTACATGATTCATCCCCACGTTTATGTTCTTCATACACCACCATTCTATGCATTTTATTTGGCATTCTTGCTTTACTTCTCATCAATGTCATTCCCGCCACTTGAATCATTTATATCATATATTTATTTATTTTGTACATCATTTCCCTTCTTCATATAGTCCCTATGTGGACTAGGGGGATTAAATTTATTTTCACTACCACACTCTACATGCTCCTTACATCCCGCTTCTCTTCATTTATCCTGGATTTGAAACATGAACTAATTATGTGCACATTCCATTCTATCATTCTTGACACAAACACAAACATACATCCCCACACATCTATACATCTCTCAAAAATCTAAATAAAAATTCCATATATTTCAAAAATTGTAATAGTCAATGCTTGCCCATGGATTTTCTTCCACACTTTCTCTATTTATATTTCATTCCAATTCTCTGTTCACAATTACAAATTTCATTTACAGTTCATTCACATTCCACATCTTGGTGTGTTTCACAAATTTTGGTGCACCATTTGATCATCTTGTTTTCATGTTTCGTGGATCCATAGTCTCTACTACAGTCATTTGAACTTGGTCTCTCTTTACTTGGTGAATTAATAACAACTATCCTCTTTGAGATCCATGCACACTTTACAAAATTAACAACTTGTCTTAAAGACCCTAGGGAATTATTTGTTGACACTTGCCAATGGTCCATCTCTTTCATCACTTACACTCCCTCCATCAAGCCATTTGTGGTTCTAAACCCATTGGAAAACCAAGAGATTTAAATATCATATGAAAAATAAATCAAAAACAATCAAAAGAGTCAAAAGTCAAAAGTAAAGAACAAGAGAAATATCAAACACTCTCTCTCAGGGGTCTTTCCAGTTTCTCTATCAGGGCTATGAACTCCTTGGCTAACAAAAGAGAAATGTTCTAACTAGAATCAATTGTATCTATGTCAGGGCTATGGATGCCTAGATGGAAGTGGAGAAATAGATCGACTTATAATTACCTTCCATTTCACTACTCACTAATAACTTGTTTCACTCACACCTACACGTTGGCTTGTGTTTTCACTCACTGTCTCACGAGTCTTCACTTCAAGAAGTCAATTAATTCTCATGCACACACACAGGATATCAATGATTTATAGGGATAGTATGTCACATTGTCTAATTTACACCATGTTCAAAAAATTTGTTTTAGCTCACTTGTTGTCTGATGTCTCTTGTCTTCAAGCTCATCATGTGTTCACTACAACTCATGTTTCACACTAGGTCGATCTCACCAGCACATTCCATTGTGATAATCATGTTACTTCCACAGTAATACTCAACTTTAATTTTTGAATGAACATCTACACACATCTGCTAGATTATGCACACAAGTTATTCACATGTTATGTAATCAACATTACATTTTTTCCACTTTCCCAATATTATGCATTTTTGTTCATTTTTTCTTGTTCACATTTCTTTCCACCCCTTCTCATAGCATCTCATCATAAATATCACACCCTTCATTGCATTCCTCACACCCTTCTTCACTACCCCTCACCTCACACCCTTACCACCTATCTCCATGGCTCGTCGAGCCAACCAATTGTATTCCCCTACTGAGTCGCTTACAGTGACTTGGCCAAACATTCCACCTCACCACTCACCCCGAACATCACACCCATTCCTCCTTCGGTGAGTCACCAGGACATACTCAATGTCAAAACCACTGAACTCACACATCTCGCTTTCCTTCCCCTAACCCCGCTAGTCGCACACACGACCATCTCAACACCTCACCTATGACCAACACAATGTTACATAACCCAAGTTTGTTACTTATCCCCCGTGCTCTCTCATTCCCCCCATCATGGTCTTCCCTTCCTAGCCTACCTACAGTGGGTCATCAAGCCACCTATGACTCCAAGTCACACCCATGAATTTCACTTCCCCTCGTGACCCGAATTGAAAACCTTCCCTCAATGCTCCCTCCTCGTCTATCATTTTCATGGCCTAGCCATGGATTCCATGATCCCCATTGCCTATCATAGATTCTTACTCTTCATCTCCTTCCACTATGGTTGCGCCATACACCAAGTTTTTTTACACATTATTGTCCACTCCACCACATTCCCAGGAGTGACTAGGACCCCTCCTTTTTGGATTTCCCTTCCTCAGGTGTGTGGCCTATCCTCACTCTTCTCCCAACTCACACCAATCAATTCTGTCATGACTCTAACTTTCCCCAATACTATCTCCCACGCATTCTCCAGTAGGTTACACTTATGACCCACTCCAACTAAGCTCCACACACTCATGATGTTTACTTATTCACTTCCACTACTCATCTCGCTAGATTATCCTATTTTCACATTTACCTCTCTACCACATTCCTCTATTCATCATATCCCTTCCCCAAATCTCTCCTACCTCAAGCTACCAACAAAATCACCTTACCCTGGTCCTTTTGTCACTGTCGTGACTCATCCACAACCTCATTCTCAATTCTATTCCCCTCACCTAGCCACCCTTATAACTCACCCCTCCCATCTGATCATCACTTCCCATCGAGCCATCCCTCGCCTACTTCTATGTCACAAGCACGACTCACCCTGTTGTCACTCACCTGTGCTTAACCCGGTGAGTAGAATATGTGACTCTCCTATTCCTTCACCACTTTATAACCCCTCGTAGACTACGCTTCCCCCTCCCAATTCAATCATGGTAGAAACCGATCCATATCTCACTGAGACCTCACTTACAGAATCCCCACCAAGTGGCATGCATGGCTCATTTTCTCACCTTACAAATCACCCTCCACTCATCTTTCCTGCTAGCTCACCTAGCTTGACCCATATCACTCTACAATCACACACGCATCTCATCCAGCTTGTCTAGCTCACCATGTTTCTCATCACCTCATCCTACCTAGCCCATTCACCGTCTACTTATAATCAATCAACTCTACTTCTCAATGCCACCACTTATCCTGCCTACATTCCTTTATAAATACTCATCATTACTTTTGCACATGAAAATGAATGGAGCAACATTTTCCTGCTTCTCGCTCAACATGCCTTTTCCACGATTCCTTTTCTATCATCTTCAATCGCCACTTTTCGTCCCGCGTTACGCTAGAGAAAACTGCAGCTCTGAAAAATGTCACTTGAGGGGGGAATCATAAAGCATACCCTTCTCATCCGATTATATGACATCCAATCATCAAATCATAAATTAACTGAATCTATAATCTTGGAATCATGAAATCAACCTATCAATCCCTTCATAAAATCATAGGGTTAGGCAACCCATCTCATTTTTTCAGTTTTTACGGAGCATCTTACCTGTTCCAACATACAATGGAGAAAGGGGGAAAATGTAGACACTAGGAAATGCACCTTGCACACAATGTCCCTTATTTAAAAATACAAAAAACATTATAAAACACAAAAATACCAAAAAAATCATAAAATCCCACAAAACTGGGGATAAAAGACAACTCACCACCCATTTACTAATAATCATCCACTCACATTTTATTCTGGCCCATCATAACTACACATTCATATTACCAAATGTACTTTTCACCCATGTTTTTCCCTCTCCCATATGTATTCCTAAGCTATAAAATAACCCTAACCTAGATCACTTCATCTCCCTTAATAACTCTTGGGCTCTGAATCTTGGTGAGCTAAAGATATAATTGATTTTTCCTGTTGTCTTACTTGTATATCATGATTTTGAAGGTCTTGAAGAAGGAAAGGTGAAGCAAAAAGGATAAATATAACTTTCTGCAACACTATTCTAGCCAAATCTCAACATGGGTGGAAATGCAACTATGAATGGCTTGCGATCACCATGTGATTTCCGGTGAATCACAACTGTAATTATCCTACAATCTCAGTCAAGTATATTTGTCATATTCATTTACTATTTTTTCATTTTAATTAATAATGTCTTTTATATCCTTAAAAGGTATATGTATATGACCAAGGTAGGTAACCTAACAAAAAAAAACAATTAACATTTTCCAAAGGTGCTTGTGTGCAGGTTAAATACAGATTTGAAGAGTTGTACTCATTTTAATCAATGAAAGAAACCACAATTGTCACTCTTCAAAATGGACAACATAAGCCCATATTATGTTAGTATCATTGATTTGGATTTTTCATTATAACTAATTCATATTGTATGTGATAAAAATTTAGGCATACAATTTGGTAAAAACATCAAATGGTCAGATAATTGTACATCACAATTCCAAAACGCTCGAATGTTCTACTGATTGAGCAATTTGCATAAGATGAGAGGTGTTCAAAATTTTTGGTATTTCACCAAGGTTGTACATGTAAAATGAGAGTATGATGGTACATTATTATGTGTTAAAATATCCCTAGCAAAATAGTTGAAGTAAAAATATGCTGCAAATTTGATTGATGCATCATCCATCGTGCAATGGCGTAACTCAATAATGGGTCTAGGTAATCAGGGTAAGTCTATAGTTCATACGTTTTTTCGGTTGGTAGAAGAATATAATTTATAAAAATATTAATATTATTGTACACTAATGTGATCTAATGAGTTGCACTCTTTTACAAGTTCAAATGCAGGTTCATGGACTATTCATACAAGGAAGGTGACATGCTTTTAACTCTTCATGTACATATCTATTTTGGGATTAGTGTGAGTTGAAAGATTGGGTTGATGAATGGTTTTGTAGACAATTATATCCACTTGACACCTATCAACCTCCACGAGCTGTACAACTCACATTGAGAAAATCATCAATTGACTTTAGCCATATATCAGATCTAGTACAACCAGGTATTATAGATTTGCATTGTTTTGTTAAAATGGATACTTTTTTATCATTATGTAACTTACATATGAATCATTAATTGAACTTAACTATTTTTTGTACAATGTGGTGTAGGTCATGTTTATACAGTTGTAAAATTAAATAATAAAGAATAAACAAATTATTATTTATCTCATTCTGTTTTGGAAAACATTAAATTGATAGCCCCTAAAAGAGATGGAGAAGGGATAACATATCATATGGGGTATGTGGTTGTTACCGGAACATAGCTTAGAATATACCCAATGAAAAAATCCAATCCGTGGTTGTTCGAGGACTTTAATACTCATGCAAAAATTAATCATTATTCTTACCTTGTTGTATCTAATGTTCAATTGATTAAATATGGTGGTAGACCGTGCAATAAAAACTTGTGGAAAGTTATTTAGTCTAACCATGAAGCAATACTCGACACCTTAAGAATTAGATCAGTCCCAAATAGTTCATTGGATTGAATTTTTACAATTGCACATAAGTGTTATAGTTTGTAACTTAATTTTGTTGAATTCCTAAGTTTTGTGTGTTTGAGTATTTTATCCTTAAATTTTATTTATTTAAATCATTACTAATGTTATTAATGTACAGATTGGTGGTGACCACAACAAGCTTCAAACGTCACGTGGTTGGCACCATTAATAGAGAATTTGTTGTTTTTCAACTGAAGTGAAGATTTTATTTTATGATGCTTTGACGTTTTATGGGTTTGGGTACTGGAGGTTCTTTGAACAACTACCTAATAGAGGTTTGCAATTCATCAGCTATGATGGCATATAAAGATCACTGAAGTGAGAGTTGAGAGTGATGAGAGGAACCATCTTGGAAAGAGAGTTTTCCATAAAGAGTCTTGACTTTGAGAGGGAATTGGGATTGAATAGGAGACACTTGGGAAGACTTAAGAGTTATTATGGAGAGTTTAGGGAAAAAGGATGTATTATTATTTAGTTATTAATTTAGATCATAGAGATCATTGATGTATACACCTATATCACATTATCATTGATTTGTATGAAAATGCATATAATATTATATGATTCCATGCATCAAAATGTGTCGTGATTCTCAATTAACAAAACTATATCGTATGAATGTCTAGATACTGTATTACTGCACATAGATCAAGTATCCTTTGTAAATAGTTATCTGTTATTACATGCCTATATCTCAACAATATGGTTGAAAATGAATTCTAAATGTAATAGCGATTACAAAGCAATGTGATTGGTAATGTGGATTAAGGTTTCTAACAAAGTCTATGTTCTGATTTTTTTGTGGGGTGCATATGAAATTAAGGGAAATATACCCTGTGCATCTAGGTTGTGTTAGGCTCCATCTGCTGTGAGTTTTGATTGCAGGTGTAGTGTGATTAGTTAGTGTGGGTGCATCTCTGGTGCGGTGCATATATGGTCAGGTATGCACACTCAGACAACCAATAAACAAGTGAGAAATGGGAGAAATCGAGAGAGAATTTAATAGGCAGGCCAAATGCACATGTGTAACTTTAGATGAGACATTCCCAGACATCACGGTTGGCTAGTTATCACCCATCAAAATTTGACTACTTTTCACTCCTAGGGAGCTTAAGAGACATTTTCGAACCAATGTATACCAAAAGGCTGGGATGGTTGGACAACAAAATGACACCACCAATATCATCTAACATCCCACCCAAACGTGTGGGAAAATTCATTTCAACACCATGAGGTGCTGATTACAAAATATCACCATAGATGTCTTTAAATTGATGTTAATTGAATTTTTTGTAAGTTTAGATGAGACATTCCCATGCACCATGGTTTGCTAGTTATCACACATCACTGTTTGACTATGTTTTGATCTTGGGTCGCTTAAGAGATGTTGTAGGACCAGTGTAGCTCGGAAGGATTGGAACAGTTGGGTAGTGGAACGACATCACATATAATGTCTAACAACATACTCAGATATGTGGGAACCAAAAATTCAATGACACAAGGTTTCAATTAAAAAATATCACCGCAGATGCCTTAAAACTTGTTAGGAAATTTAAGGGATGAGTAACGTTACAAATTATAAATCTAAAATATAAATTTACCAAAGATTATAGTTTATGAAGTGCAATAATTAAAAGCATAGATTTAGAAGTTTATATTGCAGAATGTAAACACTATGAACATAAGGTAAATGAGACAAGATATAAGTGGAAAAAAACATGGAAGGTAAAAAAACCCACTAAAAAGCAATTATCTTTATTGATAATAAACTTTCACCCAACACTCCCACTATTTCACAAATCCATTGTAGTTACACCTTTAGAAAGGGATTACAAACTGTCTCATGTATACGCTCATGAGTTTTACATCATTTGCATCATGTATTTATAATCGTCTCGCACATATTGCTCACATTAATATGTTACACTTGGTATTTTTCATATCTTAATTGTAACCGATCTCTAATGATATCACCTCATTTTATACAAGGTGGGTAACCTGTTTCGGGTCACTTTTATATTTTAAAGCACTACCAATAGCAGTAGTAGATATGTAATGCTTATATTTTAAATATAAGTTATAAACCAAAAATATATAGTCTTTTGTGAATTTCTTAAATACGCAGTTTCCAACATAATATTATAAACCCAACAAAACTTATGTTAATTGAAGGTTTTTGCAATGTTTCATTCGTCGTCATCATAAAAAATCATGTGAGAGATGGGAAAAACTGAGAAATGCTTTTGTATGTAGACTATGTGTCCATATGTCGGTTTAGATGAGACATTCCCATGCACCATGGTTTTCTAGTTATCACCTGTCAAATTTTGACAATTGTTTTCTCTCAAGGCGTTTAAAAGGCATCACTAGACCAGTATATCCAAAAATGATTGGGATAGTTGGGCAGCTAAAAGACACCACCGATAGTGTCTAACAGCTCACCCAGACATGTGGAAGCCATCATTTTGTTGCCATAAGGCGTCTATTGTAAATTATTTCCCTAGATACCTTGACACTAATGTTGATTGAATATTTTTTGCATGTTTTATTCATCTCCACAGTGATAAAATGGGCGAGAAATGGGAGAAATCAAGAGGATTTTTTAATTGGGATAGATGTTTATTTGTAGGTTTAGAAAATACATTCCTAGGCACCACAGTTTTCTGGTTATCACCCGTCAAAGTTTGACATTATTTTTCTCTCATGGCACTTAAAAGGCATCACCAGACTGGTGTAGCCCAGAAGGACCAGGATGATAGGGTAATGGAGCGATACCAATGATGTCATTTTATGTCCCACTCAGACATGTGTGAATAATCAATTTGGTGCCATGAGGTGTTCATTGCAAAATCACACCCTAGATTACCTGACATTGATGTTAATTGGAAGTATTTACCATGTTTCATTCACCATTATCACAAAAAAACGAGCAATATATTAGAGAAAAAGAGAGGATTTTGCTATTATTTTATTCATTTCGTTAGTAGGGGCTGACTGGACTGAGAGAAGGCTTAAATCATTCAGAAAAATTACGACAGCTTACATTGATGGATTTAGAGGATCAGCTTTCTATTAATTTTCCATCCATCCACATTGGATATAGCAATTTGCTTACTAGGTTTGCACAATATGATTCATTCCAGAACTATCGATTTTTTATTGAAATGTGAGAGCACATATGACCACAGATAAATTGAATATTTGAGAAATTCATTTGCAGGATATTTTCTCTCAAATGAAACATGAATGGATTATCTTGTCCATGAACTGGTCAATATATTAGTGAGGCACAAACCCCAAAAGGAGAACCATCTCCTAGTGTTAGTATAGCTGCGGAACCCTGCAACCTGTGAGCACCAACAGGTTCTAATTTAGTGATCCACCCAGTGGATATGGAGGATAAAACCCCCTAAGATGACTTTGCACTAATTCAGCCACCTGGTAAATAGATTATCTATGATTTTTGGTATTGCAACAACTTATGGACATGACTTATGTTGGCTCATATGAGTCTTTCTAATTATATCCTCTATGTCATTCACGAAATTATCTATCTGGAATTTGAAAATATGCTTCTAAACTTTTCTTTCCCATGCAAACGGGCTTGCAAACATGCTACCAAATCTTTCTCAAGGCATGAAACACATCTGATCATATGTCAAGTTCCATCGCCGATTGAGTGATCTTAATGACAATAGGTCTCCTCTAGTGTCTCACTATTAGGCCATGGGTGACTAGCTCACAAAATGATCTTAATGGAATTCACCCATTATATACTAGAACATGGACAGCATATGTTAACTAGAAAGGAAGACATTCCCTGCATGAATTGGTTTGAAACTCTCATGACAAGCTATCATGACATTAAAATAAACTCATTAAAACTATCACATATATGGATTACAGGATTGTTGAGTGGCAAATAGGCTGGGGGGATTTTAGAAAAAATTGAAAAGGGTCTAGACTTTCTTGCAGAGTAGCATCTAGTGCTATTATTGCACCTTGAGAAATCTGCCAAGGCATAAATTGGTGATTTAGGGGTAGGATTCACCCACCGATTGAGTGATGTTAATGGCTAGAGGTGCTTGTGTGGGCTAAATAGGGTCGAGTTAATTCACCTAGTAGTATACCTGTAATGCCCCCTTATTACTAACTTACTAAGGTATCATCTGGCCTATTACTTGTCTAGCTGACGGCGACAAGAGAAGGTTTTGAAACATGTCTTAAGTTAGGGTAATCTGATGCATGAAAATGGAGGGTGTTGATACAAAAATAAGGGAGGGTAATTATTAAAGCACTTGTAATAATTTATTTGGTGTGTATCTAGGACCTTACCATCTAGATTGATGCCATTAGGAGGGGAAGGTAAAGGATAAGTATTTTTTTCAATGGAGTCATCCATACTGGTAGTATAGGGGTTAATGGATTTAGAAATATATAAATCATTAATTAGATGGTATTATATGTGCTACTAGAACAAAGGCTAATAACATAAGAGATTGATAAATTGTTGAAAAGAAGAGATCGGATGTGCTAGTAGTATAAGGGCCCATGACATAAAAAAAAAAAAGTAATTAGGAAAAATATCATCTGGTGATTCCCATATAGACTGAATTCCTTAGATAGAACAAAGTTATGATGTGTAAATTTATATATGGATATGACAGAATCAAGAGGTGGATGGGAAGAGGCATAGCTGAATAATTTCTGATTTACTTAAGGAGTATCGTGAAATGGAGGATTGGCTAGTGGAACATACGGTAATATCATGTCATCCTCACTATCACTAATGTGCTTTAGAAATAATATATATGGTGGGATGATATGTATGCATTCATTTCAAATAGTATTGACAGTGAAGAACATCAAGATGTTGTGATTCATGTGAGACAAATATAATATTTATTACTGATAAAAATAATAGTGTGGATGATATGAAAGTTTTTAGGCATGTTAGATTCAATGAAATTTTCCAAATTTGTGACTCACATTTTGCTAAAAGAGCATGGGGAAGGTGGATCCTCAAAGAGGTATGTAATCTTGAGTTATCATTATCATGTGGATGATTAGAGGAGGAAACATTACAAGGGGGCATTCCTTAGATTCTAAGATGGGAGGAAATCAATCCTAAACAACCATAAGATAAAAATCCACAAACATACATACATAATAAACTCAATGAAATATTTAAAGTAAAGAATGATAATCAAAAATATTTACATAGGGTAGCATGACTACCAATATTATATTAAGAAGCTTTGGATAGAATTCACTATAGCAATAATAAATCTCTTCCACAATATTTGATCCAAAAATGCTAGCTCTCTATGATTTTATATAAAATCTAGTAAATGTTATTCTTATGGTTGGATTTTAGTTTATTGAAAATCATGTTTGATTTAATCACGCATAATGAATAGTTGAACCATACAATAATTGTTAGTAACTCAACGGGTATACTCTTATCTATTAATAAATTTGGATAATTGTGCAACAATTAATGAGATATCCATATGTTAAATTTGAATTAATATCACAATTGTCATCTTAATAGGATACAATAGTGTATGGTTGATTAAATATACTAATGGTACATATATTTCATAAAGTCGTGTTATCATTCATCACTTTATCTAATAATGGAATTTCCTTTGATTTCCTAGTGTACTATGTTTCATTGTAGTTGACAATCCATTGAATCATGTTAAAATATTTACACATGCAATGGTGTCTTGTTATTTTCACCATGTATATTGAGCATCCTCATACATGTTATTTTTAAATATTGCTCATTATGATTTCACTTTGCAGTTTGTTCATACATTAAGGTAAAAACTTTATACCAGTGTGATAATTTTTAGGTATTCCTGAGGCATGTACTAAAAAGAATGTTAAGTTTGACTGGTTGAAAATACTTGGTGATAGATTCATCACGAAACTTTCCCTAGGTTTCTCTAGCATACCTTCGTAGCTACCATTTTATGACCATTTAATATCCTTAGTGGTATCAAATTATTACCATCTTCATATATTTATTTCATATCACATTTAAATAACTTTGATAAGGTCCCATTCCTTTTCAAATTGATTCTCTTAAGACTCCATTCTCTCCCCTCCCTATTTACCTTTGATATAATCTTTTTGGTGTCTAAGAACCCTTTAAATTCATCCAACATGGTCGATACAATCTATAACAACTCATTCTCCTATCAAGGTACAATGAGATATGGTTAATTTAAATGAATAAGAGAGATAATGCATGTAGGTTATGTTTTTGGCTGGCCTATAGAGTCTAAGGAAATGTTATTGTCATGTCTATATATCATGCATCACATAGTTTTCTCTATATACAATTGCAAACATTCCCTTAAGGGTCTAAGAGGTTTAAACTCTTACTAGATATTATAATTGGATGTCATGTTTAGGAGTTTTGGATTAATATAATCAATAGGAATAAGATTTTCATTTTAGCAATTGTGAAGTCATTATTTGTATACAAAAACTTTGGTCTTAGCTAATTTAGGTATCTCTAATATGATCTACCCATGATAACTATTTCATGAGGTGACACTAACGCTAGAGGGAGTTATTGCACCAATAATTTATTGCACATATGTAAGTAGAAGTTGGTGCCCCTCTCTTTCCTTTCTTTTTTATGATTGATTATGTGTATGGGATAATTTAATAGACTAGGATAGTGTATAATACCATTTTCTATTACAATATTTCTTTCTTTATAGCCATGCTTAACCACCTAGTGACATTATAACACTTTTCTTAGTTTATGTCTTGCTTAAGGATGTTACTATAATATTAAAAATCTTATGAATAAAGTAAGTCCCCGCCCCTTTATCTTAGACATGGGATTTGAAATCCTACATATTTTTTAAGTGTGGATTACTCTCATCTAGTTAAAAAAAAATTATGCCCCATGGATTTATGTTTAAATTGTATGTTGGCCTTATAATGGTCCTCTGGACATTTGCATATCCTAATCTATATTTTTTGAATATACATATATAGGGGAGCATCTAGAGAGAGAGAGAGATGAGGATAATCAAATTGCGTGCCATGTTAGCTAATTTTTACACAATATACTATTTGCTAATATTTTTACATGCATTCAAAAAACATAAGAGTTGGGAAACTTCAAGGCATATAAATTAGATTGTTTGTTAAATTACATTGAGTGTTGATTATGATATTTTCAATACATGAGAAGTATGATAATGATGGAGGGATAACATCCCTCATTTTATGTTGTCCTTGTAAGGTCATTGATGACATATTAGGGTTTGAATAAATCAATTATAGTTTCCTAATGATATGCTTTGAAGATCCATAGACACAAAATCAGAATCACGCACTTGAAGGTGTGACATGGTTCTAGGTTGTTTAACAACATACTTGCATGGTGAATATGATTCCTAAGTGAGAAAATTAGTAATTGATAGCTATCTATGACCCATTTTTGGTCTTTCTTGATGTTATCTTTGGTATTGGACACCCTACGGCCAATTCAAAACTTTATTGCTTTGGACCTTTCATGAATTTTGACACTAAAATCGCCCAAGCACCCTCATCCCCTAGGGATAGACCTAACCCAAAGATGAGATTTTTTATCATGCTCTCTCGTTTTGGGATTCTTTTATCTTATAGGAATCTTATTTTATTATGCGTCTTCTTTTTAGTTTTCAATATATGAAATTAAAACAAGGTCATATAAAGTTACAGTGAAGCTATGTGACCAAAATAAAGCACCAAGGTTTAAGCATATATTATGATTGCCTAAGGTTACATCTAAAGGAATCAAAGTATGCATCCATCTAGCATCCATTTAAGGTACAAGGGACTGCATTTTATTCATACATTCATATGATGGGAAGGTCATTTCTCCATCCACGCATTTAGGTTTACATTGGTACATCTAGCTATCACCCACTATCACGTTTTCTTGCACTAGGGATTTCTAGGTAATGAATCTATCACACATGCACATAAGAACTGCATGGATTCTAATATGTAGTGCATCACTCAGTGCATTGTTCAAGTTCACTCAGTCAGGTGACTGTCATGGTTAGTCTTGACTCCCCATATTACATCTTTTTAACACTTTTTGGGATTTGTTATAGTTTTCAGGGTTTTACATTCTAATCTTCTCTTTACAAGATGTAGACACCAAAATTGGGTCACACTCCCCTTGGTCCCTTGTCAAATAACAGCTCAAATATACTCACCTAACCATGGCCCCTTCCACCCCACACTTAATATTAATTTAATTATATTTAATTAAATTAATATATATCCTCACAATATTTATTATCTAATTATCTTAATTTATACCCCACCACCTCACCTAGACACCTCATCCCAGACCACCTCACCCTAGACCTATTCTTGGTATGTTTCCATAACTAACTAAGAACTAAGTCTTACTTACCTTAATGAGCTAAGATTTATTCTAATGCCTAAAAACAATCCCTAAAATATTTCTAACCACATTCCCACTCATTAGAAGATAACATTCCATTTTAATCCATGAGAAAAACTAGACCTAGCCCAAGAAATCAGAAAGATCTATCCATTTTAGTAAACCTAGGAAATCCTACCTTAACTCTGGTCACCCCTAAACCGAATCCGTTCAACCAAGACCATCATTGGTTACCATTTATTCACTTAAGTAACCTTGTTTTCTAGGTTGGCACATTCTCAAATTTTAGAGGATGAGAAGAGAGCTGCATGCAAGCAAGAACCAGAGTCTTTCATGCACATCCAAGACATCCATAGCCAACATCAGGATAGATCCAGAGGTATACATCACAGTAAGCATTCTGAGAGGCACACTATTGTGGTACCAAACACCATCCCATCAATCAATCATCACCACCAACATCAAACATTAGACCTGACACATAAGTAAGTATGTTTTATCATATGTCATTTCATTTTATTCTTTTTAAAGGTTGTTACATTTTGTTATCATTTTATTTGCATTCCCTTTTCCCCACCATTCCTTCTTTCTTATAAACTCAACCTATTTCTTCCACCCACACCATAAATCCACTTATACCCAACTTCTACACCTCTTTGATTATACCTAAGATCCCCACAAACCTCGTCATTCCCATTCATCTTTTCCTGACATCAAACCTCAAAACCACTACAACTAGATCTTATTGAGTTTTATCTTCCCCATTTACCAACCAGTTACCCATAACTTCATCAGTTCTTCCTTAATCCACTCATCGATTATACCCAACTGAATCATCTCTATGTTACCAATAATGTGTAAACCAGAACCAACCTACCCCAACCTTACCAGTCACCTTATCCAACCCAGAATAAGACCTTGACTAGTCCTACAAACCACCTTCTAAAAACCTGCAACCTTGACTTGAGATCTTGAGCTACAACCAGCCTTTTTATTTAATTAGATCGATGTTTATAGTGTACATTGAGATACCTAAATTAGAATACTAGAACTAGGATTCATTTATGTACTTATTTACCTTTTAAATTTATTTTAAAACAAGTGGATTGACAGTGCCATCTAGGAAGTATCACACTTCCCGGATCTAGTACACCTAGGAAGTCCACTATCATATATTATTTAACTACCCTCTTTTGTGGTCTTGTTTTCTATTACAGGTAGTTCCTCCTATCCAATTAGGAAGCTCTCATTTTTGACATGTGTGCTTGAATATTGATAACCTCTAACTATCATTAAAATATTCATTCCTATCCCATAACCCTTATCTTATTTCGTTAGTACATTAAAAGTTGTAGCTAAGAAAAAGGTGAAACAACATTGGCATACCAGGTTGATCAGGATTCTATTAATGCAAGGATGTAAATTCATTTAGTTAGGAAAATAAGTTACGCTTCTGAAAGGGTTTACAATCTGACCATTCTTCAAGTGGTAATTTGGCTTCCATTTCATATACTTTTAACTCTATTTTAGGGTTTAAAAATTGGAACCTTGTTTTCTATCATATGTAGTGAAAAGCATCCTGTAACTTCTATCCAAAAGATAAGCATCTAGTCACAATTGGCATTGGAAAATGCTATCCCTTTTATGGATTTCTGAATGCACACAATAATCCCCTCATGTGTTCATGTAGACATCCCATTGGATCATAATATTCCTGCCTATCCCTTACCCTTATCTATTGGATCTTCATTCATTATTTTAGACAATGTTCAAAGAAAATGGTAGACACCAAAATTGGGTCACACTCCCCTTGGTCCTCTTTCAAATAACCAACTCAAACACATTCACCTAACCATGACCCTTATACCCCACACCAATATTAATTTAATTGATTTAAATTAAATTAATACTCATCCTCACAATATTCATTATTTAATTATCTTAATTAAAACCAATTTCCACCTCACCTAGACCACCTCACCTCACCATAGACCTATTCTTAACATGTTTCCATAACTAACTAAGACTATCCCTACTTACCCTTAATGAATAAGACTTAGTATAACCCTAAACACACATGCCTCTCTAACCACATTCCGCACCCATTAGAAGTGCAACGTTTCCATTCTAATCTGGTAACAAAATGAGTAAAAGATGCCCAAGAAATTAGCCAAGATCTTCCCATTTTAGTAAACCTAGGATATCCCACCTTAACCAATGCCAGGTCAACCCGAAATTGATGCCGATAACCCTAAACCATCGTCGGTTACCATTTATTCACCATTTTGGTACCTTGTTTCTGAGGTTAGACACATTCTCAAGTTTTTGAAGCAGAGGATATGCATGCAAGCAGAACCAGAGATCTTTTTCATGCATCCATAGCATCCATAGCCAACACAAATCCATTGATCAGAAGCCATTGGCATTCACAGGAACATCTGAGAAGCATCACAACCACGAAACTATCCCATTCCATCAACCATCACCACTGCCACCCATCCATTGAACCTGCATGTAGCAGTAAGTGTTTGTAAGCTGCACCAATTCCATTTTCATTCAGTTTATAGAGTTTTTAACCTTTTGTTATCAACCATTCAGTTATATTTTCATTCCCATTCCACCATGGCCTTCCTTATGAAAACCCAACCATTCCCATCACCCATAACCCTTTTAATCACCTCTTCTACTCATGAGTACCTCTGAGTATTCACAACATCTCCCCAGACCTAAACCATCCCTTCATTAGCCCTGATCCAATCTCAGACTAAATCTACAATAAAGTTTTCATGAATTAGTGTCATTTACCATACTGACGCCTGGTTACCCAGTAACCATCGTCAGTTTCACCTTAAACCATCATCGGTCATACCAGACCGATGCCAGTCTCTTTGTTTTAGTACCCTACCCAAGAACAAGAGCTAAATAACCTCTTTTTAAGTTGACCTAAAGTGACCTAAAATCTGACCCTGACCTATTCTGACAGTACTTATTTACCTTATTTCCAGATTTAGATCAACCATAACCTAGCCTTGTTGTGATTATGACTTTCTTATTGTATTTGAATGAGATACCTAAATCATATCAACTACAGTAGGATTCTATTTACTTACGTTATTTATTACATTAAATTATATTAAATAGTGGGTTGACTGCCACTAGGAAGTATCACACTTCTTGGATCTAGCACACGCTAGGTAGCCCACTGACATATATTATTTAATCCTCTTTTTGTGGGTCTTGTTGTGTATTTCAGGTAGTTCCTCCTAGCCAAAAGGAAGCTCTCACAGTCAGCATTGGATCAAGAAGTTAGAACACACACAACAACCTTCAAACCGACTGTCACTACAAGTAATCCTCCTTGGCCCACACCCTTATTTGTTTCATCAAATCCTTAACGAAAACAATGAAACATCAGGTACACTATTTCTTTGGTTTTACTCTTTTACTTACATGTTCATTTTCACATTAGTTTATATATTTTCAAGTTAAAGTTATATTTCCTATATTATGGACATTGATATACATGAATTTCTCTGAATAGGTACTCATATTTAGAAAATAAATAAAAAAGGAAAAAAGATCTAAATTCCTAACACAAGAAAAAGGCACTCCGAGTGAATATAAAGTGTGTCTACCCACTAAAGTAACCTTTCCTTTAAGTATACAATTTTAAATTCTATACTTAAAGGGGGACAAAATGTAGATACTCATTTTGGTAACTCTTGCATTGCAACAACACAAATTGTACAACACTCTTACACTAGTCCATATGTTTTCAATTTGGAAAATTATGTTAACCATAGACATGATTTTATTCATTATTTCTTGCATACACAACCTATTTGTTCACATACAATCATATTAGTCCATCAAATTAGGTTATACCCTCGCACATTGTAGTTCCAATTCATAGATCATTCGCATATGAATTTTGGACTAAAGTGCATAAAATGGGCCATAATGCCTATACCTTATGGTTGCCAATCCCACATGGCCTCTTTGGTTCCTTTCTCCAATGGCCAATTTCTCAATTTCAATCTCTTTGGTACACTTCTAGTTGATTTTTCTCAATTTTTCTAAATCCATAACTCATATACAAACAAGTTATTCATCTCCCATTAAAAGGGAGGAGGAAATCACTCTATTATACTAGACTTACTAAACATCCCAATGATAAATCACTAATATAAATCAAAAGAAAATATACTCTAAGACTCCATCAAGCTTATACACTTTGTATATTATTTCTAGATCAGTCATCCACTTAGGTCAGCAAACACTAGTGCAACACTATCGAAGTCAAGTCAAGATGAGGAAATTTTCAAGGAAAATATAATTGTTGCAAGGTTATGGTTATAAAATTGGTTGCATACATGCTAGGTGAGAATGACATGCAGTTTGAGACCTATTTAGAGTAGTGATAACATTGTCGATGCATGGGGGTGCCAACAACCCACATAATATTTGTATTATAAGAAATTTTCACCATCTATTATTTTTGAAAATTACATCAAAATTCATAGCAAACATCACGTAGAGTTATCATTGAAAGTTTAAATTCCATATAGGAGTACGGAAATAAGAGTGATCATACACATGAAGTTTCAAAATATGAAGATACATAGGGATAAGGCCATGAAGGAAGGTCCATAGTCGGGGGTGTGCTTTGGTCCATACCATATGATTTAGTTTAAGAAGATTTGCAGGGAACAATTTCAGACACAAAGATTTTCCATATTATTCTCATCCACTTCCAGTTATCAGTTTAGCCCATATCATAACATAGTCTAACATAATTACCTAAGTCTTATTATTTCCTCTCATCAATGTTATTACTCCCCTTCATTTATCTATCATTATCTATCTTATTTGATGTATTATCTAGATATTGTTGCAATTAGCTTGAGAAACTAGTTGACTAGTATAATATTATATCTGTTAAAACCTCTCAAAGTTTAACTATTTAGGTTAAATATCACTTCAAAGTGCTCCACTGAGGGATATTGGATTTAAATACCTAATTTTAGTGCCTAAAAAATATTGGAGTATGGTGACTTAAGTTTAAGTGCAATGAAGGAAATTTTATTGGATGGATTTGATTTGATAGGAAGAATGCTTAGCTTTCAAGAATTTGAAATAATTTCTCCATAAATTTATCACCAAATTTGATCCAGTGTAGCTAGTCTCCAATATAGGAACCCCAAAAATTATAATTTTTGAAAATGTGAATATTGTGCTTGAGATCATCCTCTTGTAATTAAAGTGGCTCAGCGAAAGTATTTCTCTCTAACATCATCACCACTTGGCTAAGAACAAAAGAGGTGGTGAAGTAGGAGTGACACCTAATCTGGGATAACTATCCCCATAGATTAGTGAGGAATTTATAGGTCTTATTCAGCATTTCTAACCACAACAAATCCATCCAGTCTATACTAAATAGTATTCTTAGTGGTTTCCTGAAGTGGCCTCGGAACAAAGTTCTATACCCATTTCATATGATTAATATTGTTCCCATGCTACATTAGTGTTATATTGAAATAAAATAATGTTCTATGATAAACAACAGTCATTGGGATTGATAATAATGTGAAATATGATGGGGTAATGATAAGAAAACTAATTTTTTTGGAATTACTTCCACGACCAACGAAAAGGTTTTATCAAATGAAAAGTATGCCTCCATGGATAATATTGTCTAGTCAAGATGTTTGAGCACCTGATTTGATCCACTTCAGGGATTGGAATGAGTGAATTATGTCTCTACTTAGGAAAAAATATTAGCATTTGGATCATTAAATTTTAACCTATTGCACATGTAGTACCAAGCCTCTCTCTCACCAGCTATGTAATGCATAGCCAAGTGGCCACACTTATTAGTGATAAACTCTACCATATTAAAATCACCACAAATCACGTAGTACACACCAGGGACTTCATTGAAAATCCACCACCACAAGATCACTCTTTTCGTGACATCATTAAGAACATAAATATCGATGATTCCAAAAGGGTGGCTCTGTTGATATTAAAAATCTCTAAAATAACTCGATGTGTAGGGTTCGAGCCATGATCCATATATTGGGGTACAATTTGGGAAAAATAAATATTATTAAATCCCCACACTCAACATCATGGCTACTTTTTAGCACAAGGCTATTAGGCTAGATAGTTTTACACATAACAGAGAGATGAAAACCTACCACCTTAAAATCTTATAAGTAGATAATATCAAACTTTGTGAAATTCCTTTAAAAATCACATTCAATATATTTGCGATAAGAGTCTGTAATACCCCAAAAAAATCCATGAGAAATAATTCATGAGAGGTGGATGTCAATGTAAACCCCTTATGACTCTAATCCTTCCCATGATTCGAAATAATTTCATAGGAACTGTGGATTATTATGCTTTAGAAGTTCTTGAAACTCCACTTTTCTTCTCATAGCATATTTTATGTTTTATTCCAATTCTATTGAGTCAACACTACATGTTGGATTTTATGAGTGGTCTAGAAAGTTAATATAGGAGAAAATGGTTACAAGATCATTTAGCATAACCTTTCGTAGAAGATGACACAATAGATAGGGAAGCAAGAACCATAGGGTTTATCCAAAATGAACTCAAGGAATCATTGAACACATTAGTGGCCTTGGGCATTCTAGATAATTTAGGTAAGACAACAAGATACTTCACTTGATCTATCTTTGTAGAGGCTTAGTTTACTTACATATGTTCCTTAATAGCTAGATCATTTAGACTTCCACTCATGGAGGTCTTGGATTAAGACCGTTATCAAAACATTTATAGCTGAATGTTCTATAGAAATTCTTCCACATTGTGGGATACCCCTTAAAAATGCAGAAAATATAGAAAAATGTAGCAAAGTAAAATACTGATTTTTACTGTTAATGACCAACTAGGACAACGAATGGTATTTAATTGATATCTCACAAAATACTTGCTCAAAGTGCATGAAATTACGAGGGAAGCTTGCAGTAATAATAATAAACACTAGAACAACATTTTTGGAATTTTATATTGTTGCTAGAGAATTACAGAGTGCCCTGGGTGGCTGGCAAACTTCTAAAATCCGTAAATCACCAAATACACGAGCATAAATTTAGGGTCTTTGGAAATACATTAACAGATACAAGGAATAATATTTCCACTGACAGATCTATCAACGGATCGACTGGAAAACCCCCAAATAAAGGCTGAGAGTCACCACGCTTGGGACAGGGGTCAGAAAATGATGGACGCGCCTCAGTGTGCTACCACGCCCAGCCCAAAAGGCTGTCGTGAATCTGATCTGGGCCCCTCTGCTTGTCTTCCCCAAATGCCCCCAAAACCCATGAGATCCTTCCCAAGATGCCTTCAACGAGCGGCCACACTCTACCCCAAATGGTTGTCGTGGATCTGATCTGCTACCGTGATTCTGATCTAGAAGCCCACTGATTATCCTCTCCAAATGCCACCAAGAATCTTCAAAACCCTGTCTCTAAGACCTTTGATATTGTCTCTACCACACAACCCTGAAAATAGATCCAAAATGATAAACTAGGGTAGATCTGTCACTACCAAATAATTCCTGCTAGCTAGGGATGGGTCTCTCACCACTGAAGCTAGGGTCCCTGTGGGATTTGACTCCACAAGCTGTAGATGCGCGACAACAGCAACTACACGTGAAGGGGTCAATAAAATGTATGTCCAAAAAAATTCCTTTCCTTACTCTCCCCGCTCCTTATATACTTTTCCTCGGCAAATGAGCCCCAATAGACCAAGACACATTTCTTTCTATGGAGGGGCCAATAAAATAAAGTGACTTAAGTTACTTTTCCCCTTTTAGTCACCATGGTCCAAAAGTGACCCCTAAATTCCAAACATGAATATTAATACCATGCAGTCCCTTCTCAAAATCCCCCAGCATCCACAGCTCCTTAGGTCTGACCATGGCTTGGACTCGACCTGGCCCTTAGGCCTTTGGCATAGGAAAAGGGGACATTACAGTCCTCCCTTCCTGAGAAATGCTTGACCCCAAGCATTATCCTGTTCTGCTACAACAGCTGAATACCGCACCGTAAGTTTCTCCACCTCACCCTGCCATCCACCAAGGATCTAGTGTAATCTAAGTAACCAAGAAACCCCATGTAGTCATCATGACCTCCATATGGTATTGGAGAGAAATGTTGTCCATGAAGTAGAATGATACCCAAACTGACTCTCCACTGGTACCCACACCGAAATTTCCAATCGGTCCAATCCCTGCCAATGCAAGGTTGTCATCATGGAATCACTCACGACCTCTCCAATCAACTCCTGGGTATGAAAGTTCACTCTAATCCTATAGGGTCCCTTGAATCAGCCTGTGAAACAACTTGTTTATGCACACCTAATGGTGCTAACTCTCCCACCTGACCTACACTCGTGTGATAGCACAACTCCTCATACTGTATCTCGATGTGTCCCATGGAGGAAAAGTCCCTAGACTCTAGTAGGTAGTCAACCGGCACTATCAGCTCCACATAGTCCACCTCCTGCACTGAATGTGAACCTACTGAATCACCATGAGTCAATTTCATCTCTCCACTGACTAACACGTGGGTGAAGTGCCCACCATGGCATAGAAACAACAAAGAGCATAGGAGTGTTATCCCATGTCGATTCAAAAAAACATGGTCCCGTAAGCTCAGGCTTGTTATAGTGACAAACCGTATATGCCTGTATAAAGTTGAGGATATCCTCCCTCAACCTCATGCCATATGAACCTCTCTGACATGAGCCTGTAGGTCTCATCGAAGCTCAAGTGTCCAGTCACGAAAGAACAATGCACATGTCGCAATATCTCCATCCTCAACCATGAATCTGACACAAGGCTCCATCTTCCCCGATAGAAGATCATCTCATCCTCCAATTTGTAGCTTGTCATCCTGTATGTGGCCATCCAAAATCTCACAAGAGTGTCGGTTCTTGGAGTACTCAACAAGAAAATGAGATCTCCAGTCTACCGAAACTTCAGATGACCAACATAATGATAAACTTAGATGATTTGAACCTGTAGTCCCAATCTCTGTAACTCTCTCATATGCAACATTGTTGGTCACACCCACATCCATCATACTCCACATTGATCTGCAATAATAAAACTCCTCACCATGCCAGAACGTCCTCTCCATCCCCTCAGCTGTAACCACCCTAGGTGCTCCTATAGATAATCCCCTCAAAATCACATTCCTGCCCTCGGATTTAAACTTCAGCTCCATCATTTGAAAGTTAGTCTGAAACTCACCAAGAGAGTGAAGCCACTGCACTCCCAACACTATGTTGGTCACTCCCATACCAACGATGTGGATATCATCAGTAACTGTATAGTTACCCATCATGATGCTCACTTGGGGAACACTCCATGTGCCCCTCATAGACTCTCCATTGGCTATAACCCCGTAGAGGCCCTCAAAACCCTCTGTCTATAATCCTTACCTCTCAACCAATGAGGCATCAATACAGTTGTGGGTTGCCCCACTATCAATGAGTACCCCAACTTGTTGACCCTACATAACTCCTCTAATCCTAAATGCCTTGTACATCAGAGTACTAGACAATGTGGCTATAATCTCCCGAGGAAAAGTCTCCTCCTCCTGCCCTGCATCAGCACTATCCAACGCAACCCCATCTCCATCATCCATCTCGTGATTCTCTATCTCTTCACCTCTATCACCCTTCCTCTCCTCATAAGTCATTAATGAGTTGTGCCTTGTGTCTACCTAGCAATCAACCCGTTCTGGAATCCAAGGAGTGTGGCATCAAATATCCCACTAGTTTCTCTACCTTGTGATGTCATCTCATGACCCACTCGAGGAAGCGTTGGCTTCACAATTTGACCACTGCAATGACATGCCTCTTTGAAGGTTCCCAATCACATGCTTTTGCAATCTACCCTTGTATATCCATGATCTGATTTCTTTTTTTTCCTCTGAAATTTTTTGTTTATCCACATGAGGGATGAATGCAAATTTCCCAAAATATGGAAGCCAATATGTCCAATGAATGATTCCAACTCCAAGTAACCCAAATGTACAAACACCTCGTCAAAGAGGAAGGCTCACATGCTCTTAATGACAATAAAGAAATGAGTTACCTTCTTTGTGCAAGACCTATCTTTGAATGGTGAAATCAACTCATCAATCTCCCGTGTATGTTGGGAATACACATGACTGCTAATCTCATAAAAATTTATGATTTTGATCCAGGGGGCATTTCACCGTCTCAAATGCAAGAGACTCCCAGAAATCAATATTAGAACTCATGCATCCTATCAAATTTATCATAAGGAACTTCATACCCTCTGTTGTACTCTGCATGGAGTCTCATAATGAGTATGAAGTCAACACATGTGTAATAGCCCATGATTGGGGCTGGTCAATCATGAGCGTCTCCAACTCAGAATTTGTGATATAGCATCAACTTAATTGCATTCTTCCTTTGATTTTTCAACCCATGCATCATCTTTTTCCTTAACATCATGCAACCATTGCATCCCAAAAATAGTCTTACCTCTAGCTGAATTCAACCACAGATAAATATACCACATACCTCATGTCCTTTCACTATCATGGGCTCCTGCATTGTTTTCTTTGCCAACATATGCTTATTAGCTGAATCAAGAGCAATGTGAATGGAGTATGTGTTTATCCCATCTAGCATACCTTGAGACGTGATTATGAAATAGTCATTTTGCAATCATCCAAGCATATAAATGTTGTCCCAAATAATAGAAACATGGCAACAACATAGGACTCAACAAGCTAGGAAGATGGTAACAAGAATCTCATACCTTAGGATATCTAAAGTCATGAATGCACCTTGAATTCAACTTTTCTTTTTTAACAACAAAGTGCACTTGATTCTTTGAGCACTTTGAGGACCAAATGCCCCCACTAACCCTTCCAAGGGTTCCACCATGTAGCTGGTATAAAAATCAGTCATGGGCTCTATTAATAAAACATTTCTCCTCTCTTTATGACTGTTGTTATACCTCAGTCCAGTCTAGCAGGCTGAAGATGATTAAAAAATATTCTCTTACCCTTTTTAGCAAACAGAAAACCAATGCTAGTACCTTGAGAGTTACTCTCCCTTCTTGCACCGGAGTCTCCAATGAAGAAATCATGCTTGCCAACACTTGTAATCCCAAAAGACACATTTGAATTCCTTTCTTTGGCTTATGAAATCAGTCACAAAGTGTTTCAACAATCAGAATTGTTAGTTTTCTTGATAACTGGCCACATATTACCAGGATCCCATAGCTTATAATGCCCATGAGCCCTTGTATCTATTAAGTGAGCTAAAACTTGCCACCATATATCATCCACCAGATGCTAATATACACCCATAGTTGGAGCAATGGTCCAACAAACTCCATGATGAAGACTTCATCATCTACCATACCATGCATCTCATGATGGAAGTATATTGGAATAGGTGACGATAAATAAGACACATTAGTGTGCTCTTCATACCTTTCAAGGCCATCAATGTCCTCCGTGTGTTCAAGATAGACATATGTTGAGCTACCCCCAACATTGTTTCCTGAGTGCCTGTTGAAAGTATCTGAAAGCTGATCAATAGTTGCTGGTTTGGAAATTACAGTAGGCTGCAATTTTACACCAGTGTCCATGTGAGGCTCCTCCTCATGTGCCAGCTGCTCCATAGAGTCTTCTTTCGTGGGTGTAGGCTTCCTTGCATCATTTTCCCACATCTTTTCCTTGAACTCTTGTTGGTGTTGTCTTGCTTGGGCGGCTATCAATCTAGCAGCTCTAGCTCCGCTATTCCATTCCTCACACCATTTTAGAGTTTCCATTACATCCTCTTTGCTTGCATATACAAATTCCTTCTCTTGAGCTGGAATAATTTCTCCAACAAGCAAAGTTTCACTAATGTGATTATTTTTCTCAATGGAAATCATACCTTTTTCTCTAGAAGCTTCTTCTTCTTCAAGTGAGTTCCTTTGTAACTCAGGTACCGACATATGATGATCTTGCTTGGGCTTGCTACCAATATTCATTATGCAATAATCTGGAAATGGCATATTATCTCTGAAATCCTTACTCAAAGATTGATATTTCCTCCAACAAGAATCCTCATCAAACACCTCTATTGGCCGCCCTTTATCACTATTCTCACCATGTTCCTTATTGACCCTAGATCTGTTTTGATTCACATTTTGAGTGAGCTGACTCAAATAAAGGTTAGTGGCTTCCTGTTGTTTCACCATGTTGGTGAACATTTCCTTCATAAACCCCACATTGAGATCTTTCCAAACTACCATATTGAACCAACACAGGCTGGAGGAACAACAGACTCTGATACCACTGAAATATCCCTTGTGGGATACCCCTTAAAAATGTAGAAAATATAGAAAAATGCAGCAAAGTAAAATACTGATTTTTACTGTTAATGACCAGCTAGGACAACAAATGGTATTTAATTGATATCTCACAAAATACTTGCTCAAAGTGCATGAAATTACGAGGGAAGCTTGCAATAATAATAATAAACACTAGAACAACATTTTTGGAATTTTATATTGCTGCTAGAGAATTACAGAGTGCCCTGGGCGGCTGGCAAACTTCTAAAATCCATAAATCACCAAATACATGAGCATAAATTTAGGGTCTTTGGAAATACATTAACAGATACAAGGAATAATATTTCCACCACATAGATCTATCAACGACTGACTGGAAAACCCCCAAATAAAGGCTGGGAGTTGCCATGCTTGGGATAGGGGTTGGAAAATGATGGACGCGCCTTCAGCATGCTGCCACACCCAACCCAAAAGGCTGCCATGAATCTGATCTGGGCCCCTCTTCTTGTCTTCCCCAAATGCCCCCAAAACCCATGAGATCCTTCCTGAGATACCTTCAACAAGTGGCCACACTCTACCCCAAATGGCTGTCGTGGATCTGATTTGCTACCATGATTTTGATCTGGAAGCCCACTGATTATCCTCTCCAAATGCCGCCAAGAATCTTCAAAACCCTATCTCTGAGACCTCTGATATTGTCTCTGCCACACAACCCTGAAAATGGATCCGAAATGATAGACTAGGGTAGATCTCTCACTACCGAAGAATGCCCTACTAGCTAGGGATGGGTCTCTCACCACCGAAGCTAGGGTCCTTGTGGGATTTGACTCCACAAGCTGTAGATGCGCGACAACAGTAGTTGCACGTGAAGGGGTCAATAAAATGTATGTCCAAAAAATTCCCTTTCCTTACTCTCCCCAGCTCCTTATATACTTTCCAAATCGAAAATGAGCCCCAATAGACCCAATACGCATTTCATTCTATGGAGGGGCCAATAAAATAAAGTGACTGTAAGTTACTTTTTCCCCTTTAAGTCACCATGGTCCAAAAGTGACCCCCAAATGCCAAATCATGACTATTAGATACCATGCGGCCCCCCTCCCCATAGCTCCCCACATCCACACCTCCTTGGGTCTGACCACGGCTTGGACTCGACCTAGCCCTTAGGCCTTTGGTACAGGAAAAGGGGACATTACATAAGTTAAATAACCCAAAATCCCTTCAAATTCAATCAATAAATAGAAATGGGATGAGAGGATTATGAGGTGGCTCCATATAGGATTCCACCTTCTTCATTTCTCCATTTCAACACATAAGTCAAACACCAAGCCTAAAGCAATTAAATGCACATGTAAGACTTATGACATGTACACATGATACTCCAACTTAGACACCATGCATATCAAAGGAAAAATTAAATATGGTAAGAGACAAGTGTAATTATTTACCCTTTTTATACTCCAAAGTGCATAATTAAGCCTAAAATTAACTCCCCATACCATTGTTATGGTTTTTGGATGAATATAAAAGGCATGGGACAAGCTTAGCTTATCCTACAAGCATTAAAAAAAGCCTCCCAAGTAAAAATCTGAATTTTTAAGTTGGAAAGTGTACACAACACAAAATGCAACAAAAATCTAATTTACAGCTTATCCCATAAGCATCCAAAAAAAGGCCTCCCAAAGTCAAAAAACCAAATTTTGAAGTTGGGAAAGTGTACACAACACAAAACACAACCAAAATCTAATTTACATTCATAATATTTCAAGGACTATCTACTCAATTTATTGCCCACATGTCAAATCTTCTTTTTTAATTAAAATTTAAGTTAAACTAGTTAATAAAGACACATTAGCAAGTGTTAATAAAGTGACAATATTTCCCAAAAAATTAAACACATGAACAACAAATGTATAACCAAATAAAATTTAAAGGAAAGGAAGACATTACACCCTTTATGATTCACATAAAATAGGAAGTTACTCTTCCTATTTGGAATCTCTATAAAATAGCGTTACAACAACACATTGTAACACTATACAGCAAGTTGTAATTAATTTGGCCATGTTGCACAACACCTGACATCCTTCTCATGGTTAGTCCAAACCTATCCCCTTATCAAAGTATTAGTGATAAATCATGATCCCTACAACACAAATTTTATAAATACCTCTCTTGCCTTGCCGCCGTATCCCTTGTAACATCAATAATAATTTACATATAGAAAATCAGATAATTGTCGTAAAAATTAGCAATTCTATCATCTATCATCATTCAATTTAAAAATATATTTTAACATCCATAACCATCATAATTATACTCAAAATATTAATCAACATAGGCTACACATATAGAATATGACATGTGTATTATCACTACTAGACATAGGATAATTATATCCACATTGTTATCCACAAAACAATCCTTTCGTTGAAAATTTGTGAATTATCATTTCATTAAATTTTTGATAGCTTGTGGGTATAAATAAATTATACATTTAGGCTCCACAATTCCATACAAATTCACATTTTAATATGTCAAAGATCCACTTTCCAGTTTGAAATTTCATTATGGAAAAAATCACATGTTCTTGGTATTTTGAAAAATATTTCCACTACTTCATAAAACTCTCATTTAAAATTGTGAAATATCCACATCTGGCTCAAATTTTATTTTGAATAAATCATGATTTTTTCTCAATTTTTTTTAGGAAATAATTTTGATTCAAATATCGAGTAACATTGATATGTCAAACATTTCAGCATTAAATATCAATATATCTCACATGGATATTGTGTAATTACTTTTACATAACTCTCAGCCTTTGTGATCTTTCACACAATTTCTGAGATTTAAACAATAAATTTTATCGTACACAAACTTTTAGAAATAAAATTTGTGAAAATTCAACATATGTAAAATTATATTTATTGTCTATTATTAAAAAATGTAAATTATGAGATATTTAGAAATTAGTGTCTTCATGCATGTAAAACATAAACATAAATTTTGGTTGTGGATATTATACACACTTAAAATTTAATTTCAAGTGTAAATATTTCTATAAATATGTTGGTTTTTTTTTTCTATGATGGTATCCATGTAAAATAATTAATTTGTGGAAATAATATGGAATTATACATCTAAATGGATAGGGTTTTTATAAATATGTTATAAATATTCCACAATTTTCGTAATAGTAATCCTTAAATTTGTGAATTAACCATATTATGTTTTTATTGCAGATATATTCACATTTTTGCATTGTGGTTCGAAAAAATAGATTTAAGAAACTAGATTTATCGTAGTTTAGGCAACCCAAAATAATGTATCATAATTTCTAATTTTAGTGTAACACTTTAGTTTGATACAAATTAAATATTACAATAAAGTCTCCTTTGAGTCGGTAAAACATTCAATTTATATTCAGCTACACAATATAAAAATATATTTACATTCATTGGATAATTTTACTAAATTCCAACTAAATGTGTAAAAAAAATTTACACTACTAAAATTTTATTAATATATTATGTCAAAAAACGTAATATATATATGGAAATATAGTATCAAATCTAACTATTAATAATTGTACTCTAGACTTCAAGTCACTCAAATAATGAAAAAAACACATAAATAATCATTTTGCTAATATTATTGGTCATATTTACATTAACCCAATAATAATTGTGGATTATCTTACAATAATTTTTTTTTCCTAATTAGAAATTTTATATGTTACCCGATATTAGATGGATAAACTATTCTCACATGTGCGGGGGGGGAACGTTATAAAAATAAACCCAATGTGGAAATTGGAGCTTCATATCTAAATCAGCTTGAGCTAGCAACAGTGATATTTTGGAAATATTATATAATATCACAAGAGTTAGAGGTCAATCAATCCAACCTCTGTTCATTTGCCAACGTTATATCCAATATGATAATCCACATTTTATTGTGTGATTTTGTACTTGTTTTTCATGTTTAGTTGTGTGGTGTGGATTTCAATATATTTCACATTTTCTAGTGTGGTGTGTAAAAATAAGAGCAAAGGTTCATTCCTGTATCACATAGTGATATGTGGCTATTCCTACATAATTTAAAATGTAATTTTACATTTGTGAAGAATCAATTAGCATACCATAAATGCAACATCATGAGTCTTGAAGAGGTTGAACAATCATATGTGTTCTTGTTCATACCTAGGTTTGTGGTTTGCCTCTGGAAAACCATTGAAGGCTGTGCAGATGTGTTCCTGCTTGAGTTCCCACATTGAGTAGGTCAGATGTGTTCCCTAGAGTGACTGGTTGATAAGAAGATGATTCCTGAGCGTGTTCCCATCCTCGTCGGTCAAATGTGTTCTCGATAGTGGCAAGGTTGATAATAAGTTGATGTGTTCCTTCTTCTACCTTCATTTCGAGTGTTGTACCAAGCTCATGAGAAAGCACAGACGATAAGCTTGCAAAGGAAGTGTAAAAGTTTTTTGGTACCATGTAAACATTAAGGGGGGGAATGTTAGTAAATTAATATTTACATGGGCGTTTATGGCCGTAGATAGTAAATTATTGTTTGATACTGTTATTTAATTTTGGTGTAACAAACAATATATTCTATTGTTTGTTTATACCCATAAATTATATAAACGGGTAAGTTGTTGATTGACTTCCTATTTTTTAGGAAGTAGTTATTCTATTGTATTGGCTATATATTAGCCAAATATATTGTGCAGGAATAGAGAACAAAATATATTATAGTGTAGAAAATTATTTATTTGGTTTTCTTGTGCAATGCTCTCTTGATTCCCATCAATTTTCCTTAGATTACCATTGATTTTTTCCTTTAGAATTGTGCATAATTGAGTATTTTCCAACAAACCCTATTTCACTTAATCATTTTACTATTTTTACATTTTCCTATGGTCTAGATAGCCCCTTCTTAATGAGGATGAGATATGTATTTATTGATTAAATATGAATTAGGCCTTATTTCAACTGGCTATGGTTTGTTTAATGTTACTTGTAAATGTTAAACCACTTTCCACATATACATGATACTATATACTATGAAATAATTATATTAAAGTAAATATTATATAACAAGTTTTCCCTAGATGAAACTTATCTAAGCCAACCAAAAAGTCTAGATCTAACTGAATTTTGTACAGATTCGACCAAAATTTGTAACTAGAAAAAAATAGAAACTCCATTTCTAGAACAATTGTTATCATAAGAAAAAAATGTTATCAACAACTATATACACCTAAATTTTGTCTTTAACACATGACAACAATGATTTTGACACTCTTCAACACACTTGACTATTGACATATATTTGATTCTTTATTACACTTTACTCTTATTCGATCACCCATACATCATCTTATCCATCTATTTTCCAAATATACTTAGGATCATATCAACATATTGAGGAACCCCTTCATAAATCCTACACAAACATTAACAATATTAGATCCTTGCTCTCTACCTCTAGAATACCATAATTAAAATAGTATTATTCATCGCTTTTATAAAATGGTGGTGTTATTGGACAATGACTAATTTTAAACATATGGGAATTTTATCTTAAAGGAATGACCTAAGCATGAAAATTGCGAAAGGTTAGTTAAGGAAATAATATCTAATGATTTATAATACATAATATATATTATTATGTCTTTGAAGTGATGGAAATCAATAATATTGAGGTATTTGGAGGTACATACATATATTTAACATGTATACTGATTTTTTAGGATTTGAGATGTGTTAGTGTATTGAATTAACATAAAATATTATGTGTAATTAAGATGAATTTGTAATCATTAATTGTAATGTAACACTTATTCTATTTATATAAAAGAGAAACATTCAAGTTGTTAAATCAATTGAATTCCACTATTAATAAATCAAAATAACTATTAATTGATTAAAAAATATTTCTTGATAGGTTAACTACTCTCCAACCCTAATAATAGCCTCTACTTGTTTTTATAAAAGAATAGAGAGCTAGTGTTAGAGGCTTTCAAAAAAAATTGTTGTTTAGTGGCTGATTCATCATTTGATGTAAGGACAATTTCTTGTACATACTAAGGTTTACTTTTTGATAACATTTCAGCATGCCAAAAATTGATGTTTAGAGTCTTATTCAACATTTGATTTCAAATGATAGTTCTTGTACCTATTGAGGTCTACTTTTTGATAAAATTTTAGCTCAATCTGAGAACTTTAATTTTTTATGATTCTAAAGTGACCCAACATTACCTAAATTACACATTGTACGATGTGACTCTCTAATCGTTATGAGAGTTGTTATTGTCTAGTGGACACATGGTGCAGTATAGATTAGGAAGGCTCTTTTAGTTAGTTAAATAATACATAAATAGAGTGTATATCGAGATAAGTCTAAAATGGCATATAGATAAGTGATTGGACGAAATTTAGGGTACCGTAACATGTAATCCAAGGTAGAAACATAACATGTTTTTTAGTGGAATGTAATATATCATCATGATACTCAACTATATATATTGACAATTAACAAATAAGGTATACCAATGAATCATAGAGTAGTAAGTTACCCTAATAGATGCATGGTATGCACCATGACGACATGCACATTCATAGAAAGTAAAAATAGTAATGTGCATGGTATGAATAACAAAACAAGACATATGATATCACACTATATAATCAAGCACAATCACATGGTAACGTTACATGTAACATAATAAATCATGTAAAAAACATCATGATCAAGAAACACAAATAAAATCTATCACATGAAAAATGATAAGAAGGAAAAAAGGATCCTTTGACATGAGACATGGGAAAATATGCATAAGAATACACAAGCCAACAATGTCACATTCATATATAAAAGTATGCAATATCCATGTAATTAATAATTCAAAATATATATGTAGAGAAAGACAAGTATATAAGCAATGTTAGTTTCTCAATACAATCAATGGAAGAATATAGAAACATATAACATGTGATACACATAAGATGCACTTAATGTAGGTATGTTTGACCTGAGACTATGAAAGAGATTTTCCCAAGGTACAACAAAAATTAAGTTTTGAAAAATTTGTGAATCCAAAATCATATGTAACTTGTATATATTGCATCTAAACTTAAGAATATTAGCGAAAAGTATGTGAATGAAAAATATACATGTAAACAAGTAGTCACATGATATGAACCAAGATGCATGTAAATATGTAATAATAAATCCCAAGCAATGAATAGGTCATGATTTTGTATTTTTTAGTGTTGCTAATCAAAAGATAATAGTCAATTGCAAGAAAAAAATTATGAAAAAGGTGTTAGGGGAATAAGAATAGATAAGGATGGGAAACAAGATAAGAACGAGTAGGGTATGATCCAAATGATCTCAAAATTTCCCTAAATCAAGCTGAATAAACACTAGAATAGTATACCTTAGAATATTTATGTTCTATCATCACTAGGTAGTCAGTGTATATGTTAGGAATGTAATAAATAATTAAGAGGGTTAATGGAAAGTGAAAGAATGAAATTAATATTAATCCAATAGGATAGAAGAATGATCAATGAAAATAAGTATCGACATTCTACCAAAATAGAAGATATTAATAATGAACAATAAACTCGAGAGTATAGTTGTTATGTAATAAGTAATTACAATGTATAATAAAATACGTAGTTGAGCTCATAGAATGGATAATACTAGAATAGATTATGGATGATCTCGTGACTATACTAGTGTGGTAGTCTTGGATTATTGATGCTAATATCACAAGAATTAGTAGATGTAAATGAGTAGTTATGTCACAATTAGCATCCAAAAATGTAATCATAAGATTTACGTAATAACATGAATCATATGCATTAGAAATATGATTGTTTATATTCTACATAGATTTACTAGTATATGACTGCATTAGAAATATCACATCTTGTATATGCTAAATGAGTAGCTTTACTAGTATCTAAAACCTTATCTAAGTTCCATTGTCTCCATTGTATGCATTGCATATTATTCACATTAATTATTACTTAAATAGAAATAAAGATTTATGTCAAATCTATTAGGGATATGTAAATTTTTGTAGTAAAAAATAAAAGATCAAAACACTGGATTACAAATTAAGGTTGCAATAATTTTCTAAAATTAAAGCAAAACAAGCCTCAAGGATGTCCATGGCCATTAGGCCATCCTCGAGGGTTTTGGAAAGAATCAGCCCCCCTAGAAAAATAATATTTTATTTATTAAAAACTATGGTAGTATTGTTTACAATGTACAAGAATGGATTTCAAACATGGATGACATAAAAATATGTCATTTGTGAATGTCTTATACCTAGTGGAATACATAATGAACATAAATACCAAAACTTTGTATTGAACAATCATTAAATCCCTATGAATCACAGCAGAAAATTTGTCATCCAGTTCAAGAGGAGCTTTATGTTGATTAAATCCTTTGACCATAGCCATTTTAATAAGTAAAACAGAATCAGTTCAAAATGATGGTATTAATATTTGAGTGTACAAGAATAATATTTTTCCCTACACAAATACAAAACAGAATCAGTTCAAAATGCCAAAAGAGATTTAGAAAAGCTACAAAATGGATTTGTTGCCCAAAAATTTCAAACAAATCATCTTTTAAGGACATTACTAAAATAATCACAAGATTAAAATAGAAACACAAATTATAATTTGGATACCAATCATATCAGTAAGAACTAAATTTTGGCTGTATACGAGGATTTGAAATTTTAATTAAAAAATTGTGAAAACACAAACAAGTGCAGAAATAACTCACTAAAAATACTGATTGTGAAATTAATTTAAATGTAGGAATCATATTTGACATAATTGTGAAATTAATCATAAAATCATGGTAGCTGATTGCACATCTAGAACCCATAATTTAAAAAACTAGCTGCTACTAAAACTGAAACTTCTGATGCTATTCCATAAGAGGCAAGCTCTCCCCCTGTATTTCACTTCAAAAAAAGAGTTTGGTAAACAACATATTTGGCAAAGATGAAATATAAACATAAAATCATGGTTGAAATTACACATCTAGAGCCCAAGTCAAAAAAACACAAATAATATTGAACTAAATAAACCCATGTCTGGTTCAAGACACTTATATGAAATAGAAGATTAAACTGATGATCAATCAAAATTAAGAGTTTATTTACCAACTTCACCACATAAATAATCTTCTAAACATGTAAACATCCAATCTCAAACAGAGCACATTTGACATAACAGAAATTTAAAGATTCCATCCAATCTCTGGTACCAAAGAATGCAGCAAAAAAGAATAGCCCACAGATAGGGGAAAACAAAAGAGGTGTGTGGATTTTGAAAATACCAAAAATTAGATAAAGAATAATAAACATTCTCTAGTTTGTCTAGAGGAGTGGTTGTCTTCTAGTTTGTTTTTGTTACTATTTTTTGGAGGTTGTATAAATGGATCCCATACTTCTATGGGGATCTTATATTAATATAGCATATTTTTCCATTTTACTAATTTTTCACTCTAGATTTAAAGATTTCTAAAATACAATTATGTATTTATTCAAATGCCAACTACAACTATTTCCATTTCTGGAGGATTTGGGAGCTCAAATAGCTCCAATCGGTTACCAATCATATGGAACTTCTTCAATGATCTAATAATGTAAAAGCTTCACAGTAAAATTGTGTAAATTAATCATTCACCGATTTTTCTGTGATAATAGTAGAAGCTTCCATGGAGAACCTGAGATTCACATATCTTCCGTTGACCAATGGAAACTAAACCCATGGAAAGACTAATTTCCCTGCAGATTGGCATTAACAAACCAACTACTGATTAAAGTTGCAGAAGGGGCTGCAACCATACTAATGTAGAGAGGGGTTTGGCCATGGGGTGTGATATATCTCATTACAAGTATTATTGAGGTCCAATACATTTTAGAAATGACTGGCAGGGACTTTCCCCTTATAGGGCTGTAGCATGTGTAAAGAGTTCAAATATAATTAGGAAGGCACATGAATTTCACTTTGACTAGAAAGAAGCTTAAACCAAGATAAGTACTTCAAACATGGTCTCTAGTATGACGTGGGTATTGGCCATGAGCTAATACCTGTATGTTAGGATGCTAAAATTCTCATAATGCCTTTACTGTTGAATACGCTGTTAATAATATGTTGGTTTTGAGCTGGTGAGGCTTAATACTTAAATGCAACCCTGTGATTATTAGGACACCCTAATTCAAAGCTTGACTATAGAGAATTTCAACTTTTTTGGCAGAAATTAAGTACGCCTGGCCACAGAAATCACTCGTTCAAATAGTGGGATTATGTGCATACCCAAGAAGAGGGAATGGTTTGCATACCTAAGAAGAGGGTTTGCACTCTGATTTGGGCAGTGGTTTGCAAAATACAGTCCAGTCACCAACAACACACAAACTACAACTCCATAGCCTATATGGCCTGAGTGGAAAACAAAAGGGACAGGAAATAAGATGATCGAGATAGAAATTAGGCATTCCAGCATTTTAATCATATAAAAATATATAAATATCATTAAACTCTAAGCGGAAAATGCCAGTTTATGGTCAGATTATGGATACTTGCGACGAAGATAATCCCTTGGGTATGGTCTTCTATGCTCGCTCAGACCCAGAACAAAAATTAACACAAAAAATACATAAAACCCACAAATTTATCATGCACCGAGTAGTACTCAGTGTCAATATCCATATCCACCCCAGTAGTCAATATTTTACTCCAAACAATACATTATAGAAAAAAAAAGTGCGGCTGCATAATTCTGTTAGTGCGGAAGACAACATACATTCAGTTAAACGTATTTGAATGCTTTTGAGTATTGAAGAGGGCCTCTCTGTTAGGGAGGAGCTCCAGGGCCCTTCTCCAGGCGGGAAAAATGGAGGATTTGCAAGACGTCATCAAACAGATAACTAAAACACATTTTATAAAATTAAACCATCCTTGGTACACTAAAATATGCAAATCTTTCAGACTTTAGATCATTGTATAGCAAACATTTCACTGTTGAGAGATAATAAACAAAAACCTATGTTGGCACGGAACAACCACCATTATTACCACATATTTTCAGTTTCACCAGATGGTCATCCTTCAGCGGGATTATAAAATGAGAAATATGGAGCAGAAAATCTATGAAACGCCACAACTGATCAAAAGCTCATCTAAATGGAGAGGTCAGGGTGATAGTGAAAAGACAGAATTAAGACATAAAGGTGGATAGCTCCCTGCGTATACAAGGGCAGAGTAATGTATTTGCTGCAGGGGATATCATTAATGTCAAGGTCAGCAGAACAGAATTTACGTTGTTCCTGTTTGCACCAGAAAAAAAATAAAAAAAATGAATACCCCTCCGAAAACATGACGAATCTCTATAAAAATGATCTGCTCCTTCGATTGAAAATAACTAAGAATTTGATGTACTGGTGGTGCAGGAATTGAAGCAAGGGATGTGTGCACAGAAGCATGCGGTGGTGATTGCAGAGAACATAAAGAAGCTCTCTAAAAATCCAAAGCAGACAAAATTGAGCACGTACAAAGCAAGTCCTGATAAGAAACACAGCAGTGGGGCAGTTCCCATTTGGGCGCCTTCCAGGCATGATTAAATCCAAGGACCTGTTCGTTGGTCCTACCCGGAAAAACCTTGGCCTTAAATCTTAAATCTTCAAATATGTTTGTTTCTGCTAATATATATAAAAGCAGAACAGAATTTAGTTGGTAGAGTGGAGTGTTGCTTTAAACTGAAAGTTTGATTGCCTAAGGAAAAAGTGGCAAACAGTCTGTATATTCGAACCAGTTTTTGTGTTTCATTGAAAGTTCAGTCAAGTCAATATTGGAACCACAATTCAAAGCTGTATAGATCACATTTCAACAACAGGAATTAAGAATAAGTTTAGTCGTTTGACTGGCTGGGACGTACTGGTTCTGTACGGCGAGTCGCATTGTATTTGCACTCCAATTTGTTTGTTGCAATGGTTTGTACAATAAGTCCAGTCACCAATAAATCTCTTGTGTGCTCCAACTCCATAGCCTTTGGTATTGGTCTGAACCAGGGCTTAGGTATGGAATACTTTGTCCCTAAAGGTACTAGGATGTATCCTCAGAGTCCCATTGACCTATTTTGTTAACCCGTGAGCATTTATTTAATTTCTTCTTTTAATGTTTTTTCGCTGATTTGGCTACTCATCTACCCGCTTCTGCTAACATAATTTTAGATGATTCCACTGAAATCAGGGAGTTGCAGTGCTAGTCTTACTAAAAACATCAATTACAATGAAAAATTAATAATCCTAAAAAATTATCTGTCATACCAATAAAATATTAAAAACCAACTCTGAGTTTGGCCAAAATCATCACTACCCCCCTACATGGTTTCATAAACACATCTAAATTTTGATACAATTTACAGTGCCACATCAAAAAGCCAATAGTCTGCCATGGCATTTCAAGTGCCAATGAAAGCACTGCAATTGGAGTCCATCATGGAAAGCTCAAGTTGGGTTCCATTTTAGTTACCCGATTTTGCGGCGCTTCTACAGGGTCTTAATTTAGGGCTTCATTTTATTTTTCCTTCCTCAGCTACTTTCCTGAAACACATAAATAAAATTAATTGTAAGAACACAAAAGAATCAAAGACTAACAGCTATGAAGCCTACCATCTATTTAAAACCAAACGCAAAAAATGCCTGTAAACCCTTACCAGGAGGATGCAGACCACATTATTACACACAAAAAAGGCCCTAAAAAACACAAAAATACCGTGTTCTCAACTCTGTTCTGCTCGTTCAAGCCAAAAAAAAAAAACAGAAAAAATACAGAATACCACTCAGACCCCACAAGAATACCCATTACATACCAAAATCAAACCGATTCAGATCCAAAAAGAGAAGCACGGCCCTGCAATAAATTGCTAAACCAAACTAAAATGCAGAGCGACAAAAATAAAATAAAAAGAAACCATGAAAATGCAGCCATTACTCCAAGCAGGCGAAATGGATCTTGCAGGACGCGCTTGAAATGCACCAGGGCTTCCGGTCTCAGTCCAGGACTTCATCAGCTCTTTTCCTAACTTCAACTCCAAACCTGAAACTACATAAGCTCCGATCTATTTAAAACACAACAGAAAAATTCCTTTAAACCCTTAACAGAAGGATGGAGAATTCTTATGTACACAAACAAGTAAACAGATATGAAGCAGCAACAGGAGTATAACTAGATTCTTGAATCTTACCTGGAAGATGTGCCATCTTCTCTGCTTCTCTTCTCTCTTGTTCAAATCAACATTTGAAAAATAACACGAAAAGTACAAAAAAAACTACTCAGACCACATTGTTTCAGACCTCACAAGAAAAAACCATTACAGACTGAAGATCAAAACGATTCATAACAAGAAAAAACGGAGAGCACGGCCGTGCAATAAATCATGCTACCAAATAAAAATGCAGAGCTAAAAAAATTCAAAACAAAAAATAAACCAGAAAGAAATGCAGTCCGGCATAGGGCTTTATAGTTTTTCTCCTTCAACGGCTCTCTACGTTTTTTTAACGGCTCCAAGAATCTTCCGCTCCCTGGTTTCTCCATGAATCTTCTCGAAATAATGTCCACCGCCATGTCTCTCCACCGCCTTGTCTGTAGGAGGCCGCTAATTTTGTCATATACTATAGTTATTTAACACTTACAAAGAAGTGTACCTTTAATTAAATTCTGCAAAAATAAACTAGAACAAGTAAAAAATGCACCTTTGAAACAGAAAATAAAAAACCAATACTTTTTTTTAGTTTACCAAACGCATATGTGTAAACCTTTGTTAAGGAAGCTTGTTCAATATCACTTATATTCGCATAACTATATGCATTACGGTATAATTTTGCAAATATGTATGATATGACTATGGTATTCGCTTAGTTTCACATTTTATTTACGTCGAAGGTATCGTATAAGTTGGAATGCACTTTTCTTCTATTTATATTTTAATCGTTCTAAGTGCAGAGAACTAAATGTCTTCGCATCTTACAAATATTTTTAATTAAACATTTACAAATGTGCCTCATCATTTCTTTGACCTCCCCCATCGACAAATTAGATGGCCTATTTGTCATGGTATCTATGATAATTATGGCTCTTGACGAAAATTTTCCCTATCTCATTCAAACCCTCGTCTTATGGCATTGTCCTAAGCCTTGGGCTTGGTCGGCCCAAATTTTTTCCTACCGAGCCTTCGCTTTCCGCAGAGAAGTATCCAGATCCATGGCCTTGGCCTGGACCACATTGCCCCCCCATTTGCTCCTCTGAGGAGACTTGGATTTTGATTTTGCAAGAGGTCAATAAACTGCGTCTACGAAACCATTGTGGCGAATCTTCTGATAAGAACTTGGAAAAGGAACACAGTTGTGCAATAAATCATGCTACAAAAAAGAATGCAAAGCAAAAAAATTAAAACAAAAAACAAACACAGAAAGAAACTATGGAATTGCAGTCCAACAGGTAGGGTTTTATAGTTTTTTTCATGTAAAGACTCACTACTTTTTTTTAAACAGCGCTGTGGTTTTTTCTAATGGCTCTAGATATTTAACCTTCATCCTCATCTGCTACCCATGTTTCTCCATGAATCTTCTAGAATACATGTTAATTTCACATCTTCACCGCCATGATTTTAATATTTTAAATAAATTAAATATGAAAAAAATAAAAATTACCTCAACAATATAAAACATGCTACCTATTAATCTGTGAAATTTATTTAATCTAATTTTGTTGATTCAAATTTGAATAATTTTCCACTAAGTTATAAATTTAACAAATCCTTTACCTAAATTTATAAGTTTGACAGGCTAGAAAAAGCTAAAACCTTCCTAGCATTAGACATGAATCATTATGCTCACTAACTTAGGTAATTGTAGTGCCACATCTTTGAAATAATGTCATTCCCAGTAAAGTTGTCTTTAACCATAGAAAATATGAGGTATGACAATGAGGAATCTCTAAGTTAAAGATTATTGTTCTGAAACTAGATTGTAGCTTCCCATGACAAAAATAGAACATTTGTGTATAATTCAGAGCATGCCTCTCATATATTTCTTAAAACTTATAATTGAAGAAGTACAAGGTTATTGATAAGATTTTTTTCATAAATATAATAGAATACATTACATTGAATCAATAATACCTTCTTAATAAGCATACCAAGTAATATATTATCACTCTTGAAATATTGTAGAGACAAGAAGCAATAACAATTTACTATTGAGAAATAAAATAATGGAATAATTGTGATGCTAATGTATAAAATAAGGTACATTAGCATTTTCTACAATTTATACATTACATAGTGATTTTGTGCAAGTTGTTCCAAAATTAAAAAAAAATACATTAAAAAACACATTCAATTTTTTTATCAAACAATGTCATGGCCAATACATTTACATTGATAATATTTTTAGCAACAAAACTAGCCAAGATTTGACTTGACTTGTTTCTTGTACAAATTCTCACTCATGGATAAGGTTGTGGATTTGGTAATCAAAATTCAATAGAAACAAGTAATATTTACAAAATAAATAAGGGCATTGAGAATAAACCACCAAATTCCAAACATGATTTATAAGCTAGCAAAAGCTAAAAGAGAATATTGCTATTTTGAAAATAGAAAGAGTAAAGTAATTGCTTATTTTCTGGAGATTTATCATTTTTCCTAGTGATTTATGTGCAGTGATATTAAAACCATTATTTGAAACCTGAAAATTTGTTTACTTTTAAGAGTTTTTAATTTTATATGAAAATAATATTAGAAACCTAACAAGTTTGTTGTTTTAATTATTATTTAATATTTTTTATTTAAATAATTTATTTTTTTTTTTAACTTAACAAGTACGACAAGTGATTTTTTAGTTAGCCCTTCTAATGAAAATTTATAATATTTAACACATGAGATTGTGATTGCGAATGACTGAAGCGGACGATGCTAGGGTTTAGTGGAGGGCCAACGCAAGCCTATGCGTAATGGCTATTGCCCCCTGTTTATTCTCTCTCGCATGCACCTCCTTGTTGATCATGGTGGGCAAACCTGCCAATGATTTTTCCCAAGGAAAGTCTTTTTTGGCGGCTGCTATAGGAAAATAGGGGAAAAGTTCAGGGGATGCCATATATTGGGGAAAAAATTGATGACACTCCAGTGGTTTCTACCCACCACTCTTTTATGTTTAGCTCATCATCCTATTTCTCTATGTTATGCTAGATTTATACTCATTTGCTGAATGGATTTTGGCCTCAATATCTCAATTTGGTCTTGGATCCATGTGAGATTCAGCTCTATCATTAAGGGATTCCCTAACAAGCTTATGCTATTATCGGTGTAGATTTAATGTACTGATAGTCTGGCTCTCAGACAAAATATCTACATAAATGGATTCACTTCATACTTGGACCTCTAACTGTGAGATTCAGCTCTATGCAAAATCTGGATCTCCCCTTTTCAACATGCTCTTATTGATTACTAATTCTCGGTGGTTTTTTCATCAAGATGGTAGGGCTGGTCTCTTTCTTCACTCCTTGGTAATTTTGAATTTCGATCCTTTATGACACTATGGTAGTCTCTAAAATGTCAGAGTTACTTATGAGGGTTCGTCTCCCAAATCTTCCTCTCCCCTTTGAGAATACACCATGTGGTTTGTGATGGCTATTGGTAACTCGGTTGAGTTTGTTTCATCAATGATGGACTCATGGACGGTCCATGTAAAAAGGAAATTGGTTATTCACATCCTACCATGGTTCATATTTGTATTGAGGTGGACCTCAAGAAAGGTCCTTCTAGATAAGTTGGAGTTACTTCATGAGGGTTTTAAGTGGGTACAAGTTCTTGATCCATGAGAATACGATCCTTCCGGTGCGAGTTATGTCATCATACATGTCACTGATGTCAATGAGGTTTGCTCCGTTCAATGAGACTCAAAAAAAGAAAATAAAGTGATTTCTCGCATCCTAAAGGTTGGCAACCATTCAATCAGCGCATGAAACTAGAAGAAACTCACTCTCCCTGAAAGTTTAGAGACTCTGAATGATAAGATGTCCCTTTACTGGAGGTTAAGTTAAAAGCTCTCATGTGTCTGAATCCTCTGAATCCAATACAGAGCTTGATTCCCCTCCACGCCTTGATTTTCCGTTAGCTTTGCCTTCCCATCTTCCGTCAGGGAATTGCCCTCTAAGCATCAGTTATTATACAGGTCTAAGGAGAAGAAAGATCAACAAATGTGCCTCCTGCATTACTCGGTCATGTGATTCAGCGTAACTACTCCGGTTTTTTTTTCTTTGGCTCCTTCTAGGCCAAGGATTTTTTAGTTCTTCATTCTAGGCTCCTTATTTTAATGCCCTTGGGCATTCTGTGTCGTCGTTGGCTTGCCCTCTAAGCATTTTTTCTATAACGTGGCTTTCTCTGTTTTTTCGGTGCCCTTGTGGCATTTTATGGAATCGTGATTTTTCCAGTCACCCCTTACTATGTAACTCTCTTTATTTTTTTAATTTAATATAAAAGGTAGTTCCAATAGTAAAATTTATAATATTTTAATGCCTTTTAGTATTGAAGTGTAATTTTAAATTTCAATTTTTTTGAATTGTAAATTTTAAATCACACTTCTATGACAAGCTAAAAGACGTTTGAAGGGCATTGACGACTTCAAATATGATCCCTCCATGGCAATCTTAAGTTGACCGGTTTTGCATGACATGTCATTTGGACACTTTATTAAATCCACCTTTTACATCCACTACTTATCTAATAATTGCATGTGTTTTTATAGACAATCCACCACACTCACTCGAACACCAATATTACATTCACCCTAATCCTTTCCTTCTATCTTTAAACATCAATCGCCATATCTTGGTCAAATTTATGTTGCAGGTTTGGAAGAGATTGACATGTAGCAAATATGTTGTTTGAATGCTCGATATTTATCTTGATGTCATTATATGTTATCATACACAATGCATTCACTTTGATTTCTAGTTGTGATCGCAAATTATACATAGATCTATTACACGTATATCCTGTATGCTTAATCAACAATATTGCTTTGTAGCTATTACGAGTTCAGTCATTATGTTTAAAACCAATCTTAAGGTACCAAATTTGCCAAAGAGTTCAAAATTGTGAGGACACTTGATAGAGTGTTGGGGTTTCCACACTTTTGTTTCATAATCACAACTATATTTATACATTGTTATCTTTCAAAAATGTTACAATGATTTCCATGTGAACATAAAATACAGATCCACTGAAGCTAGCGGTTCGATAATTTTAGTTATAACTAAAGTGGTTGCTAAATTCAGCAAGAGAAACTCCCTATTGGCATTTTTGTTTAAATAGCAAAATGGCACAAAATAACTTCAAGGGGTTACATCCAGGAGTGATGCCCATGTTTATGCTCCGGTAAACTAAAATGTCTTCTTGCTTCTTAGATTACACTTCTTTCACTTCTGCAAATGTTGTTCTTCTTTGCTTGTATAATGGATTGTCCAAGCCACTTTTTTGTGTTCCTTGGTTTCTACCTTAGCCACATTGATCCCTCAAGGATTGTTTCTATGCTTAAGAGGTAGGGGGCTTCTTTGGCTCTCCTTTATACTTCTACAAGAATCATACTCCTTCATTGGTCGACCAAATCGTGATGCACCCCAAACTAGGGGACGATACTTGGAATATTTAATTACATATGAATATCAACATTACAACACACCCGATATGACAACCATAGACTTATAGGAATTTCAATTCCTTATTAGATCAATACTTAAGGTGGATGAGATATCTCCCACATAGTGGGACATATGAAAAAATATCATATTGTCCCTATTTCCCCTAATTACCTCTATAGACATATATCGAGAAACAATATTCCAAGGATAGATAACCCCTACAAACATAAGGATATATTATTATCACAAGACAACTAAGAGACAACCTAAACTTAAGTAATTAAAAATTATAGTTTATAATTCATTAAAATGGAGGATTAAGTGTTGTTAAAGCTAACATTGTTGTGGTGTTAACACCGGGATTTGCCACCCCCAAAGGTTAGACATGACTAAGTCTATTCTCCCTATCATGACACTTCTAATCCATTTCTTACTGTTGTACCATATCCGCATTCTTATGATCACTCATTAGATGTAATGATCATGGCAGTGTTGGTCCTACGTTGCCTCCTACACCATTTATTAATTTTGATGACTCTGATATGTATGATACTCTTGTCTCTGATACTTAGTACATTCGTGCATCAATCAAGTCCTTATATATAGTTATTTTAATGATCCATATAATAAGGATAATTTGTTTACCTTCATACTTCTTTTGTCAGTTCATTATTCTAAAGGCACATCACACGTGACTCTAATGATGCTTATGACATCGACACATACGCTTCTCTCCCTAGGGTCATTTTCATGATCACTTTTTGTACTTTCTCCTCCTTACCATCCGTGCTTCACATTTTTATCACTCCACACTTTTTATTGTCTCTCGGCACACTTTTGGCCATCAATCTACATGGTTATCAGGTGCACATCTCTCATCTAATTTATGTTATTGAGAATTCGCTCAACATACATAAAGTTAGGGCAAATGTAGACACAAAATCACACACTTTGGGTATTTATCTAGTCCTGATCACATACTACTATTCATATGATTCATAAGTAAGAAAAGTACTAATCAACCCATGTATTTGGACACCTTTCTTTGTTTTCTATTACCACTTTTGGTCTTGCACCCTTACTTGCCCAATCTGGATTTTTATACTCCACCATTTCTCATCCTAGACACCAACGCCTAACCAGGATGCAAGTACTAGGTGCCCTTGTCCCCTATGGGTACCCGACCTCTTTGTACTTTACTCACATATTTAGGGTCCTTTCTAGCCATTTGGGCATCTTATCTTTTTGGTAGTTAGCTTTTTTAGGGTTAATTACAAAATTCAAGCAAGTGAATCATAGAAATATAAAGTTATGTGATCATAATAAACGACCAAGCACTAAGCATTAGCTATCACCACCTAAGGTTTCATCTTTCAATGGCATCTAAGAGCTTTTATTGCATCCATCTAGCATTCATCATAAGGACAACAAGGTTTTGTTGTTTTCTTGCATGCACATTTCATAGGAGGGAAGTTCATTCTATTCCATGCAAACATTTATTACATTGGGAGTTACATCTAGCTTACCTCATAAGTGTCGCTATGGGTTCAAGTGCGACATGTAAAAAATTCCACACGGAGGAAAATGAGGGTTCAACATTCATCAAGTAAAAATAGATCCTTCACATTGTGTCTGAGATGTAGTGCAAAAATTAGTCGTTATTTCACCATTGTGACAGCTGAGGAGAATCCTACCAATACAAATAGGGCATCTCTTTTGGGGTGTAATTGTACCTCAGAATTGTTCTTTTGGTGCAATGGGACACCAAAAGTGCACAGGTGTGCCAAAGTGGAGGTTGGAGCATGGTTTGCACCTCCATTTTGCACCTTGGAGTGTTTTCTTCACCTCGGAGTCAATCCTTGATGAAATTAGGACATATAATATATTAAATTATATGGAAATAGGGTAATAAATCCAATGAGACTATTAGGAAGCTTTAAATGAGTTTTTTCAACCACTTTTACCTCTACCTTCCTTTTTTCCTGGGTCTCAGTGGGATAATCCATCCATTTTGTTCACCTGGTCAGCACCTCAGAACATTTTATAATTTATTGTGAATCAGCTAAGTACCTTTTTCTCCTCCTCGCAACTAGGGTTTCATAATGTATTTCTTAGTTTTCTTGGGTGTTATTTATGTACTTAACTTTTTATTTATTTATTGCTATCATAGCATTCATATTAGGCTCTTATTATTCACATTTAGCTTAATCACCTGCCCAACTCGCTGCCCTCTAACTCTCTGACTGCCATGACCGCTTCATCTCTCAAAACCATCAATGTTGTAACCACCACTACGTTGGAAGAAAAATAAATACAAACAAACATAAAATGATGAATTTTTGCGTCCATATTGGTAGGAGATAGTGTGATCAAAAAAATTCATGCACAACTCAATTCAGTATACAGGTGCCACATGGATGACCTATATTTAATGGAGGTCATTATTACGGATCAAGAGGTAAGCGGTCGAGATTTAGGTACAACATTGTAATGCCCCGTTGGGCATCGACTTCCGTTTCTGCCACCTGCCCTCCACTGCCACCTTGGCCGACCAGGTCCTTCGCAGGTCTTGTTTGCACGTGGATGTAATTTGGTCTCCTCCCAACCACCCAACCTGCCGACTGTTATGACTGTCACGTTTTTCTACCTTGCGTGAGAGAGATGGAGTCGGTGGAGGCCTGTTTTTCTTCACCTGGATCTCCTTTTGCATCCCACAGTTTCATTTAAAATCTTGCGTATGGGCAGCAGTCTGGTTTGACGCCTGATAGCTAGTGATCCTAGGTTGTGACCGTGTGAGTTTTCTTTCTGTTGCGTGGGCTGCAGGCCAGTTGAAGGCATCTCCTGTCATGGCGTTTTTATCAACATCCCTGGTTCCTGAGCATTGACAGGACACGCTTCCTTCATTAGTAATGGAGCCCCTCAAATGCCGCGTGAAGCAGAATGGATGATCTAATGCCAATTGGCATTGGAAGCTGCACGTGGTTCAGTCTTGTGGCAGTGGATCTTGCAGCATAGTGAGCAACAGTGGATTGGAGAGGGGGGCTATGTTAAGGGTGCTTTTCCGCTTTGATTACGACCAATGATCTATTCCTTCGTTTTGGGATCTTGCTATCCAGTTCTGTTCCCCGTGGAAGTTCCTGTGCAAACGATTAAGTGGAGCGCAGAATCTTTCTTCCTCACGGCCTGTTAATCTTTGCTCTTCAGGAGGGCATTCACCTGTGTAATGCAAAAGAGTTTGGACGTGGTTTTTATTTGTTGTTTCTTGAGATGCATTTGGGTGGAAAAGGAGTGCAAGAGTTTGCTTTTGCTGGCCGCGATCGCTAAGCTGAGTGAAGTCAGGCGTGTTTCCTCCACTTTCTTTGGGTGCTGCGAGGTGTGTTCTTGTCGGGAATCCACAGCACAGCCTGCAACAGGAGTTAGCCAGGCAGCAGGCATGTTGCAGTTTGGTAGAAGCCTTTTTGGGCACTTCCAGCAAGCAGGTTGTCCAACTATGTTGTTATCTGTTCAGTATTGAATGCATCCTCAAATTCGGGATTCTCCTTCAAGATATTTTTATCAAAATCGACTATGTGACAGTGAGAGTGTTACCAGGAGACCTGATGAAATTTATTTGCAAAGATTCTCTATTGAGACCTTACTTGTTTTACGATGTAACTCATGGAAGAGAATCTCATAGGCGTGGATCTGTTTCATATCAGAATATTCATGAAGCACAATTTGCTTTGCAATTATATGAGCTTCTTCAATGAGTCACTAAGTTGGCAGGCATAAAGGTTTCTGTTGGAATTATCACACCTTACAAGCTACAGCTGAAATGTTTGCACCGAGAGTTTGATGTTGTCCTCAAATCTGATGAAGGAAAAGGTTTATATATCATTACGGTAGATGCCTTTCAGAGCCAGGAGCGTGATGTAATCATTATGTCTTGTGTCTGAGCTTCAAATCATGGGGTTGGCTTTGTAGCTGATATTCACCGCATGAATGTGGCACTAGCACGAGCTCGCAGAGCACTTTGGGTTAAGGGAAAAGCAGCTGCATTGAAGCAATCTAGTGACTGGTCAGCCTTAATTGAGGATGCTAAGTCTAGGGACTCCAGGTGTTTTATGGATATGGAGTCTGTACCAAGAGATTTTTTTTTGGTTAATAAAGCCATCTTCTTTTGCTTCGTCTCAGACTAGGGCTGCTCCTAATATGAGAACACCAAGGTTAGGAGGTCCAAATCAGAAACAATCAGATGCATATGGAGATGGTGGAGGTGTTTGGATGAATGACGAAGGATCAAGTTCAATTGCCAAAAATGGGGCCTACAGAAGTTCTAGGGCTAATTTGGAGCGGTGTTCGGAGGATTTTGGATCTACTTCTGAGAAACCCAGGGATGCATGGCAACAATCTTTGGGAAGAGGAGATAGGGTGTCGCCAGAAGATCAGCGAGGGAATGATAATCAGGTGTCAATGCGACCCGACCGAACTATGGGCAGAGATGCACATTTCGGACTATACAATTGATTTTATGAAGTCAAGAGCATGGCCGTTAACAGAGTTTGGACCTTCAGCAGGCTGAGGAAGAGAAGTTGCGCAGGTTGTGTTGCTGTTGCCCGAGCCCTGGTCGACGTGCTTGTTGGATTGGAAGAATTCTAATCAGGCATGTTAAATCTACTCCTTGTAATAGTTTTCTACCTTCTTTCAGTATCTTGAAATGAATATTCTTTCCTCTTGAATGGCGCCTAGACAAAATGTTTTCGTGGTTGTTTATATCGCTGCCTGATTGTGTTGGTTGTTCCTTTAAATCTCGTTCCAATTTCGCTGGTTTTGCTTGGAATGTTCTTTTCCTCTCTTATAGCTTACTCTATTTCATATTTGTCTAAATGGGCTACTGCAATATTGAGTGATGCAGTCTAGTTCGTAGGGAAGGAAACATTATAGAGTTTCGTTTGCTTATATGACTCTCTTTTAAAAGAATTCTGTGATGGTATTTATAATTGAAGGCTTACTATATGGAAGGTTAAGCCTTCATATCTCTATTTGGTTGAATAAATACGTATTTCCTGTTTAGGGCTCTCCTGTTTTGCTAAAAGGTACATTAATAGTGACATTGTGTTCTAAAACTTGTTTAAGCCTGTGGGCATTCCTTACTTTTTGTTTAATTAGAAAATGGCATTAGGGTTTTGTTTTAGAACTGTACATGGTTGACTTTTGTACCCAGTTCTAGAGGATGAATAACCTGACATCTATTTTGGCCTCTACGTGTTGAGAGAATTACTATACCTACTTCCTGGTTCAAACTCTTGTTTGATTAAAGTAAGGGGGAAACATTGTAAGTTTTATTGAATGAAATCTCTACAATTTTTATTAAGGGTCGCAAGCAAGCTATTAATAGCTGGACTGAAACAAAAGTTGTAGGTGAATCCATGGTATTGGACTCGTGAACTCGTTTCCTGTTAGATGACAGCTGATTACAGTGATAATATAATAGGTGGCTATTATATTCATCTGTTTGATATTTGCTAGACATTTCCTTGATAAGCCCACATGGATCGGGTAAAATTTCCATCTTCTATACCATTGGCAAGGAGCTCATAGAACTTCTAGGCCTGACTGCACTGCGTAACCTTCCTGATGGATATGTGTGTTGGTTCTTATTTTTGTGCTTGCACTCGTGGTAAGGTCTTTTGAGTCTGGGGCATCGCTGGTGTATTACCCACCGTGTATCGAATCCCTTTGTTTTCGAACTCGAATATCTTATACTTCAAACTTGGTTACTAAAAGTCCCATTTTGTGGCTTTGTTAAGGAAATCAATTTTTATTTTTATTTTAAAATACTTATTGACATTGTCGGAAATATATAAAAATTATTAACGACTTTTGGGTTTAGCCTTCCCTTATATTATGTAGAGAAGTTGACGATTAGGATAAGGTTTGTTGGTAGAATAATGGCCCTTTTTGTGTCTCATTTGTACGCTTTTGGAAGAGTGGATTTGTTTTGTTAACTAGTCCTACGTTTAAGAAATCCTATAAGAAGGTAGTGGTAAAACTCCTTGGTTAAAACTGAAACTATAGTTGTTTTTCTTTTAAGGGCGTCGAACCCTTATTACTATGAAGCCTCCCCCTGGGAGATTTGGATAACGTCGTTTTGTTTCGCGCCTACGATCATAATTAGTATGTTTTGTCTTCTCTTGGACCTCTTTAGATGGATGGATTGAGTATTGGATTCCAATCACGTAATCCATAGGATTACATGAAGGAAATATCAACACTCTTGACTTTCTTGTTCCTAACCCATAAGGTCTTGCCTTGATTTATGTGATTTTGTTCTTACTGGTATTTTGACTTTCTCCTTGTTGGATGGTTTAGATTTCTTTCTCATGCGAATAATTTTGGAGTTGTGGGTTGTGTTTTAATCCATTTTTGAATTAGAACATTCCTTTCTTGATATTGTTAAATGTTAGCTTACTGTTGCAATGTGTAGCCTTAACATGCTCAGTTCTCGCGAACTGATTCTAGCTAGTATTTGTGCAGATGGATTATGCGAGTAGATTAAAGGAAAGAGTTGTAAAGGTTTCATCAGTGCAATTTATGAAGTTCCTTGTAAAAATGTCCAATGTGAGGTAAATTTTGTAATAGTGCTTGCAAAGGAGTTTAGAAGACCTCTTGCCTTGGGTTGTTCTGAAATTTCGTGATGATGTTGTCTTGTCCTTCTGTAGGTAAACTGGTAACTTACCTTTGTGAGAAATGGTATTCAATCTTTACATTGATATGAGTATTGTAAAACTTTGATCTTGAGAATAAATTGTCAAGTTAAATCTTTCTAAGACTGAGTGACAATATATTATAAGTAAAGTAAAATGGGTCGGTTAACCCTTAAAGAAGCTAAACAAAAATAATAATTTTATATTCAACAAATAAATGTAGAGGTGATCTATTTGAAATCAAATAATTCCATGAGTGATCAAAATGAAACCATCCTTTGTGAAGTAAAAATTTTATAACTTGATATCCCTAGCTACACTAGCGAACATTATCCTTTTTATGGTGAATTCTTAGAATGATCCTAAGGTGAAACAAATTGTTAGTTGATATAAGATAATAAGATTTAATAAGTAGGAGGAATCGGTTTCGAAACCACGCAATCTGTCTCTCAACCATTTGAAAGGTAAATTGTTTTCTTTTGTAAAAATCATCCAGTGAAGCCTAAGTAAAATATTTAATAATTTTCGATAAATCCTCAAGCTTCAATAAAAACCGGGTTAATAACTAATGAGGTCATAAAGATGAATTCAACTCGACCTTCTTCCTCTAACCTTTTTCCAAGGTGCTTGGTAATCTTTCTCTTGAGTATGTTGAAAGCGAATCCATATTGTAATAAGGTTATGAGCGAGTTTTAGTAGCATAAGTGAGGATAGATGGCCTTGTGGAATTAAATTACCTCCTTTATTAAATAAACGAATTAAGCAAATAAATGTCAAAATAGAGAAGATTTAAAGATGATTACTCAGTGTAAAAAGAATAAACTTAGCTTGGTAAGATGAATTGTATGAATCATATCTTGAGCCTCCTTGAAAACGTAAGCTAAGAATTGCAAGATGTCTTTTTAAAATAAATAACCCTCAAGAATATCTCATTGTGGTTGGCCCTAGCTGTGAGAGTGTTCATGTGGTTGGACTTCTATGTTGTCTCTGTCAAAAAGAAAAGAAAAGTGTAAATTGTCCTTGATAGGTGTGAACGTTTCCGTGCTGCCTTTATGGTCATCCTTGTATCAAGTTGTTCACAGAGTTAGTTGTATCCTTGGTGACGACATGTTGTGTCATGTTATGTGTCGAAGCAAGTCAAAAAAAATTTATCCTGTCTTTTACTGTGTTGTTTGTGTGTGAGAATTTTATTAAAAACATTTTTTGGGCAAAAAGTGATGACAAGTAAAGGCAGGGAGCATGTACAACAAGGTAACAAAGACAAAAAATAACACAAAAAGGAGATAAGTGAAGCAAAGGTTATAGGTGTAGGGAAGAAATATATGGAAGGCTGTAACATTGAATTAATGTGATTGAGAGTTGTTATATTGGTTATTGTAAAGAAGTTAGATGATAAAAATAAATCATTTATTAATAATCTAAAACATTTCTTTTTGGCAAAAAATGATGACAAGTAGAGGCAGGGAGCAGGTGCAGGAAGGTAGCAAAGTGGAAAATAACACATAAATGAGATAAGTGAAGCATTTATACTCCCATCACATTTCCATCAAATTGTAAAGCAATTGAATTCTACCAAATTATAAGAATTGTATTCTCTTAAATTATCTCATAAAGTTAATTTTCCAAACTAAATCATGATTTCACTACAATTAAAACTTTTTTCCCATCCATAACTCAAGCTAAACTAAAAAAATCGTTGTTGTGCACCTAATGGAACAATATAATCAAAAAATTGCTCTATCGATTATGCTATATATATATATATATATATATATATATATATATATATATATATATCTAATTGATCAATGACTAATCATTCTTAGAGGCTAAAAGTAAAAAGTAAAAACAAAGCTTTTCAATGATCTAATTTAATCTTTTTATTAAATTCTAACATGATATTATAATTAGGAATTGTACAAAATCTCATATTTATGTTGATAAGATGAAGTATTTTCAGCAGTTCCTGCCATATAATTGGCACACTGACTCTATTGAAATTTTTTTAAAGAAATTGAAATATTGTTATAAACTTATTCAAAATTCCATACATTGAAAATTTATTCAACCAGGAAGCAAGATACTTGTTGCAAACAAACACAAGTGCTCACATCTGGTCACAATACAAAAATTCTGCAGTGATTAAAAACCATACTAGTATTCTCGAGACTGTAAAAAAAAATCACCTAACACAATTTTTTCAACCCAAAAAAAGCTAAAATACTTGACCAAAACTTGGGTTAAAAAAATTGCTATCAACATGTAAAGATCAAAACAATCCTTCCAAGAAAGATGAAGCACTCATGCTCTAAGTCAAAATAGAAAAATATTGCAATGTTTTCAGATAAAACCACCACTTTCCACATGCATTTTGAGTACAATTATAGCCAAAATTATATAAGGGTTGCATGGTCAAACTTAGTTTTCCTAGCTAAAATATTTGTCATCACAAGTCATAAGTTCTCATATTTAAGAACATATCGAGCAAGAATTGAAGCAAACACTCAATTTCCCAATAAAATACAAAAATTTTGCCATGTTTTACAACAAATGAGTGATGTTTGGAACAAAAGAAACAAACAATCTTCAGAATAAAAGAACACCTTCCACAGGCCTCTGAATCAAATTCTAGTAAAAATCACTCAGTTCTCACCATCAAAGACCCATTATTTAACATTAAAAACTTTAATACTTAAATTTATGATCATTCGTGCCAAAAGAAGTAGTTATAAACTACCAAATACAATTATTTTCCAGCTTGAGTCCAATTTTTGCCAAATTCCCTTTGTTTTGAATAACTAAAATCTTTAAGGCTTTAAAATAAAAAAATAACACCTCAAAAGTCTTTAACTCTTTAAGCTAAAAGAAAAACATATATCCATCAAAACATATGTCTTCGTCCCTTGACTTCAAATTTTAGTCATAATCACTTCTTTTCAGAAACTAAAACCATAAACACAAAGAAATCAAACTCTCCAAAAGTATTTAGTTACTCTTTTACACTAAAATAAACAATGACAATCCATAAAATCTACTTGCTTCACCAATTGAGCTAAAACTGAAAGTAAAAAACAAGGCAACTCATTTATGCGAAGACAAATCACTTGAGCCAAGTTAACAGAAGATATTACTAATAGATCCATGTGTGAGAAAAAACGTAATACTTGTGAAACCCATAAAACTTCATTAGTTTAGAGCAAACAAAAACTTACAAAAATTTAAAACTGTTTCAAAACAACGATTATCAATCATGCATGTCTCACGGCCAAAACGTTGCATTAATAGGGACATTAGCAGGAATGTCAGATTGTTTCATTGATCCTGTTGAAAATATCTGCTATATGTCTGTTGTCAAATCGCTTCAAAACATGCCTCCATTTCTTCGTATTTCTCTCCAAAACCTAATACCCCTGTGTATGTATCACTTCACCTTTAGAGTTTCTGCTCTTTTCAAGGTTTTCTAAGATTTTTAAGGCTGATATTTTTTCGTATGTCGGCATCTTGTGTCAGAATCTGACACACGACCACAATTACAACACAAGGGTTCCACTACTACATCGCCTACTTCTCAAAGAACTCGCCATAGAGCCTAACAAACAAAAACTACTAGTATTTTTTCTATTTTGTGGCATGCCACCCCCGTTACGACACGAATCCCCCGCTACTAGGTCGAATGCTACCACCTCAACTGGGATTAGTGTTTTCACACAAGCTACGACTCCTACACCACTTCGAGTCCAAAACCACAATTTTTTTCTCCTTATTCTCCAACACACAACCAGAAATCATCCTGTTATCTAAGACTTTGCTAAGGAAAAATCACATCGCTTCTCAAAAAACTTGCCATATAAGAGCCTAGCAGATGAGAAAGGAGTTCCATCACTAGCACCACTACCACGCGGCCTCAGGACACATGATTGGTCACAAAATGATTGTACTTCGACATCGCCTGCCCGCTAATCCCTGTCATCTATTTACCTGTAGCATGTCAGATATGAAAGACCTCATTCTCATTTGAGACGGCTTTCAGCATAATAATGATTGTATATTTACGCCAAAGGCATGTCTAATGCTCACTTAGATCCCTACGAAGACGCTCTGCTGCTTGAGTTGTTTAATTTTTTACTCGCTAGTTGTTTTGGGTGATGGTCAATGCTGTCTTTCATGGAATTAAATAGGTGGTCCATGATTGCCAAGATTCTTCCCGACTGAACAGACAACGAGATAAAAAATATCTGAAATTCATGCATTAAAAAGAAGTTGGTTAATATGGGTGTTGATGCCAACAATCGCATGCATAATAATTGTTTCATTGATCAACAAATCAATAACATGTTTACATCATACACCGACGATATCATTCCAAACTGTAGTAGACTTGCAAACTGTTAATTCAGAGGGTGTTGCTGGATGTTTTAGAGGCATCAAATATCCCTGTCCTATTTTAGATTTTGAGCTTCCGGAAAATGATGTTTGTATAATGATACAAACATCTTACAAGCAACACCAAGATATTTGACTTGTTATACGAAGGGGGCACCGATGGCTGATTTGGCTGTGGCACATTCTCAAGTTGGAGGAGATATGAATGAAACAACAATCTGGGAAAACATTTCTGTCATGATAGGAGGAGAATAATTAGAATACGGTATTCCACTTATGGGGATTGATACCACGGGATTCAATGTTCCCACTGAGCAGGTTTCAGAGTGCGAATGGAATTATCACCAAAGCCTCGAATGCTATTAGAATTGATTAGCGTTAAGTATTCACCAGATCTAAATGAACTCATAAAATTATGTGGTCCTTGTCAATAATTAGATGATTAATTATTAGATATTAATATCCATTTTGTTTGAAGTTGTTAAGACGGTTTAATCTATCTTTGTTCCTAAGTAATGCATATTAATATATTGATGATTTCTGGATTTTTATTACAAAAAAGTGTATGAATCTTTGAACTGATTTTAGTTACGAAACTAGTGTGGTTTAAATCGGTGCATCGCGGAATCTCTACCTTTTATTAGGTTGATAAATCTAGAGACATTTTGCCATATACGGTAACAAGACAATCAATATTCATTTTTACTATTTTATTCATATAAAGATATACTTATATAGTTATTTGAGTTAATAAAATTTTTAAAATGTCATTAAACTAAATTGTACCAAAACATTGAGATGGACTTTAAGTTGTTTTTAAAATTTATTCATCAAATTATATGTATAAGTGATATTGTGTACATTTCCATAATGTTGTAGGCCAGTGGCTATGCTCCACTCAATTCACACCTATGTATGGTGCCCCCTCCGCCATGGTTCTTATGGATATTTCCACATGTTGTTCCCTGGAATCCTGACGTCAGGCCGAAAATCGTGGTGGGGATGACACAACAGGGGAATACATTCTGGCCGAAGTGACGGGGATGCTAACTGTTTAATTTTGAATCATTGATGTTTTTGCCACCGATCCATCTGCACCAATGCATCATACCACGTCTTTTGAATCACTTCCAATCATGCATCAATTCACGAGGAAAGGGAAGCCCGAAACCAGATTAACGAGGCCAAGGAATGAAGAAGACCACCGTGTTCACCCAAGCTGATTGATAGTTTGCTCTGCATTTGTGTTTCTGAGGAAGAAGCAAGAAGGGTAGTCATCGTCGTCAGTGGAGGGAGCCATCATTACACTGTGAGCGAGCTAGAGGAGTTAGTTGCAGAGGACATCGTTTCTCTCCATTCTACCATAAGTTTAAAATCCCCAATCCAATCTACCAGTAACCATATTGTTTCTTAGATTCAGGGTTTCATACCGTTTTATAATGGAATTATTTTGTCTGTATCCATAGGCACATGATGTAGCTGATAAAATGCCTCGCTATATAGGGGTTTTTTTTTGTCTTTCTTAGTTGTGGATATGTTGGTAGCAACATATGCACAAAATGAGTTTTTTTTGGTTTGTTGAAGAGGCGTTTGAAACTACTTGCAGCTTTCGAAGTGTAATGTTAAATACACAGCTCAATCTTTCCACCTTTGCAATCATTCTCGCAATTGTGTCTGTGCACCAAAAAAGCCATAATGGTCAACATTAAATCAACAATTTTCTGTAAACCTTACATTACATTTAAGGTTAGTGACCAAAAGAAATGAAGGAATGTATGTCCACTTTCTAAAAAAAATCAGAACATTATACCAAAGCATAGTATAGGCTTAAATAAAACAGTAAGCTTTAAGTTCAACATTAAATCAAGAATCCTGTGGTTTTTTACCTTACAATTAAGGTCAGCGATAAAAAAATAACAGAAGATCAAATAACCATGCATTACCTAAATAACACTTCTTAACCAACCAACGAAATCCAAATATCAAATTTAACATAGGCTAATACCCTCTGCATTTGCATCAAAGTATACCCTCTACAACAACAATGTTCTTTTACTGAGCTACTCATAAAAAAAATGCAGAAATTGCTCAAATTTCCTAAAAAAAGTCTGGTGAAATACCAGAAAATAAAACTTTAACAAAAGAAAATTTCTTGATCAACCCAGAAAAACTTCCTTTCCACAATGCACCGACAAGACTACACTAGTAACAAACTATACATTTAGCCAATAACACTAAATTCTAACAATAAAAAATTAACCGTGTTATTAAAAAAAACCTAAGCCACCTTTGAGAACCCAAACAAAACCATAATTTTCATTAACAACGTCCAAACTAATAAATAAACACTCAAATAATCTACAGCTTACTATTTTTAATCAATAAAATCTTAAACTTATACAGAAAATAAAAAACTGTGGAATTGTTTTTTTCCCCCGATCAATTTTTTTTTATAAGTACGTATGTTTACCCTTTCCCAAATAAAACATTAATCCATCTCAAGGATTAGAGTAAAGAAAACCTTGCCCAAATTAAAAGTTTAGAAATTCTTTCGTGATCATATGCCACTTACACAGGATTGGCATCTCCACATAGGGTGCGTGTGTTGTTTTTTGCATATGTCAAATTGATACACATCCATTGCTATTTACAAGCAATCTTGTTACTTACATTGGTCTATTAATTTTGTTACTCATATTGTTATACTTTCTTTACGTTGTAGGTGTCATTTTAAAACATGCTTTTGGAGTTAAATATCCTTACAAATTATAGATCGTTTGATTTTAGCATCATTACACTTTTTAATTCCGGATTTAGCTAACGACTTATAATACACAAATGTTCATGCACATTTCCTAAAATACTATCTACTATGCAGTATTCAATTCAAACATAAACCATTCATTCTTTTCAATCTACGCCTCTAATACATTGTCTACCCATCTCCTTGCAGGCACTTCAAGCATGATGGCTGCATTCAACGCCATAATAGAATGTATTGGAAATGATTGTACCCACATACAACAACTACTATCCAAATGCATACAAGAGAAATACATAGAAGGCACACCTGTAGACAATGATGCAATATTCACAATGTTGCTTACACAGAAAAAACTAGAAAAAGCAAAAACAACCCTTCAAAAGGCAACCATTTCCAGCGAAGACACCATCCACATCCTTAGGGAAAATTTCTACGCAGAATATTATAAGCCCAGTCCCCCAAAACAACCAACCACCAATGTAAAACCCTACCAAGCTCCACATGTGCGAACCACAACCTGTAAAGTTCATGTACCAATCTCTCTTAAACTACTTAACATAGGTTTCAGACATACAACATGAATATAATGATTACTAATAAATATAAACTACTTTTTCTAATGCACAATCAACATACAATGTCACTACATTTACATTACTTTACATGTCAAACAATAATTACATAAATGTTTTGTACCTATTAAACAAAGTACATGTTAGACACATTTAGATGACCTTTCTTTCATTTACATAATCTACAGTTTGATTTTCCATTTTTTTGTTGGAAATCAGTATTACAGTTTATGTTGGAGACTTTCATTAGTTTTATGCCAGAGCCCACTGAGAGATAGCACATTCTTGCACAGACATATTTACCCATGCAAAAAATTATGTTCATGTGCCATGTTTCTCAATTACCAAAATAAAGATTGATTAACTGAAAAAGATTATTTACAAACCAAATAAACAAAAAAAATAAAAAACAATTACTATAGGCGTTACGCACAATAAATTCATCGATATTATAAAACATTCCATTGATGCATACTAAAATTACAAAAAAAATGCCCCCACTAAAAAAAACAAAAAAAAACATGGTAACACACGGCGTAATCTTGCTCCGCTCGGAGCGACCACTAGTCTTTATTTGCAAAGGTTTACTTTCAAATATGTTCAAGATTTTTGGGGGAAGTTAAAGTCTATTCCATTCCACTATGCTAAACAAAGTCTTTCTTCACTCAATTTATGTGGATTGCAACCTCAACTACAACATGAGTCGGTTCTCTTCCATCGGCAAACAATAACCCAAATATACTACACACGTTCCTAGTGGTGAGATCATTCCACCCCATGGGGAAATTGCTACTATAGTGGCATTCAAAAGGTTCGAATAACACATTATCTCCCGTGAATAAAAAGAATTAAAAATTTAACCTCCGCCCTGATGGACTTTGTAACTTGTGCCATTGCTAAACTGGAACGTCATGTTCGTGAAAAAGTACGTTAAAATAAGTAGTCGTTTAGGAAAAGTAGATAAAAAGAGTCGTTCGCTTCGAGAAAAGTCGATAAAAAGAGTCGTTTGGGAAAAGCAGATGTTGACGTGTTAAAGCAAAAAATGATAATGTATTTTGGAGGCCAAAGTCCGACGTACAAACCATTATAAATGACCTCCGTATTATTACTTAAATGCTCTATTTCTTTGCTTGGTCTGGTAAAGTATGGCACTAGGGATGATGACGGTACATCCTCACGGCATTGGGGATGACCCATGTCTTTTCTAATTCACACAAGGAAATACATGGAAATAATTTGGGATTCATGGCCTATTAGGTAGGTATACAACGGTAATTCTTTTGTTTCTTTGCTTTGCATTCGAGTTTCAATCCAGACATTTGCTTATTTTTATTATACATTATAATTTCTCATATTATTGCATAGAATATTAATGATCAGAATAGTATATCGAGTATGTCGAATATGAATGCCAATGCTTGATTTTTACTCGCCTAATGGACCGTTAAACATTTTTGTTTTTGTTTCCTCTGGCTAAAGATTTGTAGTCTGGTTTTAGAAAAGGCCGTTCTACGATTTGTAAGGAAAATGTAAAGGGATTTAACACGGGTTGAAGTGCTTGCAGACAATGTGTCCGGGTTTGCGATTTCTAGACACAGAAAATGGGGGAAGGGTTAAAGGTACGCCGATTTAAATAATGTTTAGTTTTAAATTAGGGCTTTACCTGGAATAATATAGGGTGTTACATTTTAATTCATCCCTGCTTTGATCATATGTAATGAAGAACGCAGAGAGTGTAAGGAAATTATTTAGGGCTTAACCTAGAATAATGCAGGGTTTCAATGGCCGAATAGCTTGAATATTTTAGAAATTGCCGGTCTAAGGGTTTATTCGGAAAGATTGGCTTTCTTAGCAAAATACACGGCTTTAACATGGGTTGGAGTGTTTTTTTAATCTAATCCTGAATATCTCTTTCTGATTTTCATTGGGATAGATTCTTAGTAATTTGAATTATAGGAGTAATTAAAGAGTTAGGGCTTCTGCATGTAGATTTAATGGTTTGAATGGAGGTTTGATTGAAATTATTTTTGGTTAACTACTTACATCATGGCACCTATCTGGAAGGTATGGACAAGAATAACAGAAGATATTTCAGGTTACAAGTTATATCTTATATCTTTATTGATAGTGTGTTGTTCAAAAGAGATATAAATGGAATCTTTCTACAATGCGTTGACTATGATAAGATTCAGAAATTACTATCAAAATTCCATGAAGGACCTACAGGAGGTCACTTCTCACCACGTACCACATCCTTAAAAATTATGAAAGCTGGTTACTATTGGCCTATCATATTCAAGGACTGCTTTGAATGGATTAGAAAGTGTAAAAAATGTGCTTTCTTTGTTGGAAAAGAACGTTTAGCTTTGTTACCCTTACAGCCTATTTCAGTTGATCATCCCTTTATGCAGTGGGCTCTTAACTTTATTGGCATGATAAACCCACCTTCATCACAAGGACACAAGTGGATATTAACTACTACAGATAATTTTACACGACAGAATGAAGCAATAGCCTTGAAAGACGCTAATGAAACTTCAATACTATCCTTTTATGAAGGTATAGTTTACAGATTTGGTGTTCTAACAACTATCATATTAGATAATGCTTTAGCATTTCTTAGTGCGAAGATAATATATTGGACTGTCAACTATGGAATTTACTTAAGTTCTTCATCTAATTATTACCCACAAGGTAATGGCTTAGCTGAAAGTACTAACAAGAACCTTTTAAGGATCATCATAAGAACACTCAAAGATAATCAAAGAGCTTGGCATCTGATGTTGAATTCAACACTTTGGACTGACATAGTGACTCCTAAAAGATCAATTGGCAATTCACCATACAAACTTGTGTATGGAAAAGAAGCAAGAATTCCTATTTCAGTTGAGTTACCTGCGTTAGATTTGCTGCAGTAAATGGAGCTGCTTGAGAATGAACCATTGCATGTTCGTTATGCAAAATTAATGGAATTACAAGAGCTAAGAGATCAAGCTCATGTGAACATGGAAAAGAATCAAATACAGATGAAGAAGACTTTTGACAAGAAAGCCAAATTCAGAGTCTTCAATGAAGGAGATATTGTGTTAAAATGGGATGTTGATCGTGCAAAGCCAGGAAGACACACAAAGTTTGATAAAATTTGGAGTGGTCCTTACATGATTTCAGCTTGCAAGGAACACAATACTTTTCAACTTTCAAGCCTGAATGGAGAGGAACTTCCCATTCCTTTGAATGGTATGTTTCTCAAACACTGTTATTGAAAATCCTACACTATCTATTTAGAATAGGATTTCCCTTTAATAAGTGCAGTTCCTGCACATTGCAATGTTTTTCAATTCAACAAGTGCATTCGTGCACGTGATATGGTTTACCAAATCCTTTCTCGGTTGTTGTTTTTTTTTGGAAGGGTTGGACCTTCAGAAAGGTAGATTTTAGTTTCATGTTTGGATTCCATGCCCAATGGACAAGAGCAAGGCAATGATCTACAAGCTAGCAGGTAGCTTTCCCCGTAGGATCGCCAGAAATGTTGACAATTTTTACAATTGTGCAAAAATGGGAAACTCAAAACTTCGTCACGATGGATAGCATTGGTGAAGTATATATAAGCTAGGGGAGATTTTTCAGATAATGTTGTTATTGCTAAATTAGTTAAATGATTACATGAAATTTGCAGCTATGTGTGCTGTTACAAAATGTAACAGATCACATAGTCTACAATTTCATGACTATCTTCAGCAAAAGAACACAAGGCCCCGAAGGACAACTGTGTTGTTTTTATGAAGACATTCAATTACAGAATAGGTGAAATGCTAAGTTTTGGAACAACATACATAAGTGTAGATTACAGAAATCAGAGTTCATTACTAGATGTTACAGGTTTTCTTTAATGTTGTTTCCTTCATGATTAAGACATTCAATTATATTACTGAGTTGTTTAGTTCATCATACAATCTATACAGAAAGCTAAAATGCAAAAAGAAATACACAACTCAATTTCAGAATTCATTGTTTTAATTCATAAGGAATTTTCAAATGTTTCCCACATAAGCTGTGGGATGTAACTGAAATGTAAAGTACAACTACTGAAATAAGAGGTACACATGCATGAAAGAGAAATTAAAGGAGTATGAGTGAACCCATCATTGCCTTGGGGGTTTTCTTCTTTCTTTGAAGCATCTCCATCTCTAGCTTTGTTCCTTCTTTATCTTTGTTATATAAGTTATTGTACCTAAAAAGAAGAGAAAAGATAACTATCAATTACGAGCTCAAGGATCAATTCATATTCATATTCGTTAGTGGATTTCAACACTATATCATAAGCATTTAAACAAACAGATGCCAAGTAAGATAACACAAAAAACCAAAATTATAGTGGGAAACCATTTTAGGAGAAAACCCCACTTGAAACCAATTCTTTATTAGGAACACAAATTCCAAACCTAACAATGGTTTTGGTTGAGAGCACCCACACCAGATTCTTCAAGAACTAACTCGAAGATAAGTTGAACACCCACTCAACATATTTTATCAAGCACCCACTTTCAAGGAGTACCCACCCCTATAATCTAAGCACCCACTTAGAAATACAACTGGTTTACAATTAAAATTTGATCATACATAATCAATATTACTTACACAACAGATTATGATCACTTTTGTGTATCATTTTGCACTAACTCTTTCATTTTTCTCTGCTTTCTCTTTCTCTATCTCTAAAATATGATCTAGACCTCTGATATCTACTCTCTACCTCTTCTTTTGCTCATATATTTCATTTACACTTGAGCTCTTTTTCTCCCTTTATCTCTCTTATAATTTACATGCATTGATTCCTCACATGAGCAACCACATAACTGCATGGAGTTTTTGATTTTATAGACAATCGATACTTTTCTTCCTTTTGCATTTTTTCCATTTGATTTAAAACTTACATGGGGTTTTTAACTCGTTAATTTAGGAGCCAATTTGATTTCTCATTATTCTAGGATTTGCAAAAAAAAACAAAATTGAATCAAAAATGTCTTTTTGATCTTCATCAACACCTAGAAATATGACATTTTCTTAGGGATTCTAACCATTTCTCTAAAGAGTCAATGAAAAATTTATGTTGGTGCCTCAACCTCAAGATTTCTCAAATCAGATCCATATTTTTTGTGTATCATAAGTTTACTTGCTACAAACAAAATTTTTCACCTTTTCTTTTGGATTTAGAGCATTAATGATAATCTGAATGATTTTGAATCATATGCGATCCTCAAACACCCATCCGCAGCCTCTTTATTTTCTTATGCATATCTTATTTTGTATCACGAATTTATCTTGTTTTCCATAACTTTTCTCTGTTATCTATGACCTTTTATACTCTTTCACATCTCTTTTGATATTTTGTGGCTTTTCTATTTACTTCGTGACTTTCTTATTTTGTGGGGCTTTTATCCTTTACCCGTGGGTTTTCCTTTATACTTGCGGTTGTCCTCCTTTACGTCGTGACTACCTCTAGTCTTCCTCCTTAACCCGTAGCTAACATTAGACCTCCGTAACCTCCTTTGAGTTTAGGTGGTCTCCTATAGCATTTGGTGGCTTCTTTCTCACATCTGCGGATATCTCAAAAATTTGATTAAGGCCCTTATAATTGTTCTGAATCATCCTGGATAGTCACTGAACAAACCAACTTCATGCACTTACGTGATTCTTCTCATAGAGTTGAAACTACCAATCAACCTTCATATTTTCATGTAGAGACTGCTTGATTTCCTTCCCTTGTATCTTATTCATACATGGTTCCTATAATTTATGTCTCATAACATCCTACATTTGTACTTTTTACCATCAATACTACTTAACATCAATGATAAAATTCAATGACAATGACAAAGGTCCAACATGTTTTCACATTTTTGTTTCATTTATGTTTACCTGTACATGTTATGCCAATATTTTTCATTTTATTCCTTTTATGCATAGCACTTGAAGTGTGCTTCACTAGCTCATACTAACTTTTCTTAATTATTTCCCGCTCATCCAATCAGGTATGAAATCTGATCCAATGTGTTTTAAAAATATCATTTAATAATTAATATAACATCCACATCAATTAACCCACTGAACCATTCAAGATCCCATTCAACCGATTTTATAATAAGTTGTCGTAACTGATTAATATGAAATATTCTAATATAAATTTTAATGATTAAAATAGAAAGGAAATCAGAAATTAGAATGTAAATCAGTGACCAAAAATGACACCAAAACTTGATAATTGAGTTCGGCAAACATCCTACGTCTCTGGGTTCATACAAACCGATCTATTAAAATTGCTAAAATTACAATTACAATAACCCTTATAATCAACAATATATATATCAAAACCTACAAATATGTACTTTCAGACCTTCAAAGAACTCTAATAGTTCTCAGTAAACATCCTCCACCTTCTCGAAGTACTTTGCCGAGGTTACCCCCTTTGAAATTCCACAAATAGTGACTTTCACTGACACAAAAATCATCACAAAATATCCAAAATGGAAAATAAATTTCACCACTAGGAGCTTAATTGAATTTTGAACAACTTTCCTGTTTGCACCAAAGTCTTGTTTTGAATCTAAGTCCTCAAAAAATGAGGATTGTGTAAGTAGGTATAAAACTTCCCTGTGACAGTCTACTCGCAAAGCTTCTTTATATAGAAGTGAGCTTACATGTTTCACACCATCGAGCTACTTGGCGAGTTAAGTTGAGCATGCGTGGTAAGTGGGAGGTTGGTTGTTTCAAATCCCCACCATGCCCTTATTCACTTTTACATTTCCATTTTGGGAATAAATCCCATATTTTTAGGGATTTATGTTTTTATAGACCTTTAAATAGGCTTTCACCTTTTAACTATGCTTGCACATAGTTGAAAAAATGTCATTGTGGCTAAGGCCAAGTATTATTTTTCCCATCATAGTTTTGAAAAGGCGAGTCCACATTCATGGGTCTCATGGGATTATGGCGCTTTGTAATCCCATGTTGAATATGTGGAGGTGGCCAGCATAGTTGTATATTTGAATTTCGAAAATAGTTAAATTCCAGTCGGTCGTTTGGTGGACATATAAATCCCTTCGAAGTTTACATATATGCGACACATTATATGTGCTAGTCGATGGAAATTGAATAGTGCCATGGTAGTGGCCACCTGGAATATAAAAGGCATGAGGTAAACCATGATGAACCCCACCGAGTTAGTAACCAATACCTCGGTCTCCCTAATACAATGTAAACTCGCCAATGCAACATGATACTGATCTCAACTAAGTTATCCAACTAACTTGAGCTCGGTCCCAATAATAAAATATAACATGATCCACCTTGGCAATAATACAAATTGTACCAAGTGGCATATAATAAACTTGTGATAATACAAATAATGAAGTATCAATGGTGATAACGACACCCCTCTATCAAAAGAGTGTGTTGACCCTGGCTGAGGGTCCCCAGCCAGCAAATAGTGGGGCCCACCATTTTTAACCTGATCGTCGAAGACAAGTTGTTCCAAAACAAACTTTGCACATTGTCAATCAATAATTCATTTTTTCCATGTGTCACTGCCTAACTGTCCAGTTGACCCGTATTGTGCCCTGTGTTCAACTGTGACCTTCTGCAGACCATATCTCACTCCAACGAGTCCATTTCATGCACACAAATAGGTGACAGAAAGTTCTCAGAATGATCTTCCATGCACTGTGATAGTTTAGGGAGATTATGGAAAACTATGAAGTCTTTGAAATGATCCCCTGATCACACCTCCCCACTAAGAAGGATTTTGTCCACAAAAGTTGTTTCACCCACCAAAAATTGTTGATCCCCTTCCTACATCTCACAAACACATACATGACACAATAGGAATAACAATATGGGTTAATCAAATCAAATGTTGATTAGGTAGTCACAAACAATCGATCAGTCAAAATAGACAATCATAAGCCACAAAAAGGAAATTTTCCACTGATACTTTGCGACCCTGTCAACCTCTGTAAATAGCTTGGATCAGTATAAAAAGACAAACCAAATGCCCAAGTAATAGGTGAATGCTCACTAAATCCTGTAGAATTTCATCCCACTATGATGCCATCATAAATAACTGATCAGATAAAAACACCCAATATAAATCAAGTGTCCAACTAATTCTGTGATACGACCCATCACTGAAAATACAATTTCACCAAAAATAGATCAATATAAAAGACCACTAAAATTCCCACAATAGGCTAGTGTCCACTGTCCATGAGAAACTACAAAACCACTGCAAACTGTCCAATATGATCCATAGTAAACATGACAAAATAGACAAAAACTAAACCAAGTGAACTGTCAGTGATAATAATCTATACCCATAATCTACACTTGTAATAGGATAGAAGCAAACTGTCTGCACAATTGAAATACCCAAAATGAGTGAACTTCCATCAAGTGAAAAGATCACCAGGTACAAAATAGTTTGTAAACCAATTTAACCATAAGGTCAAACCAACAATTGCAACTACAGATACCGAAAATGTGTAAATAGATCCAAAAATAGACATTTACTAACCATGCCCATTGGGTCTTAAAGCTTGCATACTAAAATGTTAGAAATCTCCCAAGCCCTTTGAAACATTAGTTGTACCTAACTGAGTACCAGAAACTCAAAGCTGAAATAAGGAGATGTAAATGGAGTATCAATCAAATTTCCAAAGTAAGAAAACCAACTGAGTATGGTAAACCTATCCCCCATCTATTCTCACCAAATCTGAACTCCAATAACCATTCAAAGCTAAATGGGAGAAAACAATTCCATTATAACAAACAACCGGAATCCCATAACACAAGCCCTTGAATTAATTTCATGGTAGAAACAATCAAGAGCTATGTAATATAAATTTGAAAAACTGTTTACCAACCCATGCCAACGGATTTTCATTTGCACATATTACCTGATCTTGGGTTGTAACATCAACTGAAGGTGAATTTGAAACTTCTTTTACCTTTGTAATAGGCCTATACTCCATCTTTGGCTTACCACTACTATGATGGCTAGATGGATGAATTTTCTGACAAATGTTCACCCAATGTTCATCATCATCACAAGGGATACAAATATTCCTAGTAACAGAGAAATTCTTCTTTTCATTTCTCACTCTTGAATGACAAGATTGGATTTTCTAATATTCCTTATTCTTGACAAATGAAACCAGCTTCTTCAAAAAAATCCTCCTCTTCTAAAATCTGGCAACACAATGATTATGCTTCCCAAAAAATGTATAAGGAAAGGCATTCAACATTTTCTCAATGTCATAGCCTAACTTTTTAAATTGAAAGAGTGGATCAAAATTTTAACCTTTATCATGTATATGATTATCGTAAGAACGTGGAGGTGGAATATCAATACCTCTTCATTGAATATTTTTACCAACTCCATACTTTGACGAAGAAGCACTTGATTCCTGCACCGAATCTATCGTAGGAATAGTGGGATATTCTCTTGGCTTTCGAAATCTTGTCTCCCATCAGCATGCTTGAAGCATTCTCGAATATCCTTTCTCACACTAGTAAAACCCAAACCTTCAAAACAAGGATGATCCTCGACTTGTATTGGGTTAGTAATGCCTTGACAATATTTTCCAAGACCTCTTCCATCAAAACCCATCCTTAAATAACAATTTAGATCCAATGCCACTAGTATGCTTTTCAATAAACCAAAGACATCATTACCTGAATCCAAAACTGAATGGGAGGAAGAACAAGATTCCTGTGGTGAAAAACTTACAATGCACTCTATCATGGTCACTTCATCTAAAGTATAAAGAGAGGAATTTTCTCTTCAATTGAAAACCACACTGCAAACTAATCAAGATCTCATTATTTTATTCTATCACTTTTTTCAATTGATCAACTTGCTCCTCAAGGGAATAGAGCTTGCATTTCAGGAATGCATTTTCCTCCTGAAATTGTCTATTGATGCTCTCGACCTCTTCTAGTCTTTCCCTCTTTAATGATTTCCCCATGATTACCTGCAAACCAAATGATCCCCAAAATACTGCAAAACTACCAAGTAAGAAGATCAAACCAAATAGTCTACACTGATGGGATTATCAAATCACAATTCGTATACAAATGTAACTGAATTTACGAAACCATATCTCATACCAACATGATTGGTGTAAACTTAGCACATATTAATTCCACTAATAGAAAGTTTACCCCGAATGACCCTAATTAGTTATGAAATCTGATCCAATGTGTTTTAAAATTCTGATTTAATAATGAATATAACATCCACATAAGTTAACCCAATGAACCATTCCAAGACTCCATTCTCCCGATTTATAATAAGTGTCATAACTGATTAATATGCAAATTCTCATATAAAATTACTGATTAGAATGGAGGACAGGAAATCAGAAAATTAGGATGCAAATCAATGACTAAAAATTGACACAAAAAACTTGATAACAGAGTTCGGCATGCAATCCTACGTCTCCGGGTTTATTCGACTCGATCTATTGAAAATTTCTAAAATTGTAAGTACAATCACCCTTACAATCATATAATATATATATCAGATCCTATGAAAAATTCACTTTAAGACTTTCGGAGAACTCTAACAATTCTAAGTAAACGTCCTCCACCTTCCCGAAGTAATTGTCTGAGGTTACTCCCTTTAATATTCCATGCAAATAGTGACTATTCTCAATGTGTAAAATGTCGTCACAAGACCTCTAAAAGGGAAAAACAAATTCACCACTAAAAGCGTAATTGAATTCTTGAACAACTTCCATGTTTACACCAAAGTCAGGTTGTTAACTCTGAGTCCTTGAAAAATGAGGATTCTTGGAAGTAGGTATAAAACTACCCATGTGACACTCTGCTCACAAGGATTCTTTATATAGAAGCAAGCTCATGTCTTCACACATTGAGATGATTTTACATGGCGGTGGAGGCATGTAATTTTTTAGTCTGAGGTTGGGGGTTCAAACCACAACACCCGTCACCTACCACATTTTACTCCCTTTGAGGGGATAAATCAATATACCCAGGAATTAGAATCAATTAAACCTTTAAATAGGTGTTTTCCTTTTTTTAACTTGACCACATATTTGAATGCTACTCCATGTGGCTATATGGCTCGATTTTCATTTTATGTTGCATCCCCTTTTGACCAGTCTGCTACCCATAACCTCCACGTGGGCTTCCATGGTCGATGGGAGTATATAGAAATCCCACATACATGGGATTACCAAGTGTGGAGAGGCTTTAAAAGTTGTGGTAGTGTGAATTAATAACGGTCAAAGGACCACCTTTTTGTTTGATGTGAGTATAACTCACGGATCTCGTGAACATATATGCGCCAATTTGTAATGTGTTGTTCCGAGTGGAAAGGTCGATTTGAGTTGGCCACGTAGTGTCTATGGAATGTATAAGATCCTAAGATGTATGTAATATAAATATCGAGCTATGTAAAATCTTGTTGAGTTGGCTTGGCCTACCAACTTAATTGTGAACTCCTCCAATGTGATAATGAGCTCACTGATCTATGTCCAACCGAGCTGACTGATAAATCGATCCAAGGCAAGACCGAGTTGTCTCGATAAAATAATGCAATACCAAATGATAATATTGGGTAATATAATAGAACTTGTGGCAACACAAATACGAAGTATCGGCGGTAACGACACCCCTCTATCAAAAGAGTGTGTTGATCTTGGCTGAGGGTCCCCATTCAATAAATAGTGGGGGCCACAATTTTTTATTCTAACTATCGAGTACTAGCATTCCAAAATAACTTTCACCATTTAGATATAGCTTTATTTTTTCCACGTGTCGTACCCACACTACAGTTGACCCGTATTGTGCCCTTGTTCAATTGTGACCTTCTGTGGACAATATCTTGCTCCAACATAGTCTGTTTCAAGCACACAAATAGGTGACATAAATATCTTTGAACCATCTTCCACACTAGGATGGTTTAAGGAGATAATGGAAAAATATGTCCTTGAAATGATCCCCTTATCACCCGTGGATCCTGAAACAAAGATAAGAAAAAAGGAAAACCTAGAAAAAAACCTTCCCGTGATACCAACTGAACCTCCTGTGTATCCAACTTCGAGTTCATTCAATGTTTTGGTTACATCCATTCAAGAATAGATGTTTATTGAATGGCCTTCAGTTGTAAGATTCTTCCCTCTTGGATGTGGTAGGGATGCAATGGAGATTTTCATCCCTCTCAAAGCTTTCATTATAGACATAATATGCAAGAAATATGAGCCAAAACTATTTAAAGATGATGACCCTAACGAGGTTGACACATACGATGAACTAGGACTCAATGATACGAATGTTGGTAAAGAGAAGATGACTGAGGAGGCAACCAACCTTCTAGTCAAGGACTGCAACCTGAATCCTAAAGAGGTTCTTTGTAGTTTTACTGCTCCTTTCCCTTTACTTTTTTCCCACCCTATAAAAAATTAAATTCCTCAAATGTGATGTGGATTTCTAAAAAATGTTCAAACTTCTCTTGTTTACCTTTGTTTTGCAAGCCTAGGTAGAAAAAATACACTTATGTCCATACTTTATAATTTTATATGTATGATTTTGAAGTGTTCGATGGGTAGGTTTTTAGTGCATATTTGTATTCTCTATTAAAATCTTAAGGCACACTATTCCCTTGTAAAAAATAATTATCGACTATTTTTTTATGGTTGTTTAAACACTTGGACTTTAGCGATGCAATTAATGCCTCACCTAATATTAGCTCTACAAAATTCTATTGCACATGTTTCTAAAATACTCTTACATGATGTGTTACACATAATTAGAAGAAAACACAATATATAGTTATTTGTTATGTGACTCTTTGCAACTAGTGCACTTCATTACATTATTTACATTTTTATGTTGTTTTTTTGGGATATGAACATTAGAAATAGGTGACTTTTGCAATCATTAATTTTGTTATCTTATTTTGGTTTTCTTAGCCGTATTTTTCCACTGAACTACTGTACTTTCCTCACTTTGGAAAACATTTTAAAAATAGGTTTTTATTCCATGACAACCGAATAAATGTGGGACATATCGTTATACATTTTAGTTTGCTTTCAGATTATTAAAATTCATAACAGATTGTTTCAAAATATTGATTTCAATTTTTTTTTACATTGGAGGATTCCTAACATACTCTGCAACAATAGAAGACACCCCAACACATGTGGAATGCCAACCATTTTCATTTGAGCTATTATAAATCTCTTCTTGAAGGTTCCACATTCATGTGTTTTCAGCTTGGAAAAACTATGCAGTTTTGGGTGAATGTTGCAGTTTGCAGAAACATAAAGATTATTTTCTCCAAAACACAGGTAAAAAAGTTAAAATCTGGAAACAATAGTCCTTTTTTTGCTCTGCAGCTGTTGAGTTGTCTTTCACTATTACATTGGTTTTAATATTCTATATGTTTTTCAGTTGCAAAAAAAGTAAAATGGGAACGAGAATATTGATTTTAATGGCTACCTTATTACCTTGTTGATTAGTAATATGTTTTAGATACACCTCTGTTTTACAAGTTTGAATGTATTGCTATATCTGTAGTAATTTTCCCTTATTGATTTTTTATGTTTACGTGAATTTTATCAAAAGTGTCATTACAAGAAGATTGTTGGAAATTCACTTTTTTAGCATTGATTATTGTTGGTGAGAAATTTTTTTGGAGGAAAAATTTGTGGGTTTCTTGCCAACACTTTGGGAATCCAAGTCCCTCTACTTAAAGGGTGCAAATTTTATATATGCATGCACGAGTAAGGTGAGTTTTATCTAGGTTGACCTTGTGGCCATGGATCCAACAGGGGCACTCCAACTGACCCTATGGAAAAGCTAACAATGGCTTATTAGGGAGGAATTAGTTAGGAGAGTGGGAAAGGGAGTGAGAATATTAGATAAGAGAACTAATGCTAGCAAGTAGAAAATCAGAGTCTTGCATAACATAAGTTATAAGTTTCATCACATGCATTAAAATTAAGAAGAAATAATTTGTAAATAGCAACAAGACCAATTAGAATTTAATGAGCAAGAAAGTATCAATAAATCCCTTAGTCAAAAAAGGCTAGAAACTCCTTCTTGTATTGATGCTCAAGTAAAATTGTACATAGTATGAGAATGGAAGAAATTTGAGAATAGGGGAGAATGGAAGAATTTTCTATCTCTTTTCTCTTTTCACAAGGACATATCTCTCATGAATTCACAAAAATAGCTAAGAAGTATTTCAAAATTAGAACCCCTTTGAATGAGGAGCTCATTACAATTTATAGAATTTTGGAAGACTCTTTGCCTATCCCCTGTTGACCCTTCATATGCCTTAAAAAAATTCACATTCTTAGGAAAACATTAAGTCCCCTTTTATAACTTAAGGGTGACTTATTACATTCAAAAATAAATTCATTTTAAAATAATTAAGCATTATGAAAAATTGCAACCCCAACACAAAATTAGAATGTGGAGGGGAGAGAAAGTGGGGAGAGAGAAGAGAGAGAGAGAGAGAGAAGAGGAATCATACTGATGAAGATTATACTCTTGTTCGACTCCTAGAAAGCTCAGTTGGATTGACCTTGATACTTTGAACCCTTTGCAAATGCTCTTAAGCTATGATGGGTTGCTTCAGGTAATTTATTTGGCTATATGAAACAAACTACCTTTGGATGACCCATGAAAAACTGTGAACTAAGTGTTTAGAAATGTTATTAATGGAACCTTTGGTAACCATGGTATTTCTCATGAAGATCCCCTCTAAAAGATTAAAACTTTGGAACCAAACCCATATTTCCTTAACTCCCTCCAACATTGCCACACTGCTCATTTGGACATGATCTTGAGACATGAATCCAATGATTGTAAATTCACGACAGATACTAATTGAAGCATGCTTCTTGTTGAAAGACACTGTTGACGATCCATGTAAGTGAACATTCACTGCCACATACTTTGCATAGTTGGTGATGATAGAGATTGTGACTATTTTCCATTCTATAATGTTGAACTTCATTTTTCTTGACACCTACTATATTTGGAAAAGGCAACTATTTTTAGCAAGTGTCATATTTTTCCCTCTTTGGTCTCCAACTGGTGATGTCAACTTGGATTTTCAACTCCTTGGTGATCCCTTTCATGAAATCCACTCTTTGGAATAACTTTTTATTTTTATTAAGTGCCTACAAGACAACTTAAAATTTTTAGTAAGTGCACAAATTAGCTTTTCTAAACCTCACTGAATTATGGTAACTTGAATTCCTTCTTCTCATATGTTTCCTCTCATCTTCTGGGCTAATTGGCCATTTATAGTAGGGGCTTTTGGGACCACTTACTATTTTTAGTAAGTGTCAATTCTAGGCTGAGATGACCTTTTCGATGATTTTCACTCGTAATACCTCCTCTGTGTTCATTGCCTCCTTCGTAGCTTCTTCAGATGGTGACTTACCTGAAATAATAGTCTCCCATGTAGAAGGCATGCTATTTTTAGTAAGTGTTCTTCTGGTGGTCGGATCACAATGGAATGAAGTTTTCTGATATGGGGTTTTTCCCAATATCACCCCTATGAAATTTCAGGCTTACTTGATCACTAGTTTGGGAGATTTTAAAATTTTAAATTTTTCCACCTGCAGCTATGGACACAACAGCCATTAATGGAGCTTGAAAATTGCAGGTTTTGTTTCATCCTCTTTGCATGATGAAAATTATATTTTCGATATGAGTTTTTCTTTCTTTTCTGCCGGTGAATTTTCTCTTCAAACCGATTTTCGGTTGATCATGAAATTGTATTTTTATTTTCATTGTGCAAGAATGAGGATTTCTTCACTGTGAACAATTTGTACTATGAATGGGAGATCTATTACCAAGGATTTTTATGGCCTCTGAAAATGGTGAAGATAGAAAAAAATTGTCTCGATTTGTGCACTAGTTTACGAGATATGTTGATTTCTTCGTTTGGTGACAATGAGGGTTTTCAAATGGAAATATTTGTTTTACATTCTTGTTCTTCATCTTTCAATCTGATTTTCCTCTAAAATATTTGTTCTTTAATGAGGGAAGGACTTGGTGGAGCTGGTGGAGTGCAACAATGGTGGTTTGGATGTTCTCTGCAACTTTCTTTTGGCAGTGAGTTTCACAGGCAACAATGGAGAAGCAACAAGAAACAACAAAGGAGTTAGAATTTTTTAAAATTTGAAGCTGGGGTTGGGTAGATTTTTGTGTCCCTGATGTCCCTTTAGCTAAAGGGATGAAAGGGACATCAATTTCACATCTCGCCTCCTCGCAACACTTGTCAATCATCCAACGGTTGAGCATTTGGGCTAAAAGAGCTATGAGGACCAAAGGCATACCTGGGGCTGAAAGTTTTACTATCCCCTATGACCCTTTATCTAAAGGGATGAAAGGGACATTAGGCATCACACCTAGATCTAACACTTGGCGGGCATCTAACAGTTGTGCATTTGGCTCCAACTCCTCCTAGGGGCTATCTTGCACTAGAGAAGGTCGCATTGATGACCTGAGGACCATAAGGGGCTAGGATAATTTTCATGTCCCTCATTACCTTTTCCAAAGGGACAAAAGGGTCATGATTTTTCACATCACTCCAGGTTACGCACTTGTCACAGTCTGAACGACTGAGGGGATAGGCTCCAACAAGCACCTGAGGGCTGAAATTGGCATCTGCAGAGGGTTCCATGTGTGACCAGAGGGAAAAATAGGGCTGGGAACATTTTACTGTCCCATATGTCCCTTTTCTTAAGGGATGAAAGGGACATCAAAATGCACTAGGCTCCTGGAGTTGACACGTGTCCACTTCAAAAATTGACTAACTCCTAAACTCTTACCTTGAGGACAACTTGTGACGGCGATAACTTGAGCTCCTGATGGAATTTTTGGGAATTTTTTTATACAAATTTGACTGAAAATGGAATTCTAAATCTAATGGTGGGGTATCAGCTCTTTATTCCTCCATTTATGTCCCTAAAAAATTAAATTTTGTTCTTGCTCCCTAATAGACTATGATGGAAAAAACTAGATATAAACCTATTGCACCAAATGTGTTGTGAAAAATATGATTTTACCATATTTTAGAGATCTGAATTACCTTTCTGAAGATGTCTTGTTTATCTCCTAAATCCTTTAGAGCTCCCAGGAATCACTTCCCGAAGCTTAGTAGCTTTTTTGGCCTTGTGCACTTCCTAGGCTTGAGAACCCTGTTTTTGATGAATCTGCCCCAACTCCTCCAAATCTTTCCTGAATCTTCCAAAATAAATTCCTTGATGTTATTAGACCTTTGATTCATCTCCATGTTTTATTTTTCTCTCTTTTCTTGCTCTAGGGGTTTGCACCAGTCCTAGGAAGGCCAGTGGTAGCCTTTACCACAATTGTCCAAAAATAACATTCTTCAAGAACTCCTAAAATCACCTAGGGGGATTGAATTGAATTTCCTAATTCACCTAGGGGACTGAGTTAACATCCATTGGGGGGTCATTGGACTGACTGGGTAAGTCTAGTGTTGAGGACATGTAGACCTGGGGTGTCTTGGAAAGGTAAAACTTAAAAACTTTGACACATGGGTATCATTGTCATGCTCAAAAATTGTAAATTTTCTTGTTGCACATTTGTATGAAAACAATTGGCTCTAGCTTGGGGACATGGTATGGACTGAGTGCAATGAATACATGGCATGAGGAATCCCAGAATCTCAACTTACAACAAATTGACCAGTGCCTTATCCATTGGGCCCTAAGGAGTTATGTATAACTTACAAGAGAGAGAAAACCAAGAAGAACACACACACACACACAAAACAATGAAAGGAAACACACAACACACATGGAAAGGAAAAGACACACATAATAGAAAGGGAAACACACCTAACAATCACCTATGTTACAAGGCGGGGAACAACCCACTTTCAGTGAAGCACTTTTCTTTTTAGGGGTTACCCCCGAAGGGGTAATACATAATGCTGATTTTCTACAGATTCGTTGACTAGTTCCAGAAAGTAGCCTCCTCTCCTTAATTATTTATGAAATCCATGTTCTTTCATGATTGTCTGTGTTGTTGTAGGAGTGATTCTACGTGAGCTTTTTGATGCTCAGGCCTTCACTTAGAAATTTTATTGCCTTCATTCCCTTTGAAATCAGTTTCATAGTGCCAGTTGCATTATGTTTTATCCACATAGCCGATTTTTCATTGAGCATCTCATCACTGCCCGAAGGATGATTTTTCATTCAAATTTCTTAAATATTCTAAGTTATTTTCTTTCCTAGGTCTATGCTCATTGACATATTTTCCATGAGATAACCTTAGATTCATCCTTTTGATCAATTTCACTATGAGGTATTTGAATACTGACTAGAGGATCATAAATAACCTCATACCTATTTTGTATGGCCATGGCATGAGTTAGGAGGTCAAGACATAGCTCAACTTTCAAGATCTTCCGCATTTTTTGCTACATCCAAGGTTTCTTATACAGAGTCCTCTTTTAAAATTACTAACGGTTCATCTTTAAATTCATTTGAAGCACCCTCATCTTGAAGTTCATGGAAAACATTGGGAGGGGTTGCTTCATCATTTTGGGAGCTTTTGCATTCCCTCACACCTTTATCAAGGGAAGTATTGAACTTTAAGGGCCTCAAGATTCCTTTCTTTCAATTTTTCATCATGGAAAGAGTCTTCCCTCTTCAAATGGGAAAGAAAATACCTCCATTTCATTATTGCATCCATCAGACTATTGGCTCAGGAGGGACATCAAATTTTTCATCTTGCTTTATTTCAACATGGCTGATCTTCACATTGGTTGATGCTTCCAAATCAGATTCATGCTTGTCTTGTAGATTCATAGCCTACATCAAGAGTTCTAGACTGAGTTCAGGGTCTTTTGTTTCTTAAGTAACTTTAAATGAATTTCACATTGATTCTTCTTTCAAACATTTTGAGAGCTCATCATAAGTTGATTTAGTTTCTTCCTCATGAATGACATAATCGAGAGAGTATTCATCTACAAATGGGAATGAGAAAATTTCCACATCATTGAAAATATCCAATAATTCCTCTATTTGAAATTCATTTAGAACTATCTCCTCTTCTTTGTGGCCCACATCATCTCGGAAACTCAAAGTTACCTTTTTACAGTTCAAAGTTCCTCAACTCTTCTTCAAGGTCCATGTCCATCTGGGAAGGAATGATTTGTCTTATTAAGATGGGAATATCATCTTGCTCCTCAGTTGTCATTAAGTGATTCATCCACTTGTTATCTTGATACAGAGATGTTGGTTCCTAGACTTCTTACACAATTTTCACCGTGTACCTCATCTTATTCTCTGGAAGCAATTTCTCCATGTCTCCCTTGACTGGTATGGTTATAGAAGACCTATTCATCTGAATTTTCCCTCCCAAGTCTCGGTAGAAGCTTTGACCTAACAACATTCCAAAATTTTCCAGGATGTCCGCTACCAAAATAGTCATGGATATATTTTTATCTAGAAATTCGACAAGATCCACTTATGCATCTTTGATCTTCCCCACAAGTGAGACTTCCTTTGATTCCATGGAGTAACAAGAGCCACCAGGTGGATTCATGGTGAGTTTCTAAGCTTTGGAAAAATTCACAGGCATTACATTGTCAGAGGCACCCAAATCTATAATGAAATTATTCAATATGTATTCTCTAATGAGAAGAGAGACATAGAAAGGATCAAAATTGTTTGTCTTTGATGCACTCATGGAAATCATGTTATGTGAGGTAGGCGTAGGTGGGTTTGGTAGTATTCCCTTAGAACTAGGAGTTACAGTGTCGGTGTTAAAATGTCATTCCTGAAATATCAAATGAATATCTCAAATTGTTCATGCTCATTCTACAAATATTTGGTTTTAGTAATCTACACTTTGTCTTTGTCTGCATATTCTATGAAGTTAAAAGGATTAGATGCGAATGAGAGTTATGAAGGGACCGCATTTGGAGTTAGGAAAATTTTGGAAGTCGGGGTAGATTTTTGGGGAACATAGGGAATTTTGAAAGGTACACTATGAGATTTCAAAGTACTAGATTTTATAGGAGTATATTTATATTTAGAATTGGAAGAGGCATCAGAAGACTTACTTCAAATTGCAGGAGTCTTCTTGCTACATGATCAAGTTTCGACAATGCAGACTCCATGGTGGGTGGGAGCGGAGATCCTCGATTGATTATTTTATTTTGTGGAGTCCACATGGAGGATCTTCATCCTTATTTTTCTTTAGCAGAGTAGTGGAGGAAGAGGATCCATTTTGAGACTGGAAGTGAGTGAAACACAGCACATGAGAATCTAGTGCCTCTTTTCGTCATCTTCATCACACTCCAAATTCACATGAGATCTGATTTTGTGTGTCACTCAAGTTCTTCAACTATCTCTAGGAAATTACCACCTTCATTTTCTTATTCAAGTTCCTTATTCATCCTCTTGAAGGAATCCTACCACTTGTATTGATAGGTGGGGCCTCTAAAGAAAGCCTTCGAGGTGCTCCTAAAATCTAATTTATGGTGTTTTATTGAGAAGACACTCGTTTAAAAAATTTCCCTCTTCAATGATGTCATTTCATTTGCCAATTTTTGCAAGAATAGATTCATTCTATCATCTTTAGGATTTTGGGATTTACCATTTGAGGGAGTCTTTATATTTTCAGAGAGGATGAGATTGTCATCGAGTTCAATGGCCATCCTTTGTTCTTCTGCAATGTTTCTTGGTTGAACTCTTTGTAGGAAAAATCCTACATCTGGTTATTGAGCATTTGTGAAGAACCTCTTGACATTGTTTTTGATACGATGAATCTTCTTCTAGTATCCTACGGAGCAACCAATTGAAATTATCCATAAAGTCTCTCATAGTTTCATTTTCTTCTTTCTTCATCTGTTCCAATTAAACAAGGAGGTCTTGACAATCCTCAGTAAATATGAATCTTATCCTCAAACTTGGACTTGATATCATTCCAAGTGATTGATCCCTGTGGGCAAGAGGTAGAACCATTCTGCTACTTTTTCTTGGAGAGATTCCATGAAAAACCTTACCACAAAGTCTTCTTTTACGACTCTAAGAATCCTGCATGATGTGGTGAAGGTGGCAATGTGTTCTTTAGGATGTTGTGTGGTGTCACCTTTGAACTTTGGAAAGTTCTTACGGGACCCTATTGGTAGATCATGAAGGGGTGGTTCAAGAGCGAGCGGGCCTATATTTCTTCCCCATGGAACAATGGGTTGAGGCCTTTATTCTTTTTCTGTTATTGTTGTTTATGTTTCTTCTTTAGCTCTTGCAATTTTATGAAAAGGACAATTGTGGAATGTGAAACAGTCTTTCATGCTTGGAATTGCAATAGTGCACTTTTTTGATGGGCTTTCATCAAACCCTTTTGAAAATGCAGATTTTTTTTGAATATTTTATTGACCTTTGTGGTCATATTTTGGTCATTTTTGCGAATATTTGGGTGCAAATGCTGCTAAATTCCCCATGGTATGTGCCAAAAACTGTTGGCAAGAAACAATTTTGGAGGAAAACTTTGTGGGTTTCTTGCCAACACTCTGGGAATCTAATTCCCTCTACTTAAAAAACTGCAACTTCCGTATATGCATGCGTGAATAAGGTAATTTTTATATGGGTTGGCCTTATGGTCGGGGATCCAACAGGGGCACTCCACTAACCCTACAGAAAAACTATCAATGGATTACTAGGGAGGAATTTTCTAGGAGAGAGAGAATGGGAGTGAGAATGTTAGATAAGAGAATTAATGCTGCAAGTAGAAAATCAGAGTCTTGCATACATTAATTAGAAGTTTCATCACATGCATTAAAATTAAGAAGAAATAATTTTGTAAATAGCAACAAGACCAATTAGAATTTAATGAGTACAAAGTATCAATAAATCCCTTAGTCAAAAAAGGCTAGAAACTCCTTCTTCTTGTATTGATGCTCAAGCATAAATTGTACATGGTATGAGAATGGAATACATTTGAGAATAAGGGAGAATGGAAGAATTTTCTATCTCTTTACTCTTTTCACAAGGATCTCTCTCTCATGAATTCACAAAAACAGCTAAGAAGTATTTCAGAATTCGAACCCCTTTGAATGAGGAGCTCATTACAATTTATAGAATCTTGTAATTATCTTTGCCTATCCCCCATTGATCCTTCATATGCCTTGAAACTTTTCACATTCCTAGGAAAACATTAAGTCCCTTTTATATAAACATAACTTAAGGGTGACTTATTAAAATAAAATCATTTTTGAATACATTAAGACATATGAAAAATTGCAAATCCCAATGAAAATTAGAACATTGAGGAGAGAGAAAGTTGAGGGGGTAAGAGAGATAGAGAAAGAGAGAGAGAAGAGGAAGGATGTAATCATTCCTGATGAAGAATCTGCTCCTTGTCGATGAAAGCTCCTAAATGTAGTCGGATTGACTGTGAATCTTTGAACCCTTTGCACCCTGAATGATTTTCTTATGCTACGGATGGGTGCTTTGGGGAATTTCTTTAGTGTTTGAGAAAATTTTTTGAATGTACCCATAATGACCACAACTAAGTTTTTAGAAACACTTTGAATGATAACCTTGACCCGAACCATGGGTATTTGTTGAAGATCACCTCTGAAAATACTGAATGAGTTTGGAACAAATCCACCTTGACTTCCTGCAACAGACTGCACTGCTTGTGAAACATGATTATGAACCACATATAAATTGAAGCATGAAATGAGTGTTGAAAGACACTATTGAGATCCATGTAAGTGAGCTCACTGTCACCTACTCCCTCATAGTCTGATGATAGAGAATGTATTGTTTTCACCCTTTCAAATATGAACTTCAATTTTTCTTGACCTCACTATATTTGGAAAAGTTAACTATTTTTTGCAAGTGTTGATAATTTTTCCTCTCTGGTCTCCAACTGGTGATGTCAACTTATTCAACAACCAGTGTGTTCCCTCTGTGAAATCTTCCCTTTGGAATAACTTGCTATTTTTAGTTAGTGCCCATGAGACAACTTACTATTTTTGGTAAGTGTATAAATTAGATTTTCCAAACCTCAACTGGTTTTGGTAGCTTGAATTCCTTCTTCAGACTATGTTCATGTTACCTTCTGCACTAACTAGCCATATATAGCAGGGGCTTATAGAGTCACTTACTATTTTTAGTAAGTGTCAATTTTAGGCTTAGATGACCTTTCTGATGATTTTCACCCGCGATATTTCCTCTGTGTTCATTGCCTCCTTCCCAACTTTTTCAGATATTGGCTTACCTGAAAAGTACAGTCTCCCATGTAGAAGGCCTCCTATTTTTAGTAAGTGTGCTTCTGGTGGTTGGATCATGGTGAAATGAAGTTTTTTGATATGGGTTTTTTCCCATTATCAATCCCCTTAAATTTCAAGCTTACCCGATCACTGGTTTGGAGATTTTAAAATTTTAAATTTTTCACCTGGCAGCTATGGACACGACAACCATTAATGGAGCTTGAAAATTGCAGGTTTTGTTTTCTCCTCTGATCATGATGAAAATTATATTTTTGATATGGGTTTTTCTTTCACTTGTTCCACCAGTGAATTTTCTCTTCAAACTGATTGTCGATTGATCAGGAAATTTGATTTTTGTTTTTCGTTGTGCAAGAATGAAGATTTCTTCACTATGAAAAAACCTATAAGTTATGAATGGGAGATCTGTTACCAAGGTTTTTATGGCATTTGAAAATGATGAAGATAGAAAAAACCTTGTCTCAATCAGAGCATTGGTTTGCGAGATATGTTGATTTCTTCATCTGGCAATAATGAGGGTTTTCGAATGGAAATATTTGTTTTACCTCTATTCTTCAACTTCACAGGATGATTTTCCTCTAAAATATTTGTTTTCATTGAATGAGATAAGGACTTGGAGGAGCTGGTAGAGTACAAAAATGGTGGTTTGGATGTTCTCTACAACTTTCTTCTGGCAATGAGTTGCACGGGCAACAATGGAGAAGCAACAAGAAACAACAAAGGAGTTAGAATTTTTTCAAATTTTGAAGCTGGGGTTGGGAAAATTTTTGTGTCCCTGATGTCCCTTTAGCCAAAGGGATGAAAGGGACATTAAATTTTATATCTCTCCTCCTCGTGAACACTTGTCAATCATCCACCAATTGAGCATTAGGGCTAAAAAGCTTGAGAAAAGCACCTAGGGGCTGAAACTTGGGTGTATGGAGGACCAGAGGCATACCTAGGGCTGGGAAATTTTTTTAATTTCCCTATGTCCCTTTAGATAAAGGGATGAAAGGGACATCGTGTCAGAGCTGACACTTGGCGGGATCCAATGGTTATGCGCGCTCCTGGGGCTGAATATTGCATGTAGAAGGTCACATTGGTGACCTAAGGGCCACAAGAGGCTGGTTTTTCATGTCCCTCATGCCCTTTTCCAAATTTGGCATTTTACACATCGTGCCACACTTGTCACGATCTCACTGAGGGGATAGGCTGAAGCACCTGGGGCTGAACTGTCTAGAGGGTTCCATGGGTGACCAGAGGGAAAAATAGGGCTGGGAAATTTTTTACCATCCTCTATGTCCCTTTTCTTAAGGGACTAAAGGGACATCAAAATGCACAGGATCCTGGAGCTGACATGTGTCCTCTTCAAAAATTGACTAACTCTCGAACTCTTACCTTGAGGACAACTTGTGACGGCAATAACTTGAGCTCATGATGGAGTTTTTTGGAAAAATATTATATGAATTTGAATGAAAATGGCCTTATTAATCCAATGGTGGGGGTATAAAATCTTGATTCCTCCATTTAAGCCTTGAAAATCAGAGTTTTTTTTTTTTTCTAGTCTCCCTGATTGAGCATGGAAAAACTAGATATAAACCTATTGTACCTAAGTGTTGTGAAAAATATTATTTCACCATATTTTATATCTATTAATTACCTTTCCATTATGTATTTTTAAATCTCCTAAATCCTTCAAGAGCTCCCAAAATCACTTCTTGAATCTCAAAATCTTTTTTGGCCTTGTGCACTGCCTAGGCCTGAGAACCTATTTCTGATGAATCTACCCCAACTCCTCCAAATATTTCTTGAATCTTCCAAAATCAATTATCCTTGATGTTTATTAGGCCTTGATTTCATCTCTATGTTGTATGTTTCTCTTTCTTTCCACTCCAGGGGGTTGCACCAGTCCCAGGAAGGCAAGTGGTAGCCCTTCCCACAACTGCCCAAAAATAACATTCTTCAAGAACTCCTAAAATCACCTAGGGGGATTGACTTGACATTCCTAATTCACCTAGGGGACTAAGTTAACATCCACTGGGGGGTCATTGGACTGACTGGGTAAGGCTGGTGCTGAGGATGCGTATACCTTGGGAGTCTTGAAAAGGCAGAATTTGAAAAAATTAACACATGGGTATCATTGTCATGCTTGAAAATTGTAAATTTTCTTGGTGCACATTTGTAAGAAAAAAAAGATAAAAAAATTTGTAACAAAATAGATATTTTATGACTGCTAATTAATTGTTCCTTTACATAATTGAATACATTGTAGTTTACAGTTATTTGTGAATCTGATGTGTTGAAGATCCCTATTTTCTGGTGATGATATTCAGTGGAAGAAAAAACCTCTAAATGAGGATATCTAGAGGTATAGGATATTTTTTGGGATTTATGATCTACTAAAATATAAACTTTATGGTTTTCTCATTTCTACATTTGTGTACTGATTCTCCTAAAATTCACCTCTGAATGAAGGGATATAGAAATAATATTGTTTCACCTCATATTTTCACTAAATGTAGGTAAGATGAAAAATAGTAGGTATGGGCAAAGGAGGAATACATGTTTAATGTTGGTTGAAGGTTGTGCACGCGAATCTAAATTCCTGATCCAAGTTGATTTTGTGAACTTTCCTTTTGGCTAGGAGGAACTACCTGAAATACAAAGCAAGACCACATTTAGATAATGTTAAACAAAACAATGAGTGGAATTCCTATCGGAAGCTAGAAATGAGAAGTGTGATACAAACATTCCTGAACAAGATGTCAATCCACTTTTCATACAATAATATTAATGTTTTTTGAATTTATACATGAAATGACGATCCTATAGGAATTGAAATGATTTAGGTATCTTGTAGAAAAAAATAAGAAGAGTCAATAAAAGGTGATTGTGGTCAAAACAGTTCAAATGATGGATTGATGTTGGGTTGTAGGTTTGGTATAGGCTCTGGGTAAGGTCTGGTAAGTATAAAAATTGTTATGGGCTATTAGAAAAGTTGGAATTAGCTTGCTAGTCTGATCTTTGTTACCAGACACAGTAACCAATGTTGTCTATCTGATTGGTGCTGGTTAGGAAGAGTGACCGATGTTGGCTAGCTAAATGGCGTTGGTAGGGGCAATTAGCAAAAAAGCTCCTAGAATTGGTTTTCTAGACTCTCTATGATTGCACAGAGATTGGAAATTATGACGATGGGGTCGTAAAATGGTCTTAAAGACTCAGAGATTATTAGAAGAGGGTGAAAACATGTGAAAAGGTGATGTATGGTAAGGTGATATGTTGGTGGGAGGAAGGAGGTGTACGGATGTGCAGATAAGATAAATTACTAAGGTGAACCATGATAATAAATCTTATTGAAAGAAAACAAAGATAAATGAAGAGGTGTTAGTTACTTACTGAAAAGTATATTTAGAGAACATGGGTGATAAGGAGTGGTGATGACAAAGATGTAGAGAGAAGAGTAGTTATATTTGTTCCATGACAGTTAAGAATTTCGTGCTTCTCTGTGTGAATCTGTGATCATGAAGAGGATAATGAACAACAATGGTTGTTGGTAGTGCACTCATAAGTTTTCTTTTTCCTGAGTGCTTGAGAAATCTGAGTGCTTCAAGTCTCTCTCAGAATGATTTTTTCTTAATGAAATCAGTAACCTGGGCCAAGGCTTTTTGAAACATATTTAACCTAACCGACAACGGTTAGGTGACCGGCGTCAGTCAAGGCGGGAATATCTACGTTGGCCAAAAATACCCAGATTGTTGTCATATTTTTGGCATAAGACTCCGACGTTCATTTGAGTTTTGAATGATAGGTCACAGTAAAATAAGTAGGAGTCCTTGTAGGTTTGTTAATAAGGGTTAAGTATTTTAGGTTTAGATCAATAAGTCCTAGTTGGTTGGGATAGGTTTAGACTCATCTTAGGTCATTAATGAGGTTTGAGTGGGTCATTGAGTGAGGTGGATGGGTGAATTGGTTAAGTGAGAATATTAATTAATTTAATTAAGATAATTAATTTAATTAAATATGTGCACTAGGGGATATGAATAGGTAGGATATGATTAATTTAACTAACGGGGATCAAGGGGTGTATGACCCAAATTTGGTGTCTACTTTTTTTTAAGTATTTTATTACGTAGCTTGTATTTGTAAGCGACGCTGAAAAAAAAATAAGTCAATGTTTGAGGTGTGAATAGAGGTTAAATAACCATCCAAAGATCATACAACTCAACAAATGAAGGTGATCCCCCTCAAACCATAGTTGATAAGGTAGGCAATGTAGTCGGTGAGTGGTTTATGTAAACATGTGATTGAGGAAAGGCAAAGGTCAGTAGGTAAGGTATAATCATTGGGTAATGGGTAATTGCAGGCCATTGAGTCATGGGTCATTGATAAAAGGTAGTTGGTAACAAGTCCATTCCACGCGTATTAAAAGTAATAGGTATGGGAAATTGAACACATTCACTTGCAAAAATTGTGCATACAAAGATACTAGGGTGAAGAGCTTGCGAACTCTACGTCGTCCAATCTGCAACCCATTTCACGATACGGGTTTATGAAAACATTTCTTGAAGTGATTTAGATATCCATGGTATAGGATACATTCCGGAATCATAACTTAGGTTAGGTTGCAACTAGAACATTTAGGTATGATCTGGTACACCAAAATCTTTGGTCGGGACAAATAGCACACCAATAGGCAAGGTAAGGTCATCAAGCTAAACAACATGGGTAGCAACATCACAAGGTATAGCAAATACAAAAAAATTGAGGGTCACAAAGGTCAAGGTTGGGTTTGTTCCACATGTGGGCAAGGTTCGTAGGTAAAGGAAAAAGTATGAAGTAAATAATATTTCCCTAGTACGCAATTAAAGAAATGTATAGGTAATTGAGCCTAACTTTATAATTCTAGGAACCTGTAATTAGTTGTTGGTCATTCTTCAAGAGGTATCTATTTCAGTAAAATGTTTTCTAGGCCAAAGTGGGAAAAATGTGGGTAAGTCCATTAATGGTAGGTGATTTCGATGTCGATTATGGTGTAAACAATGTCATTTTAGTAGAACACAACATGATCATACGTTGGTCATGTTGATTCTAAAATAGAAAAATCTATATTATTACAGATTCATTTTAACTTCCCCTTGTGCATTTTTGGTGAAATGAGAGAGAAGTTGATGCTCTGGACCATATTCTCAAAGTGACATTTGTGAAGATCAAGTTGAGTTGGAAAACTACTAGCACATGAGTGGGTGTCAGCAGGTAGGTCCATTTCATCGAGTCATCTAGAGAGTTGATTGGTGGAGGTATTTGAGGTAGATTTTGGCCCATGGCATAAGGTTGGAGAATGGGTGGGAGGACCACCAGCGCAGAGGCCAGAGATACCACCATTTAGGCCATTCACCGTGTTAAGGTAGGAGGGATCCAAAAACCTCTATTGTAGATTTCAAAATTCTATGATTTTAAATTGGTCTAAACAGATTTGGGTGGGATTTTGTCCTTGTTGATTTTGTAGGTGAAACAAGTGATGAAATCAGTCGTCAAAAAGGAACTTCAAGAAGAGCAACAGTCAGGGGACAAGAAGTCCCTCCTCTTTAATGGGAGAGGTTCCCTTATTCAGAAATGAACCTATTTACACATGTACAAAGCATGGTTTCACAATGGAACTTGGATATCATAAAAGTGTTTCCTAAATAGATCACCAATTACAAAAGGACAGAGGAATGAAAATGTGAAAATAAGTAGAAAGGCACCATCCAGAATTATAGATGACAGAATAATTCCTTATGCATGCAAGATTACAGTGGATTGGAATAAGATCATTTGTACTTACATTAATAAGATGAAATTTGAATAGACACACAGTTCTATGAATAACATCTACAAGAATACAAAGCTTCTCAGCATAATGTAGACAAATGATCCAACAATATTTAATGGATAGCTTATGAATAAAAAGGAATCGGATAGACAAAGAATGGAAATCCTTCTGTATTGATTTCTTTGTGATTTCTTTACACTTTTATAAATAAGCCAAGTTCTCCCCCTTCAAAATGCTGAGGAGAGGCCATTATATAGTTTACAAATTAGTTACCTTTGGTAACTACTTCTTTTAACTAATGTTTAGTTCAAAGGGATGCTAATCGCAATACCTCAACTAATTACATTAAATCCGAGAAGAAAGGAAGAAAAGAGAAGAATTAGGAGAAGAAGACAGGTGTTCATGACTGGGAGGGGCCCACTGACTTTAGGATCCACTGTCTGAATCTTTTCAATGCCTCTGCTATGTCTCTGCCTCGTGGGACTGATGTGTTGGCAGTGGACTGAGTCCAAAATCTGAGGCACTTCTCCATTTCTTTGTCGAATTCGACATGAGTATGATAATCTTTATTCACTTCCTCTATAGTAGATTGAAGAGAGCATATCTCCTTTATCTTTTCTTTGGAAATAGACTCCTCCCTGAACAAATTCTCTTTGACAAAAGCTCTGAATTGAGCTTTGATTTCTTGTAAAGAGAGAGGCACACCAGAAGTCTCATCATGGAGATGGCAATGTATATCCTTGAAGGTAGATACAACTAGAGTCTTGAAGGCCTCACCCTTCTGCCAGCTATTTCTTAACTCTCTCAAAGCCTCCTCCAGCACCTTGATTTTCCATTCCACATTGTATACCCATGACTTTGACAAGTTATCCTTTTCATCATCGAAGACCTTGCTTGCTATCAAAATATTTTCATCATCCTTGTCCCATAAGGCGAAGGTCTACTATGCAACTGCTCCAAAGTTTGAGTTCTTTATCTATGCTCCCAATAGTGGAGGAGAGCTTCTGTTGCAAATTATTTCACCTTCTCATGGAGTTTGAAGGCTTCATCAATGAAATTCAATCCTGCAACAAGCATGTCATCCACCATGGCCTCCATAGCCCTTCCATAGATGGAATACTTGTGCATATATTTGATACTCTGCACCTCATCTTGGCTGAAAATCACAGGTGGTGGAAGGGTAGTCAATGGGGTAGGATCTAAAACTTTATCCTTGGACAGCAGTGACTTGATGAAACTTGTAAGAATTTGAGCCTGCTCCTCCAACTGCTCTGTGGTTTGTTTCCCTTTCTCTACCCTCCCAATGACTCTAGTGACTGTTTCCTGAAGATTGTGGATCTCACCTTCAGGGGTAGACTCTCCCATGGGAATTCTTGAGAGCTCAAGGTCAGATGCTTGCAAATCTTGCTCTGGCTTGTCTACCTTAGGCTTGGCTATCTCTAGGAATTGTTGGCCCTGAGCATCAGACACTATCCTGGAGGTAGTTCTGGATTTTTTGGCATGAGTAGGAGGAGTAGTGCCTAATAAGGCCGCCACAACATCAAAATTGGGTCCTGAGATTCGGGAGGAAGACTTTCTCTTCCTACTGTCAACAAGAGGCTGCACCCATGCAAAAGAGGAGGAGGAAGAAGCAGGTGGGGCAAGAGGACCAAGAGACAGAGAACTCATGGCACCCAAGGTTTGCACTGTTGTTGCCTCTAGTTGGGATATGAGTGGAGTGCTTGGGGCTTCTGGTATAGAGGAATCACTAGCACCCGGAAGCTCAGTGCTTTGGACCTCCTTTTCTTTATCCATGGGGGCTTCTGGAGTGCTTGTAGAGACTGGCACTTCACTCTCCTCACTTTCACTGAGAACAATGATGTTCTCTGGGCCTGAGGGAAACTCCGTATGCTTCCTTAGGGGATCTTCCTCCACAGGCTCCTTCTTGACTTCTCTGACTTTCTTTTGATATACCTGGGTGGATGAGGAAGGAGTGGAGACTGTGGGACCTTGAGTTGACGAGGCAGGAGGGGTCTGCATAGGTGCTCTCGAATCAGGTGACAATGCCTCTTTTCTTGGTGTTGAGGTGTCTTTGGAGGACTCACCTGAGTGCCTTCTGAGTTCGCGAACTCTCCTGTCAAACCAGATTTTGGTTCTTACCAAGACGGGAGCTAGGATTTCTGCCAGATCGTCCTTCTCCTTTTTGAACCAATCCAAATCCTCCAAGGGAGTGTGTTTGACCACATTGTCATACTCATATGAGTACAGGTCAGAATTATCATCCTGGAGCCTTTCAGGAACTTGGTACAGGTTAAGCTCTTGAATTAGTTGAAGAGAAAATCTGCCATAATGCCTCCTTCTTGCTTCAAAATCATCAACACAGTCAGCCCAATAATCTTCTGTGTCTTCCCTATGATGATAAGTGATCTTGATGTTTTGCTCAATAAATTTCTTCAAGTCAAAACAGGTTCTTGGCCTGAAGAAATGGACAGTGATGGGAGCTAGGGCTCTTTCTATGTTTTGAGCATCTAGAGCTGTTTTGCAGGTGTAGTTTCCCAAAGTGATGGGGAAGTGCAAGCCAGTAATTTTCTTATCCCTGCAGGTTCTATGCAACTTGTCCAATTGCCTGCATACTTCTATTAAGGCCATCTTATCATTGCAGAACATGGGGAGCTTGAGAGGGGTGCTCTCATAGCCAGCAAGCCTTATATAGGAAAATTTTCTAAATTGGATGAAGTAGGCACCGTAGTGCGATATCAGATTCATAGCTTCATCAGAAAATCTCCTCGCTGTGTCGCTCTCCAGAAGCCTGACAATGTACATGGTGAAGGCATCATTCACCCTTCTGAAGTTGCGATTGCTAGTTTCCAAGGTGAACTGAGGGCAGTAGGCATATACGGGGTCACCCTTGTGAGCATCAATGTATGAGAAGCCAAACCATTTCCTCGATGCTACCAGAGTATACATCAGGTATGAAGTCATATATAATTTCTTTTTTTGTTGTACATTGGACAGCTGCTCCGCCAGGTTCATACTAATGATCTCTGCCCAATTGATATTCTGAGTTCCTTCGCACACCATATTGATAAGTGGGCACATCCAGAAATGGAACTCATTTGTAGAGGGTAAGCCCATGACCCGAGCCAGTAGGATTATAAAATCTGACAATTCCTCATTGAAATCTACATGGAAAAGAACCTTGGATAGACGAGACGCCCCCTTTTTAGGGTTTTTAAGCCAGGACTTCGCCACCCACGCCTTATATTTCTCACTGTCCTGATCGAAAAGGGTTTGTGCCTGGTTCTGAGAAATTACTATAGCATTGTCCATCTCTGGAATGCTTAGGGCAGTGCCAATGGTGGCAGCGTCAAGTTTGGCGATGAGTTCCCCATGCACATTCGTCAGCTCACTCGAGTCAAGGTTGAAATGAGCACCGCAGGAGAGCACTGTATCTGCGCATTGCACCGAGATAGGGAAACCACCGGTGAATGCCAAACCACTGTCATGAATCATCTGTGCCATAGGTGAAGGGTTCGCATCTGTCATTCTTGCCCAAAAATCTCCAAAGTCGAGGTGGCGAACCTCACTGTCCCCGATATCGGGAACGGCAGACTCGAGCGGTGAGACTTGCTCCTGGCCTTGGAATTTAATCTTCATGTTGTTAGCAATTTGAGGAGCCAAGGTTGCAATCTGGACTCGAGATGAAATTGCAGGGGAAATGAGTATGCGCGCAGAAATTTTGATCGCAAAGGTATGAGCAAAGGATAGCAAGAAAGCAGTGTGCAAAATGCATAGGGGGCAGTTCATTATATAGCCATTTGGGAGAGAGAAAGACAATTAATGTGCATTAAATACACACCTACCAACTTGGAAAGCAAGATATTTGTGAAGAGCGGGAAAAATTAACTCGAATGGCCTTTGGTTCATTTGGGACACGCGGGACGCGAAAGCGCGATTCGGCCGATACGGGCGATGCGGGAAAAGTATGCACAAATGCTTCTGGGACATGAGGGACGAAAGTACGTGGAGTACGTGATTCGGCCGAATCAGACGAAAAGGGAACAATGAGTCTGGGTGAACTTGGGACACTTGGGACAAAAAGTTTCGACGGGCACGAAAGAAATGGACTTCGGGTAAAGCGGCCGATCGGGAAACAGAGAGCCCGAATGAACTTGGGACACTTGGGACAAAAATGTCCGACAGGCCCGAAAATCACACAAATTGACCCAAAAAAACGTAGATTTTTCCAATTTCTTGACTTTTCACATTACCAGGACAACAGAAAAGACATTTAACTTCAAAAAATTTCAATTTTCAACTTCTCAAAAGCAGGGGAATTTTGAGTGGACAACAGCTGGCTCCTTCTGGGGATGACTTGGCATAAGTTCAAAGAATGAGACAAGGCAAGAATTCAGACAAACTAGGGGAAGTAGACCAGTACCTTATCCATTGGGCCACGGAGTCACAAATCAAAACAATACAGAAGACAACACACCAAAACAAAGAGAAGGAAGGAGAAAAGCAAATGCTATACAGAATATACAAAAGGACTTCCTAATCACCTATGACTTAAACAATTTCAGGTACTGCCTACTATAAGGAAGTGGGAGAGAAGAACCATCCATATAATCAAGGTAAAAATAATTCTTACCAGCAAAGTGCCTGATCTTGAAAGGTCCGAGCCAAAGGGAATCAAACTTGCCATGGCTGCCACGAGGTTCATGCCTTTTATCCCACAATAAAACAATGTCTCCAACTTTGAAATCTCTGAACCTGGCCTTTTTATCAAATAAGACCTTTACTTTCTGTTGGTGGGCAGATATCCTATCAGCAACTTTCAATCTGTCCTCATTCAATTTGTAGAGGTACATGATCCTCTTATCCAAAGAATCATTGAAACTGGTGTCTTCAATGGCCTTCATTAGATGCAAGGCTGGTAGCTCCACTGTTACTGGCAATTGAGCTTCCACTCCATATACTACCTGAAAAGGAGACATCCCAATGGCTCTCTTAGGTGTGATCCTATCTGCCCAAAGAGCATCATAGAGTTTCTTGTGCCAGTTCCGTTGGGACTCATTAACTAATTTCCTTATTATAGCCACCAGATTTTTATTTGTTGATTCTGCTTGTCCATTCCCCTGAGGATAATAATCTGAGGAGTGAGCCAGGGAGATGCCATATCCATAACAAAAATCCATCATCTCGGTTGAAGAAAAATTTGAAGCATTATCTGTCACGATCTTGTTTGGCACACCATACCTTACCAAGATGTTTTCTTTGATAAAACTGCATACTACTTCTGAAGTAGTACTCTTTACTGGAATGGCTTCTACCCACTTGGTGAAATAATCTGTGGCGGTTAATACATGGGTATGACCAGCACTAGAAGAGGGATTAAGTGTTCCAATGAAATCCAAACCCCATTGTTGAAAAGGTTCTTCGATTACAACTGGTTTAAGGGGCAAAGAGGCCAACTTGGGTCTACCCACGAAAGTCTGACATGCTTCACATTTATCAACCCACTTTGATGCATCCCTGAACAAGGTAGGCCAGTAATATCCTCCATGAAGAATCTTATGAGCAGTAACAGTTGATGAGTAGTGCCCTCCACATGCCTGATTATGAAAAGTAGAAAGTAGCTTCTTCTGTTGTTCCTTGTCCACACATTTTAAAAATCTCCCATCCAATCCACGCTTAAACAAGGCATTTTCCCACAAAACATATTGGGCTGACCTTAGTTTAACAGCTCTCTTTTCTTTGGTAGTCAAATGAGAGGGGCACTCCCCATAGGTGAGAAAATGTGTGATATCAGCATACCATTCATCGATTGAGCCAAGAAACAAAATGGTAGGAAGATCAGCCTCATCCTCCAGTAACCCATGTCCAGCTCCCTCAGCGATGAGTTCACACAAGCCTTTTCCACGAACGAGCTTAGTTGGTCTGATGTCAATGTCATATTCTTGGACCTTGGCCACCCAGTTCCCTCTCTTGGATCCGAACTCCTGTTGTGTGAGAATGGACTTGATGGGTGTATCTGGTACAAATACTGTGGAGTGAGAATTAAGAATGTAAAAACGAAAACTGCTTGACAGCTTTAACCACTGCAAAAGCATGTTTCTCCATTATGGTGTATCTTAGCTCATGATTTTTTAGAATGTAGCTCATGAATGCAATTGGGAGTTCATGATCATTAGAATCTTTTTGAGTCAGAACAGCAGCCAGGGTGTTATCTGTGGCATAGCAATAGATAATAAAATCTTTGTTGAAATTTGGACACGCTAAAACAGGAGTCTTAGCAATAGCCTTTTTAATACCTTCAAAAGCCCCTTTCCCTTCAGGAGACCAACCAAACGTCTATTTTCCTTTCATCATTTGAGAGATATTCAAAGTTAGCTCTGCAAAATCAGGGATGAATCTCCTCAGAAAGTTAATCTTACCAAAGAAAGAGTGCACTCCCTTCTTGCTAGTTGGAAGAGGAATTTGCTGAATAGCTTGAACTCGCTCAGGATCAATTTTTATACCATCTTTGGAGACAACGTGCCCCAATAATTTCCCCTCCGTGACACAAAAAATAGATTTCTTAGGATTTAAAGAGATCCCATGTTCTCTACATTTCAGAAGAACTGTTTCCAGGTGCTGAAAATGATCTGTCCTTGTTTTAGAAAATACAGTCAAGTCATCAAGGTATACGACAATACACTTCCCTTTCAAACTTCCAAAGGCCAAGTCCATAGCCCTTTGAAAAGTGGCACCGGCATTAATGAGCCCAAAAGGCATCCTTTTGTAAGCAAAGGTACCCCAAGGGGTAGTGAAAGCCGTTTTGTGTTGATCTGCGGTATTAACTTCTACCTGGTTATATCCTGAGAAGCCATCAAGCATAGACAACATTTCGGATCCCGTTACTGCTTGCAAGACCTGATCCATCATGGGTAAAGGATAGTTGTCCTTTAAAGAAGCTTGATTCAGATTCCTAAAATCGACACAGATGCGGATCTCACCATTTTTCTTTCTAACAGGCACAATATTGGCAATCCATGTTGAATGGTGAATAGGAAAAATGATTTTGGCTTTTAATAACTTCTGTATTTCCTGAAAAATGGTGTCAGCTATCTTAGGATTGTATTGCCTCTGTTTCTGTTTGAAAGGCTTAATTCCAGGTTTGAGAGGGATAAAATGTTGCATCTCCTTTGGTTGAAAGGCTTTTAAATCTTCATAGGAATAAGCAAGGACATCTTTATACTTCTTTAAAAGATTAATTACCTTCTTCCTCTCATCTGGTGTACAACATTTTCCAATGTTCACGAGTTTAGGATCAGTAGAACTCCCAATATTAACTTTGTCATATTCAGCTGATTTTTGAGGTCCAGTAGAAGCTTTAAACTTTACATACCTGTCATGTTTGTCAAACAGTTCTTCTAAACTCACCAATCCTTTTGGAATCTTGTTTCCTTTGAGTTTGATACATCCATCCTGATCTGCCTCTTCTTCTTTGACGGCTTCTTCATTAAAGGGCACACTTTCACGAGGCAAATTATCACTTCCTTCAAAGTACAACTGTTCAAAATTATCCTTGAGTTCTAAGAAAGAAAGCAGGTGTTGATCATCATTGAAAACTTGCCAGTTACTTGTATTATCAGGTACACTGGGTCTATGGATCATCTCAATGGTAAACTTATCTTGAGAGAAGTCAGGATGAGGTATAAGCAATGACCCTGAGACTGCTAGTGAATCAGCCCTGGTATTCTCCTCCCTAGGCACTGCTTCGATGGAGAAGGCGTCAAGAAATTCAATGGAGTCCCAAACCTGATTCCTGTAATGTTTCAATCTTCTATTCTTTACCTGGAAGAGGTTTCTAACTTGCTTGACAATCAGTTCCGCATCTCCACGAGCTAGGAGATTCTTCACACCCTGTTCTTTTGCCACATGAAGCCCAGAATGAGAGCTTCATATTCTGCTGTATTATTGGTATTTTCAAATTGCAACTTGAATGAGAAAGGATGAATGCTTCCTTCAGGCGACACCAATATGACACCAGCTCCAGAACCAGCTGAAGAACAACTTCCATCAAACTCTAATATCCAAACACCATTAGGATCCTTAGGTGACACTTTGGGGAGTTGGATTTCTTCTGGAGACATAATCATGTAGTTGCCATGCCCCATATCCTCATAGAGTATTTGTGCTTTGGGATCATCTATTTTTTGTACAATATACTCAGACTGCTTCTCAGGCAGCAACTTCTTCATTTTCCCATTAACAGGTATGAGGGCATGTGACCAATCCATTTGAATTTCTCCACCCACATCCTTACAGAAGTTCCTACTTAGCAGCATCCCATATGAAGGAGGAATGTCTGCTACTAGGATAGTAGCCAAAACTTTCTTCTCAGGAAAAGTAGCAAAAGCCACTTGTGCATCCTTAATTCTTCCGACCAGGGGCACTTCCTTACTCTCCATGGAATAACAAGATCCGTAAGTGCATGTGAGAGTTAGGCCTAAGGCATGGGCTACTTTGGCAGGTATTACATTGTTTGATGCCCCTGAGTCTATGACCCAATTACTGAGCCTATGGCCGGCTATAAGGAGTGTCACATAGAATGGTTTGATTTTGTCATTGGGTGAGGTGACAGCGGCTACCAGATTGGGCTGTGGTGCAGAAGATGGAGTGGGTAAAAGGCCTTTAGAGGTAGTTTTAGAATGAGAATTGACAAAGTGAATCATTTTAGCAAAAGCCTTGGGATGGGTTTGATAATATTCAGCCTCTGAGATTTGAACTTTAGTCTTTTTCAGGTGATCAATAATATCGAAAGACCCAGAAGTGAACGGGCTATCATCACTTGGGATCCTAGGCTTATCAGTTTTAGGAGAAAAAGAAGTAACTTTAGTAGCAGAATTGACAGGACTCACCTTTGGTGTGGATGAAATGGGGATAGGAGATCCTCTTTTTGCAATTACAGGGATAGTTGTCGGCTGCTCCTTAGATTTTTTGGTGGGCTGCATCACTTTCTCCCTCTGATTTGTCTGCTCTCGAGTCATGACAGCGTATGATTCGCTATTCATGTCTGCTACTACTTCATCATAATCATCTCCTTCATCAACGCCTTCAGTGGTGAAGAAATTAACTCGAGATCCCTCAAGTTCTTCTGTTTCCATCATCAACTTCTTCAACAAATTCTTCACAATCTTCATTAACCTCCTCATCCTCTGGTTCTTCAACTTCACAGGTTGCATTGACAGGGACTTTAATAGGAGGTCCTTCAAGTGCTAGCCTTGTTTGAGAAGCAGGAAAATGATTTCTGGGCTGAAAATTCCTCCTTGGAACGTCTGCATATGGAGCATGCTGAGCCAATTGTTTCTTAATGGCGATGAGATCATTTGCAAGTTTTTGTACCAATGGATCAGTATTAGGTCCAGGAGTGGAAGAGGAGGAAGAAGAAGACTTAGATCTAGAAGGGTCTCTCCTCAACTTTCCTGACATGATTAAATCATCTTCAACACTAACAGCAAGAGTTTGATCCTCGGCCAATGTTGCAAGATTAGCCCTTCTCAATGCATAACTAACTTCAGGCAATTGGGCATTTAGGAAGAAGCACTTTTGGATTTGATCTACAGGTTGAGTGTCTGGTGGAATTTTGTTAATTAACCTGTTGAATCGAGCCACAAATTCTCTCATGGGCTCTTGTGATTCCTTCTTTATTTGAGAAATTTGGGCTAGCAAAGCATGCACGTCTTCCGCCGGTTTGAAACGGTTTTCAAACCTAGTTCTCATTGTGTTCCAGCTAGTGATAGCTCCGGCCGGAAGGTGATAGAACCAATCAGCAACATTATCTTGTAAAGTCTCAACAAAAATCCTTACGGAGACGTCTTCATGTTCAACTCCCAGAACTCCACATGCAACTATGAAGGCCGCGATGTGTTCATCAGGATGTACCTTGCCATCACCCTTGAATTTAGGAAAGTTCTTCCGATTACCTCTGGGTAACTCATGCAAAGGCTGAGGAAGGGCAAGAGGCCCAACACGATGGCCCCAAGGCAATGGTACCGCCATTCTTGGAAAAATGGCTTGAAGAGGAACTGAAAACACCAGCAAGAATCAGAGCTCAGAGATTAGGACTTATTTTCTCTGAAGGAATACCACCCGTAGGGATTCTATCTTTGACAGGAGGAGTGCTTGTTGAACGAGCCTCTCTATTTCTCCTTGCGGAAGGGAAAGGAAAACCCTGCTGTTCCAAAAGCTGAAACTGAGAATCTTCAATACCAAGGGCCCTTCTCCCTCGAGTAAAACGTGGAGTCACCAGATCAAAAGATGATCGATAAATGATTATGGAACTGGAATACGATTCCCCAGCGGAGTCGCCAAAAACTTTTCGTCGTCAAAAAGGAACTTCAAGAAGAGCAACAGTCAGGGGACAAGAAGTCCCTCCTCTTTAATGGGAGAGGTTCCCTTATTCAGAAACGAACCTATTTACACATATACAAAGCATGGTTTCACTATGGAACTTGGATATCATAAAAGTGTTTCCTAAATAGATCACCAATTACAAAAGGACAGAGGAATGAAAATGTGAAAATAAGCAGAAAGGCACCATTCAGAATTATAGATGACAGAATAATTCCTTATGCATGCAAGAATACAGTGAATTGGAATAAGATCATTTGTACTCACATTAATAAGATGAAATTTGAAAGACACACAGTTCTATGAATAACATCTACAAGAATACAAAGCTTCTCAGCATAATGTAGACAAATGATCTAACAATATTTAATGGAATAGCTTACGAATAAAAAGAATCAGATAGACAAAGAATGAAAATCCTTCTGTATTGATTTCTTTATGATTTCTTTACACTTTCAAAATAAGCCAAGTTCCCCCCTTAAAATGGCGAGGAGAGGCCATTATATAGTTTACAAATTAGTTACCCTTGGTAACTACTTCTTTTAACTAATGTTTAGTTAGAGGGCTGCTAATCGCAATACCCCAACTAATTACATTAAATCCGAGAAGAAAGGAAGAAAAGAGAAGAATCAGGAGAAGAAGACAGGTGTCATGACTGAGAGGGGCCCACTGACTTTAGGATCCACTGTTTGAATCTTTGCAATGCCTCTACTATGTCTCTGCCTCGTGGGACTGATGTGTTGGCAGTGGACTGAGTCCAAAATCCCAGGCACTTCTCCATTTATTTGTCGAATTTGACATGAGTATGATAATCTTTATTCACTTCCTCAATAGCAGACTGGAGAGAGCAGATCTCCTTCATCTTTTCTTTGGAAATAGAACTCCTCCTTGAACAAATTCTCTTTGACAAAAGCTCTGAATTGAGCTTTGATTTCTTGTAAAGAGAGGGGCACACCAGAAGTCTCATCATGGAGATGGCAATGTATATCCTTGAAGGTAGATACAACTAGAGTCTTGAAGGCCTCACCCTTCTGCCAGCTATTTCTTAACTCTCCCAAAGCCTCCTCCAGCACCTTGATTTTCCATTCCACGCTGTATACCCATGACTTTGACAAGTTATCTTTTGCATCATCGAAGACCTTGCTTGCCATTAAAATATTTTCATCAGCCTTGTCCCATAAGGTGAAGGTCTACTATGCAACTGCTCCAAAGTTTGAGTTCTTTATCTATGCTCCCAATAGTGGAGGAGAGCTTCTGTTGCAAATTATTCACCTTCTCATGGAGTTTGAAGGCTTCATCAATGAAATTCAATCCTGCAACAAGCATATCATCCACCATGGCCTCCATAGCCCTTCCATAGATGGAATACTTGTGCATATCTTTGATACTCTACACTTCATCTTGGCTGAGAATCACAGGTGGTGGAAGAGTAGTCAATGGGGTAGGATCTAAAACTTTATCCTTTGATAGCAGTGACTTGATGAAACTTGTAGGAACCTGGGCCTGCTCCTCCAACTGCTCTATGGTTTGTTGTCCTTTCTCTACCCTCCCAATGACTCTAGTGACTGTTTCCTGAAGATTGTGGGTTTCACCTTTAGGGGTAGACTCTCCCATGGGAATTCTTGAGAGCTCAAGGTCGGATGCTTGCAAATCTTGCTCTGGCTTGTCTACCTTAGGCTTGGCTATCTCCAGGAATTGTTGGCCCTGAGCATCAGACACTATCCTGGAGGTAGTTCTGGCTTTTTTGGCATGAGTAGGAGGAGTAGTGCCTAATAAGGCCACCACAACATCAAAATTGGGTCCTGAGATTCGGGAGGAAGACTTTCTCTTCCTACTGTCAACAAGAGGTTGCACCCATGCAAAAGAGGAGGAGGAAGAAGGTGGGGCAAGAGGACCAAGAGACAAAGAACTCATGGCACCCAAGGTTTGCACTGTTGTTGCCTCTAGTTGGGATATGAGTGGAGCACTTGGGGCTTCTGGTACAGAGGAGTCACTAGCACCCGGAAGCTCAGTGCTTTGGACCTCCTTTTCTTTATCCATGGGGGCTTCTGGAGCACTTGTAGAGACTGGCACTTCACTCTCCTCACTTTCACTGAGAACAATGATGTTCTCTGGGCCTGAGGGCAACTCCGTATGCTTCCTTAGGGGATCTTCCTCCACAGGCTCCTTCTTGACTTCTCTGACTTTCTTTTGATATACCTGGGTGGATGAGGAAGGAGTGGAGACTGTGGGACCTTGAGTTAACGAAGTAGGAGGGTTCTGCACAGGTGCTCTCGAATCAGGTGACAATGCCTCTTTTCTTGGTGTTGAGGTGTCTTTGGAGGACTCACCTGAGTGCCTTCTGAGTTCACGAACTCTCCTGTCAAACCAGATTTTGGTTCTTACCAAGACGGGAGCTAGGATTTCTGCCAGATCATCCTTCTCCTTTTTGAACCAATCCAAATCCTCCAAGGGAGTGTGTTTGACCACATTGTCATATTCATATGAGTATAGGTCAGAATTATCATCCTGGAGCCCTTCAGGAACTTGGTACAGGTTAAGCTCTTGAATTAGTTGAAGAGAAAATCTGCCATAATGCCTCCTTCTTGCTTCAAAATCATCAACACAGTCAGCCCAATAATCTTCTGTGTCTGCCCTATGATGATAAGTGATCTTGATGTTCTGCTCAATAAACTTCTTCAAGTCAAAACAGGTTCTTGGCCTGAAGAAATGGACAGTGATGGGAGCTAGGGCTCTTTCTATGTTTTGTGCATCTAGAGCCGTTTTGCAGGTGTAGTTTCCCAAAGTGATGGGGAAGTGCAAGCCAGTAATTTTCTTATCCCTGCAGGTTCTATGCAACTTGTCCAATTTCCTGCATACTTCTATCAAGGCCATTTTATCATTGCAGAACATGGGGAGCTTGAGAGGAGTGCTCTCATAGCCTGCAAGCCTTATATAGGAAAATTTTCTAAATTGGATGAAGTAGGCACCGTAGTGCGATATCAGATTCATAGCTTCATCAGAAAATCTCCTCGCTGTGTCACTCTCCAAAAGCCTGACAATGTACATGGTGAAAGCATCGTTCACCCTTCTGAAGTTGCGATTGCTAGTTTCCAAGGTGAACTGAGGGCAGTAGGCATAATTTGGGTCACCCTTATGAGCATCAATGTATGAGAAGCCAAACCATTGCCTTGATGCTGCCAGAGTATACATCAAGTATGAAGTCATATAGAACTTCTTGGTTTGTTGTACATTGGACAGCTGCTCTGCTAGGTTCATACTAATGATCTCTGCCCAATTGATATTCTGAGTTCCTTCGCACACCATATTGATAAGTGGGCACATCCAGAAATGGAACTCATTTGTAGAGGGTAAGCCCATGACCCGAGCCAGTAGGATTATAAAATCTGACAATTCCTCATTGAAATCTGCATGGAAAAGAACCTTGGATAGACGAGACGCCCCCTTTTTAGGGTTTTTAAGCCAGGACTTCGCCACCCGCGCCTTATATTTCTCACTGTCCTGATCGAAGAGGGCTTGTGCCTGGTTCTGAGAAATTACTATAGCATTGTCCATCTCTGGAATTCTTAGGGCAGCGCCAATGGTGGCAGCGTCAAGTTTGGCGATGAGTTCCCCATGCACATTCGTCAGCTCACTCGAATCAGGGTTGAAATGAGCACCGCAGGAGAGTACTGTATCTGCGCATTGCACCGAGATAGGGAAACCACCGGCGAATGCCAAACCACTGTCATGAATCATCTGTGCCATAGGTGAAGGGTTCGCATCTGTCATTCTTGCCCAAAAATCTCCAAAGTCGAGGTGGCGAACCTCACTGTCCCCGATATCGGGAACGGCAGACTCGAGCGGTGAGACTTGCTCCTGGCCTTGGAATTTAATCTTCATGTTGTTAGCAATTTGAGGAGCCAAGGTTGCAATCTGGACTCGGGATGAAATTGCAGGGGAAATGAGTATGCGCGTAGAAATTTTGATCGCAAAGGTATGAGCAATGGATAGCAAGAAAGCAGTGTGCAAAACGCATAGGGGGCAGTTCATTATATAGCCATTTGGGAGAGAGAAAGACAATTAATGCACATTAAATACACACCTACCAACTTGGAAAGCAAGATATTTGTGAAGAGTGGGAAAAATTAACTCGAATGGCCTTTGGTTCATTTGGGACACGCGGGACGCGAAAGCGCGATTCGGCCGATACGGGCGATGCGGGAAAAGTATGCACAAATGCTTCTGGGACATGAGGGACGAAAGTACGCGGAGTACGCGATTCGGCCGAATCGGACGAAAAGGGAACAATGAGTCCGGGTGAACTTGGGACACTTGGGACAAAAAGTTCCGACGGGCCCGAAAGAAACGGACTTCGGGTAAAGCGGCCGATCGGGGAACAGAGAGCCCGAATGAACTTGGGACACTTGGGACAAAAATGTCCGACAGGCCCGAAAATCACACAAAATGACCCAAAAACGTAGATTTTTCCAATTTCTTGACTTTTCACATTACCAGGACAACAGAAAAGACATTTAACTTCAAAATTTTCAATTTTCAACTTCTCAAAAGCAGTTACCACTGCTAGTTAACTAGAAGCTATCTATTATTAGCACACTTGCATGTGTGTCTATTATTGTAAAGGCACATGGATATTTTCAGCATACGACCTATTTTGGATTTTTGAGAATGGACAGATGGTGCTCCTTTATGATTCTAAGTTTCTGTGCCATCTAGGAAAACTTAAAGTACATCTGTTGGGATCGTATGTTACTCACTCACATACTTGAAACAAATGCTTTCTAGTTAGAGATAAATGATGGAATATGGTTACTCGGTTACTTTTAACGAGAGTAGGCTGAAGCCCCTCTATAAATAATTCTTCTTGTTGTTTGTAATAAGGTGGTGTTTCCAATTAGATTAGGTTTTCATTTATGTATTCCCTTAATGTATTTACTTCTTTGTTTGTTACGCTTTTTCATTTTATTTTGTGTTTTGTGTAATAAGCGCAGTTTGCGTACATTGGAAGCTAATTATCATCTGAGAGAATTTTTATGTGCATAGAGGATTACACAATAGCATTTGTGGTGGGGTGGCTAATGAAAAATGGGTACACATAAAGGAAAAACTTCTATAGGTTCTAGTCAAGTTTGGGGCATTGTTAGAAAGGAGATTTCTTCCAAACAAGGACCATAGATGGAGATAAATGAAGGAACACAGTATAACACGAAGGTAAGCAGAGGCCATGGAGACTACTAAGGGAAGGTGTAGTGGTGAGGTACTTGGGTGCATGGAAGTGCACACTAAAGAGAAGTCCATGGCTAGAAGGTAGGAAGGCTACGATATAAGGTTATAGCTTGGGCACAAAAATGTGCCTCGCATTAAGTGTGAAAATGGTCAATTAATGAGAGGATTTTTGGTAGGTGAAGGAGCAATAAATGTACTAAATTTTTCAAAATCTATATAAGAACATGATGCAAGTTCATTTTTACCATTGTGATGACAAAAATTTGAACGAGCTAAGTACGACCAAGCCGAACGATGAATATTGAGGTGTGAAGAGTGTGAAACCAGACGTGGAGAGTGGATTTGTGTGCAAAAGAAGCTTGTGTCCCCATTGGTGAAGGGTTTGAGTGAAGCAGATGCATTGAGAAAGAACTAGGGCGCATGGTTTCAAACTAAGGCATGCAGATTCAAGATAGGGTTTTGACTTGCTTACTATAGAGGAAAGAAAGTTGATATTTTCATATGGCACCAAAAAAAGCACCTTTTGCAGGAGCCAAAGGAAAGAAAAAAGTAGAAGCAGAATTTGACATTGCTCCCGAGAGTTATTTCTCAGAGATGCAGTATCCAGAAGGGTGTGATAATTGGGCAAGAGTGGGATTCCCACATCCATAGCTACAAGGTGAGTGATTACAACCCCCGCACTTCTGATAACAAGAAATAATTGGATGCATTGTTGAGTACAAAGACCAACAAGCACACGACGAAAGATATGCCAGTATATGATGAAGCTGGGAAAAACTATTAAAATAGGTGGGAGTCTATCAGTTGTATGAGCTCTCATATTTTGGAAAGTATGAACCTCTAAACTAGTGGCTTATGAGCAGAGTCTATGAGGACTTATTCTATTTTTTTGGATGAAGGGTAAGGATTACATCAGCCCTGATTTTGATATTGACATGATTAAAAGGCACATGGGTAGACCTGGCTAGTGACCTAATTGATAAAGGAGCAATCATGGAGACACGAAAGGAGTTGGGGTACACTAAGGGTCCACACGGGATGGACATTGAAAAATTAAAGAAGTACCTAATGGTACAAGCAACTGCGCATCTGGTGACCAAGTTGAATGACCAGGAGAGATGGTCACAGGTGAATACAATGTGGCTCCATGTCACGTGGAAGATGTCTCAAGGAGTAGTCTATAACATAGTAGACTATATTATAGAAACCATCATCAAAGAAGTGCACATAAGTGATAACATTAGTTTTGGTGCTATCTTACTTTCTTTAGTATTTATGGAAATTGGAGTTCCCGATGGGCCAAAGAAAAAGATTTGGGAATATCCCATGGAAAAAAAGTCCCTGCAGAAAGGTTTGAGCAAGTATTTATGTGAAGGGTCAATGAGTGGTTCATTTAAATAAAGGGCGGAGATGCGGTATGATTGAATCCACATGTTGCATTTGAAGAGGAGTGGCACATCCCCAAGGAGTTACCTTCAGTGGTTGGCAAGGCAATACAGTTCGTGATGTACCAGCACTTTTGCATCGCATGTGATTTTATGAGGGATGGGACGGAGCCCATGGTGTAAACTACCATATGCCTTCACAATGCACTACTTCTAGGATCAGTCCAACATTTTACTAATGCATGCGTCTCCTGAGTTTTAATGTCAGAGAAGGTAGAATGTGACTACCACACTGCTGAGGAAGACATATGTATATCCAGGTAGAACTACCTATATTGAAAGGCTCATCTCAGACGTTATAAGCATGAAGCTTAAGCTTGGCAATTGGGGACATTGAAGCAACACTCATATACCTTCAGCTTAAGCCCAAGCTGGAGAATAAAAAATATGTGGAGAATGAGTTTGTGCTCCCAGGGACACCTAAGGGAAAGCATACAGTAGAGAATGTGTCAGCCCCAAATCCCACAGAAGCTATAGAGGTAGATGATGAGGAGGAAGATGAAGATAGTGGTGGCTTAGAACATAGAGGCCGGAGGTAGCCCATAGATAGAATGGAGACTGAGCATGTAGGTACCCCACCTTAGGTACAAGAAGAAGAAGAGGACTTGGAATCAGTCCAAGGAGAGCACCATTTCAAGAGGGTGTTTAGAAGAACAAGGAAACAAGGCACGAGAACTCCTTAGTCTATTAAAAGGTCGCCACGACTTTCTCCTCAAAAAGAGACAACTGAGAGAAAAAGGAGGAAGCTGAAGCTGAATGAGGAGGTGGAGGATTCTATAGAGAGTGTGCCTAGATCCCCTTTATAGCCAGAAGAAGTGGAAGAACCCAGGGATGAAGATATAAAGGATAAAGAGGTAAGGAGAACCGAGAACTTGATACCACTCAGAACATCACAAGATCTAGCTCCAAACCTTAGCGCTCAAGTACCTAAGGGCCAAGAACGAAGTGAACAAGTGAAGAATATAATGTTCTACGTATGGGCTATGAGGAGGACACAAGTAAAATTATCCATGCCCAATTCTAGAATACAGTGGGCCTCAAGGAGTTGTATGGATGGGATTTTATGGACCCAGACATGACAACCATGCGCACAAGGAAACAATTGTCCTAGTCGATGTAAACTCACATGGACGAGATCTCAGTTTTGATGTATGTGAAGAGTCTTGTGTCAAGAAGAATGAAAAAGGCATCACAGAACAGCACATAACTATCAAACCCACTACTATGTCTGATGAGAAGGTGAGTAATGCCTTGATGAAAGTATCTACAGTGGTGGCGTGGAGGAGCATTGATAAGGATGCCATTATTAGAGTGCTATAAGAAGAAAACAATTCCAAAGATTCCAAAATATCGCATCTAAAAGGAGAGAAGGACCTAGGATCAGAAGAAGAATGAGGCCTTCAAAAGTATGGCAGAAGAAATTAGAGACTATTTCCTGAAAGAAAGACTGCACCTAGAGTCAAAGGTACCTGAGAAGTTTCCTTCAGCTATGCATTATGTGCACACATTAGTTAATTTGGTGCTTGAGGATGGACCCATTCACATGCCAGTGCCAAAGGACCCTGAGCAAGAAGTAGAGAGAGCAAGGGCTTCAGTGGTTAGAAAAATTTCATCTTATGAGGCATTTCTCCAAACCTTATAGGAAGAGCTGAAGAAAGCCGACCAGGCTTTGAATATTTGTGCAGCTCAAGAAGTAGTAATCAGAATCAGGATGATGGTAGAAGACAATGAAGTCCTGAAGGTGATGAAGGATGAGACTTTGGGTCGTGCAGAGAGATTGGAACTAGTCAAGAAAAAGCACAAGGCCTTGCAACAGCCCAAGACCCCCCATAAGGAAAGGATAGATGAAATTGGGAAGCTTATAGCATAGAAGATGGATCTTCTGGAAGGAAGGGTGACTTTAATGTCCAACATTATTCTAGTATTATAGAACGAGATGGAAGAGATTGCACAAGATGAGTTAGATTTTATTGCATCGGATATTCTAGAAAAGACAGAAGTTGCGCTAAATGATTGACAAACCTTAGAGGCTAAAATCAAAGAAGAATATCCGGAGTTAATTCTTCTAGTTAAAATAGAGGATATTGTAGGGTAAAAGTTCATTCTTTGTACAGTAATTCTTTAATTTCCTTCCATTCCCATTCTTTATTCTTTTGGATATCAAAAGGTAACCATTGCCAGAGCGACAATGCAATTTAGTGTGGGGTAATGTTGAGCAGACGAAGTATGACACTAAGGAGAAGGCACACAAAATATTCGCATAGTGGTAGCAAGGTAGATTTGAAGGTGCGAAAGGATAGGGAAGGAAGTGTGTGATGAAAGACAATGAATTTGGACTTAGCCATTTTCATGGTTATGGGCTATTTTTGGAGATAGCATGTGGGGCACACAACCAGATGGAAACTTGTGCGGTACACAAATGCAATTTTTGAAAGAGTGTCTACTAAGCACTTTGCATGAGTTCGAGTTGATAATAGGATTACCACTGTTAGTTAACTAGAAGAGATCTATTATTAGCACACTTGCATGTGTGTATATTATTGTAAAGGCACATGGCTATTTTCAGCATGCGACCTATTTTGGGAATTATGTAAGTGGTGAAGGGAAAGTATCGACCCTTATAAATATGTAGTAATCTATGTATATTAGGGAGAGTACTGTGTATGAGCTAATATGGAGTTATGCTTCCAGATCTTGATGCGTGCATGAACTTATGATACTAATTATTGTAAGAATCTTTTGTGTATTTACTGTATTTAATATAATGGAGTGTATTGGATGAATAATGGTGTTGAACGTGACTGTAACTAGTTATTGCATGGGTAATTCCATTATGTTTATCATTTGATTCATTGATTCTTTAAGATCTAGATCTATAATATGCTTTGTGGAAATTTTATATTGTTTATGGATATGAATGCATTAACCCTTCATCATGTTCACATCCTGCACAAGCAACTCTAAGGAGGGGCCTAGTACCTTTGCATGCTTCGGGTGAGCACTCAGTCTAGGTTGAGTGATGTGCCAACGCACTTGGGTTATTCTTGGAAAATTCTAGGCTGCATCAGGTGTAGGTGTAGGTGGAGGTCAAAGTGGGTTAATGTAGTCTTTGTATTTAGGGATGTTGGTAGGTAAGTAGGTGAACTATTCCAAGATAGGTATATGGTTCCTATAGGAGACAATCAATATGTAGGTGGAGTAGATAAAAGGTAGGTATAGGTAATTTTGCGTAGGTGTCTTTGTGGTGAAAATGGATAAGTAACAGGTTAGGGTATGTTTGAAAAGTAGGTGTTTTAGAGAGAGAGGGTCAGGAATTGACATGAGTGGTTTAATGATGCATGTGAGGGACCAAATGATGATGAGGGATAAAGTACCACCTCTGTTGGTATACATACAATCCAGTGTGACTTCTGAGGAGTGGGATTATATGACTGTGGTTAGACTGATTAGGGATCTTGCACTATAGGCACATAGCCTAGAGACCCTATCTTAATGGTCACTTGTCATCAAAAAATGGGATTCAGTGACCAACAATTTTTCATCTACCGATGGGCAATATGACTGTCACCCTAGAGGACGTATACAGGATCATGCGGCTACCAATTAGTGGGGAGCCAGTTTATTCTACTTCATCAGAGGCATCAGTAGAGCCGATAATGGCTATATTTGGGGAGGTGATGGGCGAGTTGAGGTATCATAGAGGGAGCCTTAGTTATGGAGACATGTATGTAGCCTATCCTCAAGAGATGAGGTTGTTTATGTTGGTGATGGAGATAGTATGTTGCTTCACCTTACCGGATGCTGAGGGTGGGAGATTCCCACGAGCACTGATGGGAGTGCTCCAGGAAATGATGGAGGAGCGGATATTCTTTTCTTGGGCATCGACATTCCTAGTGCAACTATATAGGGAGCTATGGGCCAATGGGAGATTGTAGCGGTTTAGTTTTTTGTTACCCCTTTTTACTACATTTACTGGGCATACGAGCATATCGTGTGATTGTGCCCAGTGGGTTTTCTGTGACAAGATTGGTTCAGGGGTGGATTACTCAGAGTTGGATACAGATAGTGGGTACCAGTTGGTGGGTAACATAGGGTGGCTAGGGCCACATATGATTTTTTATACTACATGTGTTTGTTGGAGGTGCTTTCAGGAGTTGATATTGTGTGGAGGCCCTACATTGGCTATTTCCTCATATAGAGGAAACATTGAGGAGCTGAGGAGCTTCAACTACTTAGGTGGATACAAGAGCAAAATGCCAGCGAGCATGAGATGATACCTTTATACAGGGTTAGATGACAGTTTGGGCTACCACAAGACATGCTTCCACCATTCCCACAGCACCAGAGAGATGACATGGAGAGACCCATGTCTCCACCACAACCGAGTGTTCCAACAGGGTAGGAGGAGAAGGTAGTGGATAGGTGGATTGATGACACTAGATTCATTGATGGATATAGGCATTTGTGTGTAGCACAGCTACGAGCAACACCACCGAGACTAGGGAATCCTGATCTTGCTACAGTGACAGTGCAAAGAGATGCCTTACAGGGGCAAGTGGCCACCCTTCAGACACAACTCATAGGTGTGTAGGGTTAGTTGAAAGTAGCTCATACACAAGTGGCCACCCTGCAGGCCTAGGTAATAACGTTACAATCTCATCTAGCATAGGTACAAGAACCTGCAAAGGGTGGTGATGGGGATGGAGTACATGTGGCCACCTTATAAGAACAGGTGGCCAATTTACAAGGCCAGTTTGCCATGGCACAAGCACAAGTGAAAACCTTACAGGCTCAGATTGCATCACATGTACCTCCAAATTCCCAATGATAGGGTCCCATGGTATAGGCATCAATGTCAGGACAAGGTCCCATCATACAGGCAGGAGGTCGAGGCCAGTAGTAGCAAGGCAAAGTTCTCAAGCTCCTGTGAGACCCATGGATCCTCTGTAGATAGTATCGATTATGAGGTTCAAGGATGCCTTGAAAAAGTATCAACACTATGATGATCACCTGATGACTACCAAAATATATGTACCTTCATATGCCTAGCACCGAGCCCAAAAGGCAGTGAGTGAGTAGAGCAAATCTTGCACTCATAACTTAGAGAGAAAATGGGGCTGATGAGCCAAGAGATAGGGTCAGGGCAAGGCCATGAGTTCACAGAGGCCCATCCCAGGTGATGGCTAGGAGGAGGAAAAGCCCAAGCCTATGATAGGTGGGGAGATGTTAGCAGGGCACCGGACTAGAGGATAGGAGGAGGAGACTAGAGAGATGGGTATGGAGGATATCAGATGGGGAGATGATTGATAGCCCTTTTTAGCAACATGATGCTTGTTATATATATATATATATCAACATGCATGCTGAAGATGGTGAGGATGTATCTCATGATCATTTTGATATTAATATGTATTTAAACATATCTGTGTACATTTGTAAGAGTTTTATACATGACACTCTTCCCTATATATAGTTAATGATGAAATATTATTATGATGTATGATGTTGATTAGTTATTTAATTTGAATTGTTATTTCATATTATGGAAACTAGGTGAGTTAGGCATGATGGAGTCGGGTCATAGACATGATTAATTCAGGTCATAGGCATGGTTTAGTCAGGTTGTTTTAGGAATTGTGGATTTAGATCTTAGGCATGGTGGAGTCAGGTCATAGGAATGATGGAGTTAGGTCATAGGCATGATTGAGTCAAGTTGGTTAGGCATGATGGATTCCGGTCGTAGGTATGGTTAAGTCAGGTTGTTTAGGCATGGTTGAGTTAGGCATGATGGAGTCAGGTCATAGGCATGGTTGAGTCAGGTTGTCTAGGCATGGTGGAGTCATGTTTTTGTGGTTGATTTAATTTCCAAGTTATTGGTATTATGGAAAAGAAATGATGATGTATATGTATGTTGTGGTTTTTAATTTTCCAAATGTTTGATAATATGGAAAAATGTTGAAATGATTTAGGTAATATAAGGTTATGCTAGTGAAATGGTAAAAGTGATGAAATAAATGCATGTTTATTGTGGTATATTAATTTCCAAGTCATTGATTGTAAATGAAAAATAATTAAGGTAGAATGTGAATGTAAGAGGGAGAAAAATGATTAGGGGTAGAAAATTATAAAAAGGGAAAATATGAATAGGATAAAATGTGAAAGATGAGAAGATGTTGGTCGATCTAACCTCCAAGGGCCCCATGCCCTCGGAATGCTTCCTACATAGCCCTAATGGAAAGGGGCCTCAAACCGATGTAGTTCTCCCATAAGCTAGGGAGGAATATAATGAGGTAAAGGAATGATTTGGTAGGTTTGAGGCATGATTGATTCTAGGTCATTCAAGCATGGTTGAGTTTAGGTCATAGGTATGATGTAATTTTAGGTCATAGGTATGATTGATATGGAGGTTGAAACAAGGATGGGTGATTTTAGGTTGATTTTGGTGAACGAGGCACATTCAAAGTGTAGGTGTCAAAGGTCTAGTCCTTTATAGGAGAATCAATAGGTAAGAAAATAGGTGAATGGTAAAAGAGGTGTTATGCCACCAAATTGGGAAGGACCATTACGAGTCAATTCTACCACCAGATTGAATTATGAACATAAGGCCCTAAAGGCATTGCATGGTTTAATATTTATAAGGGTGAAGACGGTCACATGATCATGAAGTGTCTCTTTTGCAGCCAATCCCTTGAGTAGGTAGAAAAGTAGAAAGGAAAGGCAGTGAGGTGAATGAAGTTGGTTTTTAGTGTAACTTGGTGTATGACAACATGCCTATTTGGCAAGAGACCCAAGATCGAAATAGGTAAGTCCATGACTTAAAAGTCATCTTTTTCTTTTTGCTTTTATTTTTTTAGACTGATCGATGCGGGAAGTCTATATGGAATGAGTAGATTATATCCTTGAGTTCTTCGTGAAGTTGATCGATGCAGGAAGCTTATGAATATTTTTTCTTTTATTTTTGCAGGAATAGTCTTCTTTTTTGATAGACTAAGTATGATGTAATTAGTTGTGTATAGTTTTCCTTCAAGGGAGTAGTCTATTTATAGCAACGAGATATAAATAAAAGATGTCCTTTTTGAGGGATTCATCTATTCATTGGGATTTTGAATCAAGGATTTGAATCCCATTTTACTTTTGAAATTGTTTGTTTTTGGACATTTAGGTCATGGACAAGACCATAGAGAAAGATAGGCTCTTGTTTTGAAGAAAAAAACATAGCAAACAAAGGTTAACTATGAAAGAGAGGGTTTTAGGAATAAATTACCATGGGAGTCCATCTTGAAAAAGATAAAAAATTATCCATGAGAATCATACCATGAGTAGACCCATGGTACTCATATTGAAGATAAGGCTAAAAGGTGATGGGTGATCACATGATTATAGTTTAGTCATTGGTCCTTCAACGAGTGAGATGAAGGGAATGGGTACTCAAGGGATGAGCTTGAAATAAACAAAAGGTGATCTAGGACTCATTTCAACAATAGAATGGTTGAAGATGCAAGGCATTAAGGAGCTCATGTTCGGTTTTTCCTTTGAGTGAAGACAAGCAAATAAGCACCTAATCCATAGGCATGTGTAACTATGTAGGGTCCAAGCCAATTAGGAGAAAATTTTCCCTGTTTACTTTTTTCCACTTTTGTTACATGTTGATTTTCCTTCAGGACGAGGTCGCCGACCTAGAAGGTTCATTCCTGGACACGTTTATCTTAGGCCCGTTTGATACATTTTTGGTAGTGGAGATGATCGAGAGCATTGAGATGATGCTCATCTAATAACTCAAGATGTGTCAAACGATCTTGGTGAAATTCATCATCGTTGAGCATATCTTTGAGCTATATACAAAGAGAGGGTATTTAGACTTCGAGAGGCAAGTCAACCTTTTTACCACAAACTAAAGAGAAAGGTGTGATAACAGTTGAGGTACGGATCTAGTGGTTTAAGCCCATAAGGCAAAAGGAATGTGCGTGTGCCAATCCTTTCTAGTATCATCAACCACTTTCATAAGAATTTTGTCTAAGGTTTTGTTGGTTGATTATGCTTGGCTGTTTGTTTGAGGGTAGTAAGGTGAAGAGAAACTAAGTTGGATGTCGAATGTGTCATAGAGTTTCTGTAGGGTTTTGTTTTTGAATTGTTTACCATTGTCTGTGATAAGTCGATGAGGAACACCCAAGCGACAAATAATGTGATGGTTAATGAATTCACATATTTTCTCAGCCTTGGTGGAAATAAGAGGTATGGCTTCCAAAATGTTTCACCTCATATTTTCACTAAATGTAGGTAGGGTCAAGGAGGAATACTTGTTTAATGTTGGTTGAAGGTTTTGCATTCGAATTTGATTTCCCGATCCAAGTTGATTATGTGAAATTCCTTTTGGCTAGGAGAAACTACCTGAAATGCAAAGCAAGACCACAAGATAATATTAAATAAAAAAATGAGTGGACTGCCTAGTGGAAGCTATATCTGGGAAGCGTGATACTTCCTGAATAGGCTGTCAATCCACTTTTCATGCAACAATATTAATTCTATTTAAAATATACATGAAATAATGATCCTATGGGAATTGAAATGATTTAGGTATCTCGTACAAAATAATAAGAAGAGTTGGGTAAAAGGTGATTGAGATAAAAATGGGTCAAATGATGGGTTGATGTTGGGTTGCAAGTCTGGTACAGGCTCTGGGTAAGGTTTGATAAGGATAAAAAAATGTTTTTGGCTATTAGAAATTGGGAATTAGCTTGTTGGTCTAAGCTTTATTACCAAACACAGTAGCCAGTGTCAGTTTTCTGACCGATGTCGGTTAGGAAGAGTGACCGACGTTAATTGGATAACCCGCGTTGGTAGGGACAATTAGCAAAAAGCTCCTAGAATTGGTTTTCCAAACTCTTTGTGATTGCACAAAGGTTGGAAATGGTGAGGTGGGGTCATAAAATGGTCTTGAAGAATCAGAGATGATTAGAAGAGGGTGAAAACAGGTGAAAATGTGAGGTATGGTAAGGTGATAGGTTGGTGGGAGGAAGTGTACAGATGTGGAGAAAGATAAATTACTGTGGTGAATAATAAATCTTATTGAAATAAAGAAGAGATAAATGAAGAGATGTTAGTTACTTACTAAAAAGTAGATTTGGAGAACATATGTGATAAGGAAGGTGATGGTAGAGATCCAGAGAGAAGATCCATTGTATTCATGCCATGACAATTCAGACCTTCATGCTTCTTTGTGTGGATTCGTGATCATGAAGAGGATAATGAATGACAGTGGTTGTCGGTAGTGCTCCCATAAGTGTTCTTTTTCCTAGGTGCTTAAGAAATCTAAGTGCTTCAAGTCTCTCTCAGAATGAGTTTTTTCTGAATGAAATCACCAACATGGGCCAAGGCTTTTGGAAACATATTTAACCTAGCCGATAATGGCTAGGTGATTGAATTCAGTTGAGATATAAAAAAACCAACAATTTATACTTGTCTCGGTTGATTCCATTCAACAAAATATCAAACAAATATAAGGCACAATATGCAATTACAATTTGTACTAACTGATATACGTTTTTATATTACCACTCAAAACTTGAAGAAATATACTTGTTGATAGTGTTTATTTGAAATTTGTAGTATGTTTTCTTACCCAAACCCTTTACGCATTGGCACATCACTTAGATAGATATGAGTGCTCACCCAAAGCACACAAAGGTACCATGTCCCTCTTTTATGTCATAATTTTCAAGGAATTAGCATACATGAATATATATTCCATAATCATAATAGACACTTAAAGATAGGATATAACAAACATCAACTCAAAACTACAACGCATAATCAATTAAACAAGGATCAAGATTAGATTTACCATACCATAACTAGTAATATATATATCAACAACCAATATCCACTCATAATAATTCATTATATTAATTCATCAAAACACAATAGCTGAATACATCACTATTACCATCACAAGGTCGTGCACCTTATTATACCATCAACATAACCCTATGTCAATTTAGTGTGTCTAAGTCGTGCAAATCAATACATATATAGGTAGTGGGGAATTTCCCTTCACTACTCATGCACTCTAAAAATAGGTTGCATGCTTGAAATAGCCATACGGTGTTTACAAAAGAAACTTCATAAGCATGTCAGCTTCGCTAAAATAGATTGCCTATAGATAACTCTAGATCTAATCATATTATTAGTTCTAACTCTGGATGGTGCTTCATCTTCCACTTGTTCCCAAAATAGCTTGGCATATCCTCCAAGTATTCTATCAAAACATATTTATCACTCCATTTTCAACTCCAGCTTAATCCATTGTGTGATCAACAATTAATCCATTCTTAGCCCATACCTGCAAAATGGACAACTCCCGAACTTTTAATTTTTGGCGCGCCTTTATCTTCCTAAACCTTTGTGCATACCTACGTGTCTGCTTCCTATGTACCCTGATCTCATGTGTCTCTAGGGGTTTTCTAAGCTTGCACAAATGATCTCTCTCTTTCGTAGATACAATGGAAACACCTCAGGTCTGTGGGTATACCTATTTCGAGGTGAGTCTCTGGTATCAAGGCCGGTTCCTTATTGGTGTATCCTAAACTACTTTCTGGGAGTTTGAGAGTAAAAGATGACTGTAAAAATGATTAAAACTAAGGTGATACACCAAATTTGTATGAGGGCTTTGACTGAGTATATGCACAACTGATCTGTGAAGGATTCTTGATGCACGAACCAATAGTTTTTTCTACAGAATATCTAAGGGAAAAACACTTGATTGTACTGAGGGAGGATCACAACAGTACTAATAAGTTAACATGCACATTAAAAATTAAGCAGAAAGGACTGAAATTTGCAGCAGGGTAAGGTGGTTGATCAGGGAATTTGCATTCACAAGATTAATATAACATACACAAGACTGCAAAATAACTTGGAAAGGTAGAAAATACTTCACACTCAGAGGGAAAAACTGGAAAAATTTGCTTCAGTACTCATATATCCAAAAGTCCTCCAGTCAAATCCCTTGTGCTTTGTAAAGGCACACAATATATAGCAAAATAAATTTCCCACCCTTCCTAAAAATAGCCTAAGGCTTGTACTCGCCCATGCATCCTAATTTTATCCTTTATTTAATAATAAATAAAGGGATAAAATAATACAAACTAGAGCATGCAAGAAAAATAGGCATTAATAGCCTTTGATTACAATCTCAGTCAAACTGAAGTTGACTGTTCTATTTTTAAGAAAAGAATGGGTGAATAATTTGCTAAAAATAAAATTGCTTGCTAGGCAAGTCTCCCTCCATGAGCATGCAACTTGTCTCTTCTCTGTTCTGTCTTCTTGTGAAGCATGCAAAAAATAACTCTCTGTCAAGAGTAAATAATTACAATATTGCAATATTTTGCAAAAAAATTCATCCAAACCCTGATTGGGACCACCTTTGTCTCTGATGTTGACATTTGATTTTGGCTTCTAATGGTCACATGAGTGACATTCCAATTCATGTACAATCTATCACCATCAGTGGGGACCACCTTTACACTTTTGCTTGGTTTGGCCACCTTGTGGACTTAGCAAATTATTGGTTTTGAAATAATACAAGGGGAACCATTTACATTGCCACCTTTGTGGACTTAATATATTATAAGGTATGCCACCCTTTGATTTATTATTGGTATTATACATTGTCAGCCCTTGCATTTGGATAATATTGGAATATAGGTTATACTTTACCTTTTCGGTGATCATTGTGGCATGATTTGGTCGGCTTTTTTATTTTGGATGGACTATAGTTTAGACTTTGAAAGTCAATGCAATGATTTTTTTTTTGAACACGTGGGCTGGCCCCTTCCCCATGATGACTCACCCCTCATACATTTTTCAGTGGCTTTGTAAAAGTTTGACCTAACTGTGGTTAGGGTTTGAGTTCCTGCTTTGATTGGAAGTTGGTGATGCTCCTTATTCGTTTGATCTCTGTACCTTTTGAATTCGATGTCATTGATCTCTTACCCACTGATTAGGGTTTCAAACCTGCATTTAATGTGGTTGGTGGGGACTAACTGTGGTTATTGCTTTGATCTCTGAGCATGATCACTTGGCCATTTGATCTTCGTACTTGGCTGAAAGCTGATCCATTGATCTTGACCCTCGGTTAGGGTTAGGTTAAGCCAACTCTCCCCTCGAGTTGGTGGTAAAGTTGAACTTGAACCATTTTTGATCATTTCATTTGATTTTTGTTTGCTTGGGTGAAGCCCTGGAAAAAAATTTTTGGCGCCATTGGTTGAAGCTTTTGAAGCTCGGATCAGTCCATTTTTCAGCCTTCTTCTTTCGAGCATCTATATTTTTCTTGGGTCTTTATTTCTTGGTACTTGAGATTTTAAGGTGAAGCATTGTGGTCATGGCCACCTCTTTCTTTGAACTTTGAGCTCTAACTTTGTTTGAGCTTATGAATCTTTGATGGTATGGTCATTCTGAGCTTTGTTCTTCATAAGTCATTGGCTTGGGTCTCTTGATTTTTTTTGGAGATTTGTCCCTTTGAGTTTTGATGCCTTTTGATTTTTGGAGCTTGACTTTTTTATTTTTTGGCTTCATCTCTTTACTCTCGGAAACCTCTTATTATGATCTGAACTTAAGCTTGTAGCTTGCCATTGTTCTTTTTTTGTGCAAAAGGCATTTTGAATGTTTCTGAAGTTTTTTCTTCTTTTTTCGCTGGTACTTGATCATTATCACTTTATTTCTTTCTTTAATTGATAAACCTTTTGCTTTTGTTGGTGTGATTTTTGATAACCTTGGTCATTTGTGAGTTTCATTGAAATTGTTTGGTCCTTTTAGCTCTGAACTCTTGATGAGATCTCAAGAGTCTTCTTGGCTTCAATTTTACCAGTGAGTGTTTACTTTCCTTTTGATTCTTCTTGATTGGTCTTAATGGGTCTTGACTATTTTGAAAATTTCGTATCTGTACTTTTTGAATTTTGAATTTTTTGATATGTCGTTGTGATTGATTGTCTTTCTGTTAAAACTTCATTGATATTTGTTGAGCTCTTGAGTTTGATGCTGGAGATTTATTCTATTTCTGAATGTGCTTATGGTATGAATACTCCATTTTCTTGATATTGATAAGCTTGTATCACTTTTAGCTTACTTTTATCTTAGTTTATTCAAACCAACTTTGAGGGTTTGAATAGATAATTTACATTCTGGGTAATATTCCATCTTTTGATTTGATCCCTACCTTATTTGCAATCATTTTTCTAGATCTTATATTATTCAACTTAGTATCTTTCTTGATTTACATTTTCATGGCTGATTTTTGATAAACTTTTTCCTTCAAGTTCTTAAATGAGTTATCCTTATCATTTCCTTGATCTGATCTTTTCAAGTAAAATTTGATAGCTCATTTTGTATTGAAATTTTGTTTTCATTAAGAACTATGACTCCATGAATCCAATTTTTTTTCTTAATGTGTTGCAATTTTTACATGCTTGTAAACTGTGAATCATTTTTAATCTTTTTATGTTATTGAAACTATTTGTAAAATTTGTTTCTGGAACTTCTTAAGTTGTAGTTCAATTTTATTTTTAAAGTTTTTGTTTGTAAATTTCTCTTGAAACTTCTTTGTAAGGTTTAATTGAGTTTTAAATCTTTTACATGATTCTTTTTGAATTCTGAGTTTTTTGATTTTTTTAGATTAAAGATAGAAATTATTTGTTTAGACTCTCTCTTAGATCTGAACTTGATTGTATGTTTCAATGTAATGTTTGACTTTTTCATTTCTTTGAAACTTAGCTTTAGTGAATTGCATGAAATTTTGATTTTAAGGCCCTTTTCTTTGTAAGCTTGTGATTTGAATGCTTATGTTCTTTTTAAATGATTTTTACTGAAGTTCATTGATTGGGTGAATAATTCTTCATTGAAACTTTCCCATTTTTTGAATTTCATTTAGAAAGCTTTTGATCATGAGTCTCTTGGTTTGATCTATGAATAATTTCATTCTGAGATCTTGATTATGCATTGATAGATCCACCGTTGTATCTAAACCTGTTGTATCTTTTGTAACTGGTAGTAGATCTTCTAAAGAAATATTCTTCTGAAATCTATGTTTCACCTTGATATCCTTGGATCTGGACCTTTGCTCTGTGTTTATCTTTCCTTTGCAATTCTGAATTAATGATTTTTTAAATCAGCTAAATTGCATTCTGTTTGTATTTTGATATTTCAACATCATTTATGATCTTGTAATATTGCTTTCTAATTTAAACAATTCTTGTGAGTACTATTTTCAGGCATAAGCCTTGTTTCAATGCTTTATTTCCTTTTACTGATATTTCTTACTTAGATGCTTGCTGGAAAATTTGAAATGTTGATTTTATAATGGCGAAGCCCTGGCAAAATTTTTTTCAGAATCTTTTCTTTAATGCATTTCCAGAAATAGTAGTTGTATTTTCTGATCCAGAATACAGAAAGTAACACTTTTCTTGCTGAACTGATATAGCAATTGAGAACTGAAAACATGTTAGTTGTTTATCTTGATCATGTAATGTTTTTTTTTCTGTATCACTTATTTGATTTGCATAGTTCTTTTAAAGCATGTAGTAATTGAAAACAACATGATGAAAAGTTGTAAATGTCCATTTTACATGGCGAAGCCCTGTCAAAATTTTCCCAGAATCTTCTCTCTCATCCTGTTTCAGCTGTAATCCCTTTTTACTTTTAGCTTTAGCTTCTTGAAATCTGATTCTCCCTCTTCTTTGCAAACTAAAAAATGTACTTCTATCTTCCATTCTCTCTTCTGAGCTCTAACTTCTTCCATTTGCAGAATGTTTGTTGAACTTTGAGTTACACTCTTCCTTCTTCTTAGCATGTACTTATGACTTATTTATTTCTCTCTTTGGCTGCAACCTGTACCTGCACACTTAGGAAAATAGTTAGGAAATATTTAGGCTTTTTGGCCTCTCTTATGTCCATGTTTTCTTCTTTCTTTTCACTTTCTTCTTTCTGAGTGAATAAAGCATGCATGCAGTTTTTCCTTCAAGTAGAATACATCTCCTGCTTAGGGGAAGATTCATATGCACGAAGTAGGATAGTGTAGGAATATGGTTTGATCCCTGAGCTCGTAACTGATGGTTTCCTTGTTTTTCTTTTCAGGTACCATGCCTTGAGGATGAAAGGAGCTGGCAAGGAGATGCTCTTCACAATGAAGAATATACAAGGCAATGATGGGTTCACTCATACTCCTTTGCTTTCTCTTTCATGCATGTGTATCTTTCTTTTCAGTAGCTGTACTTTACTTTTCAGTTACATCCCATGGCTTGTGTGGGAAACATTTGACTCTCCTTGTGAATAAAGCATTGAATTCTGTAAATGAGTTGTATACCTCTTTCTGCATTTCTATTTTCTGTATGGATTGTATAATGAACTAAACAACTCAGTAACATAATTGAATGTCTTAATCATGAAGGAAAGAACATTGAATAGAACTTGTAACATTCAGTAATGAACTCTGATTTTCTGTGATCTGCACTTATGTTTGTTGTTCCAAAACTTTACACTTCACCTACTCTGCAATTGGATGTCCTCATCAAGACAACACAACTGTCCTTCGGGGCTTGTGTTCTTTTGCTGAGGATGGTCATGAAATTGTAGACTATGTGATCTGTTACATTTTGTAATAGCACACATAGTTGCAGATTTCATGTAATCTTTTAAATAAATCAGCAGTAATGACATAATCTGATATGATCTCCCCTAGCTTAGGTATACTTCACCAATGCTATCCATCGTAACAAAGTTTCGAGTTGCCCATTTTTGCACAAGTGCAAAAATTGTCAACATTTCTGGCGATCCTGCGGGGAAAGCTGCCTGCTAGCTTATATACCAGTGCCTTGCTCTTGTCCATTGGGCATGGAGTCCAAACATATAACCAAAATCTACCTTTTTTGAAAGGTCCAACCCTTCCAAAACAAACTAAAACTGGGAAAGGATCTGGTAAACCAGATCACATGCACGAATGCACTTATTGAATTGAAAAATAATGTAATGTGTAGAAATTACACTTATTGAAGCGAAATCCTACACTAAACAATCACTGTAAGATTTTCAATAACAGTGTTTGAGAAACATACCATTCACAGGAATGGGAAGTTCCTCTCCATTCAGCTTCGAAAGCTGAAAAGCATTGTGTTCCTTGCAAGCTGAAATCATGTAAGGACCACTCCAGAGTGTATCAAACTTTGAGTGTCTTCCTGGCTTTGCACGATCAACATCCCACTTTAACACAATATCTCCTTCATTGAAGACTCTGAATTTGGATTTCTTGTCAAAAGTCTTCTTGATTTTTTTCTGATTCTTTTCCATATTTAAATGAGCTTGATCTCTTAGCTCTTGTAATTCCATTAACTCTGCATAACGAACCTGCAATGGTTCATTCTCAAGTAGCTCCATTTGATGCAGCAAATCTAATGCAGGTAACTCAACTGAAATAGGCATTCTTGCTTCTTTTCCATACACAAGTTTGTATGGTGAATTGCCAACTGATCTTTTAGGAGTCACTCTGTCAGCCCAAAGTGTGGAATTCAACATCAGATACCAAGCTCTTTGATTATCCTTGAGTGTTCTTCTGATGATTCTTAACAGATTCTTGTTAGTACTTTCAGCTAAGCCATTACCTTGTGGGTAATAATTAGATGAAGAACTTAGATATATTCCATGGTTGACAGCCCAATCTGTTATCTTTGCACCAAGGAATGCTAAAGCATTATCTGATATGATAGTTGTTGGAACACCAAATCTGTAAACTATTCCTTCATAAAAGGATAGTATCGAAGCTTCATTAGCATCTTTCAAGGCTATTGCTTCAGTCCATCATGTAAAATAATCTGTAGCAGTTAAGATCCACTTATGTCCTTGTGACGAAGGTGGGTTTATCATGCCAATAAAATCAAGACCCCACTGCATAAAAGGTTGATCAGCTGAAATAGGCTGCAAAGGCAACGAAGCAAGACATTCTTTTCCAACAAAGAAAGCACATTTCTTACACTTTCTAATCCATTCAAAATAGTCTTTGAATATGCTAGGCCAATAGTAACCTACTTTCATAATTTTTAAAGTTGTAGTACGTGCTGAGAAGTGACCTCCTGCAGGTCCTTCATGGAATTCTGATAATATTTTCTGAATTTTATCATAATCAACACATCGCAGCAAGATCCCATTTATATCCCTTTTGAACAACACACCATCAACGAAAAGATAAGGAATAGCTTGTAATCTGAAATATCTTCATTTATTCTTATCCATACCTTCCGGATAGGTGCCATGCTGTAAGTAGTTAACCAAATCAGTCATCCACCTTGATTCTTGGATCTCTTGAGCAAGTTCAGGTTGCTGATTTTCTGGTTGGACCATGATATTTGATTGCTGATACGTAATTTCAGCATGTTGTTTTGAATCTTCTGGTTCTGCAGCTTGTTGTTTTTCCATATCAGCAATTAGATGTTCACATAAACCTTTACCTCGAACTGTCTTAGCAACCCAGGATATCAACATCATATTCCATAACCTTCGTTATCCAGCCTGCTCTTTTCTCATTCAATTCTTTATTTAAAAGGAAAGCTTTCACACTTGGATGAGAAACAAGAACATGAATTTTATTGTTTGAAAGCATGTACTTAAAATTCTTTAGTCCTCTGACTACTGAAAGTACTTGTTTTTCAAGAAATGTGTACCTTGTTTCATAATCATGCAAACTCTGTCCAAAGAAAGCAATTGGCTGCTCAATATTTTCATCATTAACCTGAGTCAAAATAGCTGAGATTGTTTCAGCTCCTGCAAGTGCATACATTGTAAAATCTTTATCAAAATTTGGATTTGCAAGAGTAGGAGCCTGAGAGATAGATGATTTTATTGCTTCAAAACCTTCCCTTCCTTCGCTGGTCCAAGAGAAAGTTTTCTCTTTCTTTAACATAGTTGTTAATGGTTTAACCAATGCTGCAAAATCTGGAACAAATCTTCTAACAAAGTTGATTTTTCCAAGAAAACTTTGTAATGCCTTCTTATGATGAGGCAATGATAGCTGTGATATAGCTTCGATTCTGAAAGGATCAATTGCCAAACCTTGCTTAGAAACAATATGGCCAAGTAATTTACCTTGATGTACTGAAAAGATAGACTTCTTGGGATTCAAAGATATTCCAAACTACCTGCATAATTGAAAAGTCTACCTTAAATGCATTAGATGTTCTTCAGATCTTTTGAAAATATAGTCACATCATCTAAATAAACAAGGATGCATTTATTTGACAAGCTCCGAAAATCCATGTCCATTGCACATTGAAACGTTGCACCGGCATTTGAAAGACCAAAAGGCATTCTTTTGTAAGCATAGGTACCCCACTTGGTGGTAAAAGTTGTTTTGTATCTATCTTCTTCTCAGACTAAAATCTTATTATAGCCACTATAACCATCTAGAAGAGATAGTCTATCTGAACCTGAGACTGTTCTCAAAATCTGATCCATATTCGGAAGTGGGTAATGATCTTTTAATGAAGCTTTATTAAGATCTCTGAAATCTACACATAGTCTGATTTCACCATTCTTCTTCCTAACAGGAACAAGATTGGCTACCCAACTTGAATGCTTAACTGGAAAGATAATACCTGATTCAATCAACTTGGATAACTCTTTCCTCATCAGAGGTTCTATTTTTGGATTTACAGGCCTCTGTTTCTATCTTACAGGCTTAGCATTTGGATGTAACTCGATTGTATGTTGTGCTAGACTGGGATCAAACCCTTTCAGGTCTTGGTATTTCCAAGCAAAAACATCCTTAAACTCTTTGCAAAGATTAATAAATGACTGATTTTCAGTTAAGGAACATACCTTTCCAAGAAGTAAATTTTTCCCTTCATCAATTGAAATCTCTTCATAGTTATCAGCATGCATTGACATCTTAGTTTTATCTTTTCTTAACTGATCATCAGTACTGAAGATGTCTTCCAAAGTGACAAGACCTCGAGGCAATTTATTTGTCTTCAACTGAACAATCTGATCACCATATAAATGTTGTAACTTATCCTGATTAACTGCAGAAAATTCATCTTCTTGCTGTAAAAACCTACAGATTTGATCGTCACTTTCAAAAACTTGCCAATTTGATTTGTTATCAGGTATAGAAGGGCCTGACAATTAGCTTAATATGAGGCTGAATTTTGTTGTTTTCCATCCGTTCCAGCACTTCGAAACTAACACCAACGGCTGCAAGTCTATCTACATGCTTATTTTCAGCTCTAGGAATAGGTTGAATATTAATAGCTTCAAAAACTTCAATTAAGTATGAAACTCTATGTCTGTAAGACTTCATTAGTGGATTCTTACAAACATTGAAGTTTTTTACTTGATTGATAACCAACTCAGAATCACCAAAGATTTGTAATGTGTTGATACCTCTCTTTCTGGCCCAAAGTAAGCCATGAATTACTTCTTCGTATTCAGCTACATTACAAGTGCATGTAAATTGGAGACTCAAAGCTGAGAAATACCTTTCATTTGTTGGGGAAGTGAGCATCAAACCTGCTCCCTGTCCTTTCTTGTTCTTAGCTCCATCAAAATGAAGCTTCCAAATCCCTTCTGCTGAATTTTCTATTTTAGACAGCAAGGGAAGTGGTGTATTTTCTTCATGCATACAATACACACCAAAAATATGTTCTTCAACTTCCTTAAAAGGATCATGAGCATGTTCTTCAACTATCTTTTCATCCATAAACATGTTAGAAACACCATCTAATGCTGAAACCTGAGCTACATCATCAAAATCAGATTGCTCTAAAGCTGAGTAATTAGCTACTGCATTTGGAGAATGAGGCTCAATATGGAATCTGGCCAATGGTTCTGAATTGATAGTAACCTTAGTTCCATAACGTGTAGTAAAAAATAAGAAGACCAATCCGAAGAGAGATAACCTCCTATTTTCGCTGTGAAATCTCTAGATAAGCACAAGGCAAAGTATGGAGGTAGATCCACAACAGTAACATCTTGCAGAATAGAAACATTTGGGCAAGCATGTAACGTTACCTCTAAATTTTTTATTATACCAACCATATTAGTTGCAGTTCCATCAAGCTGTAAGACACTCCTTTCTGTAGGCTCATACTGCAAGCCTAATTTTTCTGCAATCACTTTTGGCATAACTGTGCTACTTGCGCCACTGTCCACCATGCAATTATGAACTAAATGTTCTCCAATAATTAGTGATAAATAAAATGGTTGTGGTATCTTAATGTCATGAGCATTCAGAACTTTCTGAACCATCCACTTAACTTCTTTAATACGGTCTTGCTCAAACGTTCCAAGGACCATGTCTGTCTTTTGAACTTCCTTTTCTGTTGTATTTGAAGAAATCTGCAGCTTAGCTAGTTCATGAGAAAGTAAATCTTGTTGTCCAGGAATACTTAGAGCATCCCACATTGAGATGTTAACATTATGCTTTTTCATTACATCAACAATGTTAAAAGAAGCAACTGTCTTAGAGACAGAATCAACTGTCTTAGAGTAGGCCTTAGCAAAAACTGATTCTGCTTCAGCTGCCTTGGATATCTGAGGTATAAACAGTCTTCTTGGATCAGGTTGTAGCTGTCTTTGATGACTTTTATCAACTGGGACACTTGCTGATTTTTTAGGAACAACAGGGTTGTTAGTTGACTTTGGAGCTGTAGATGTTGTCTTGTCAGTGACAGTAGGCAGGATAGGCCTATTTTGTTGCTTTTGATTTTCAGCAGCCCTCCCTTGAGCCCTAGTAGTGACTGCAATGAAATCCTCCTCATTAAAACTGACTAAATTCTGTTCAGGTGCTTTCTGAACATGAGTTTCTTGCTGCCCACCCTCCATTTGAGGCATAAACAATGTTTCAGATTGAGGTTGTGCAACAAGATTCAGATTCAGAAAAGCATTTGGGCAAGTTACAGTTGAATGAGGTTGATTGGAAGGTTGACACCATTATTCTATAGCCATATTAACTGAAACTAAAGCATTAGAAGAACTAGGAGCCTTTGGGTCAAACTGCCTTTGCTGGTAAGGCTGCCTATAATTCTGATTCTGTTGATAGGGCTGCCTGTTTTGTTGATTCTATTGGTAGGGCTGATAAGGAGCCTGGTAGGGTCTGCTAGGTAATGCAATTTTGTTCTCAATTGAAGTCAATTTATTTCCCATAGTCTGCAAAGCTTTGAATACATCATCTGATGGAGCTACAACAGTGGGCTCTATGATTGTAATAGGCTGAGGAATAGGTGCTAAATCTACCAAAAAAGGCATTGATGGCCTTGGTGCTAATTTTCCAGCTTGAATAAGGCTATTTTCAGCTCGGATAGCAATATCATAAGCTGCTGGGAGTGTCTCTCCACCCATTGACTGAATCATAGTTGAGATATCACTGTTTAATGCTCTAAGATAATAAAGGAAAGCATGATCAGCTTGAGGCTTGACACTTGCTGGAATTCTCTCCCAAGTTCTGGAAAAATGGATATTGAAACTAGACATAAATTCATTTGGGAGCTCTTTTAATAGTAGATAACTGTTCAATGAGAGACAAATGATCTGAATTGTCTTGGAACTGTTTCAGCAATTTTTCACCTAAAATATCCCAAGTTCCTATGCTTCCAATTTCTAGGTTTCTATACCATTGCAAGGCTTTCCATTTAAAAGATGCAGCTAAAAGTCTTAGGGCTACGTCTTCATGAGTGATATTATGGACTGCACATAGGGATGCAACATCTTTGATATGTTCAGCTGGTGTAACCTGATTTTCACCCGTGAATGATGGAAAACTTTTCATGGCAGCATTGGGAATATCATGATAAACTTGAATTAATAATGGGATGCCATTAGTAAAGGGCACAAAATTCCTGGGTGGTTGAAGGGCCATTGGAAAAACTAGGATATTGATAGAAAAATTGACATGTGAAGATGGAATATTAGGAGGGTTACCAAAACCAGGTCTATTATAAGGTAAAGTATTACCAACTCTTCTCCTTCTAGCAGAATTCAAAGGTAAAGAAACAAAATCAGAAGGAATTCCTCTTACCGATGATCTTGTAGTCACTTTAGGCATGGAACATGCTGCAATACTGGTCTGAAATCAGCTTTACGGAGTCACCAAAAGATCATAAAATATTTAGAATAAATTAGCTGCACTTTGCTCCCGAAAGTGACTTTTAATTTGTTGTAAATCTGCTGTAGATCTAAAACTTACCTGCATATCTGATTCGTTGTCCCACCGGGCATGCCAAAAACTGTTATCTCTCGAAAGTGCACCCTGTAGAGAGATGGCTGCAGGTTTTCTAAGCTTGCACAAATGATCTCTCTCTTTCGTAGATACAATGGAAACACCTCAGGTCTGTGGGTATACCTATTTTGAGGTGAGTCTCTGGTATCAAGGCCGGTTCCTTATTGGTGTATCCTAAACTACTTTCTGGGAGTTTGAGGGTAAAAGATGACTGTAAAAATGATTAAAACTAAGGTGATACACCAAATTTGTATGAGGGCTTTGACTGAGTATATGCACAACTGATCTGTGAAGGATTCTTGATGCACGAACCAATAGTTTTTCTACAGAATATCTAAGGGAAAAACACTTGATTGTACTGAGGGAGGATCACAACAGTACTAATAAGTTAACATGCACATTAAAAAGTTAAGCAGAAAAGACTGAAATTTGCAGCAGGGTAAGGTGGTTGATCAGGGAATTTGCATTCACAAGATTAATATAACATACACAAGACTGCAAAATAACTTGGAAAGGTAGAAAACACTTCACACTCAGAGGGAAAAACTGGAAAAATTTTCTTCAGTACTCATATATCCAAAAGTCCTCCAAGAATGATCCCCTATGATTTGTAAAGGCACATAATATATAGCAAAATAAATTTTCCCACCCTTCCTAAAAATAGACTAAGGCTTGTACTCGCCCATGCATCCTAATTTTATCCTTTATTTAATAATAAATAAAGGGATAAAATAATACAAACTAGAGCATGCAGAAAAATAGGCATTAATAGCCTTTGATTACAATCTCAGTCAAACTGAAGTTGACTGTTCTATTTTTAAGAAAAGAATGGGTGAATAATTTTGCTAATAATAAAATTGCTTGCTAGGCAAGTCTCCCTCCATGAGCATGCAAATTTGTCTTCTTCTCTGTTTGTCTTCTTGTGAAGCATGCAAAAATACAACTCTCTGTCCTGTGAGCAAAAATTAAACATTAATTGCAATATTTGCAAAATAATTCATCCAAACATTAATCTGGGGGACCACCTTTGTCTCTGATGTTGACACTCTTTTGTTTTCTAGTGATCACATGAGTGACAATTCTGCAAATCTACTCACCTCCTTGGGGGACCACCTTGGTTGTGAACTTTTTCCTTCATTGGTTTGGCCACCTTGTGGACTTAGCAAATTAAAGTGTTTTGAAATAATACATGGGGACCATGTTACATTCACCACCTTTGTGGACTTAGGCATATTATAAGGTATGTCACCACTTTATTATGGTATTATATAGTTGTCGGCCTTTTTTGCATTTGATTGGAATATAGGTTAACTTTACCTTTTCGGTGATCATTGTGTATGATTTGGTCAGCTTTTGATTATTTGAGCATGCACTATAGTTTTAGACTTTTGAAAGTCAATGCAATGATATTTTATTTGTTTGACACGTGGGCTGGCCCCTTCCCATGGTGACTCACCCCTCATACGCTTTGTCGGTGGCTCTATTTAAATTTGACCTAACTCGGTTAGAGTTTGTTTTGATTTTTTGAAATGTTGGTGAACTCCTGTTCATTGATCTCTGTACCTTTTGAATTGATGTCATCGATCTCTTACCTGTGATTAGGGTTTCAACTTTGCATTTAATGTGGTCAGTGGGAACTAACTGTGGTTATTTTTGATTTTTTGAGCATGATCCTCAGCCATTTGATCTTGTACTTGGATGAATTTTGATCCATTGATTCTTGACCCTGGTTAGGGTTTTATTAACTCTCCCCTTGAGTTTGTATGGTAAAAAAAACTTGAACCTGATGATCATTTCATTTGATTTTTGTGAAGTGGGTGAAGCCCTGGAAAAATTTTTTGGCGCCATTGTTGAAGCTTTTGAAGCTCGGATCAGTCCATTTTTCGGCCTTCTTATCCTTTGAAATCTGTATATTTTTGATTGGTCTTTGATTTTTGGTCCTGAGCTTTAAGGTGAAGCATTTATGGTCATGGACTTTGCATGAAAAGGGTTTCTTATGAACTTTTGAGCTCGGCTTTGTTTGGCTTATGGTCTTTGATGGCCCCATGGTCATTCTGAAGCTTTCAGTTTCTCTCTATTTTTTGGGTCCCTCTTGAGTTTTGGCAGCTATTGATGTTTTGGAGCTTGGCTTTTTCTGTATATTTTTTGGCTCACTTTTCTTTACTCTCAGCTCTTATTACTCCTTGGTTGTAGCTTCACCATTGTTTGATTCCTTTTGAGCTGACTGTGCAAAAGGCTTCTTTTTGGTAAGTTTTGTCTCTGAGTTTTTCGTGATGGTACTTGATCATTATCATTTTGATTTAAAACTATTAATACCCATCTTCTTTTCTATTTTGTCTATGTGTGATTTTTGGATAACCTTTTTGTCATTTGCAAGTTGAAACTCATTCTGGGTTTTTTCCTTTTAGCTCTGAACTCGATGAGATCTCAAGAGTCTTCTTTGATTTGATTTTACCATAGTGAGTTTTACTTCTCCTTTTGATTTTGGCAACCTCTTAATGGGTTTGTGATACTTTTGAATTGAACCTGTACTTTTTTGTTCTTTTGAATGATTTATGTCATTTTTGATTTCTTTGAGTATTTAAAACCTCCAATGATGTTTGAGTTGAGCTCTTGAGTTTGATTTGAGATTCTATTTATTTCTGAATGTGCTTATTTGAATACTCTATTTTTTCTTAATATTGATAAGCTTGTATCATTAGCTTACCTGGTTATCACTGTTAGTTTATTCTAACTTTGACTGTGGAGGATTTGCTATTATAATTTACGTTCTGGGTATTCCATTTTTGATCTTTATTTGTTTTATTTATTGTAGAGCTTTTTTCTTAACTTTACCTTCTTGATTTACCCTTTCAAAGCATGAATGTTTTTAATTTTACAATGATTTCCTTTTTCATGAGCTTGATTCTTGATCTTGATAAAAATTGAACCTGATCCTAATTTTTTTGAAGTCTTAAATTTGATATACCTTTTGGCCAATATACATTTTCCTTTTCACTTAAGAACTATGACTCCATGAATAACTGTATGATTTTTTGAGAAATTTTGCAATTTTTACTGGCTTATGTAAACTGTTCATGCATTTAATCTTGGCTCTAAAATGATATTGTTTAGCATTTGGAACTTAAAACTTGCTTCATTTGAAACTAAACTTAGATAGCTGGGCTTTGTAAGATTATCTTGAAACTTTCAATTTAATCAGTAGTTCTACTTACTTGTTCTAATTTTGATACCCAATTTGAGTTTTTGATTGAATTAGATCACTTGAAAAATTGTAATTTTTCTCTCTTAGATCTAGACTTGAAAAATATTTTCAATGATTGAAATGACTTCTTTACTTTGAAACTTTCTTTAGCCTTAATGCTGAAATTTTGATTCAAGGTTTTTTTGTAAGCTTGTGATGATCTAATGCTTATGGGGTACCTCTTTTTTTTTTGATTAGACTGAAGGCTCATTTTATTTGTGGGTGTTTGGACTTCTTCATTTCTTTCCCATTTCTAAAAATTTCATTCTTCTTATACATCACTTGGTTTGATCTTTGAATAATTTCTATTAACTGAGATCTTGAGTATATTTCATCCACCATTTCTTATTGTAAACCTTTGTAAGCCTTTTTAACTTGGTAGTAGTCTAAAGAAATATTTTCTGAGATAGCATCTTTGTTTCACCTTGATATCCTTGGATCTGGACCTTTTTGAATGTTTATCTTCCCTTTTCAATAATGAGCTGGAAGTAATTAAAGTTTTTTAAATGTAAGTATGAATGAATTTCTTGCATTCATATTGTACTTTTTGATACATTCATCATTTATGATCTTGATCATTGCTCTAATTTGAATGCTTTCAGTGATATATATTTCAGGCATAAGTTGTTTCTTAATGCTTTATTTCCTTTCTACAATTTTTCTTACTTAGATGCTTGCTGAAAATTTGAAATGTTGATTTTTCATGGCGAAGCCCTGGAAAAATTTTCCCATTGATATTTCTTTAATGCATTTTTTCAGAAATAGTAGTTGTATTTTCTGATCCAGAATAGAAAAGTAACACTTTTCTTGTTGAACTGATATAGCAATTGAGAACTAAAAACATGTTAGTTGTTTATCTTGATCATGTAATGCTTTTTTGCTTCCTGTATCACTTATTTGATTTGCATAGTTCTTTTAAAGCATGTAGTAATTGAAAACAACATGATGAAAAGTTGTAAATGTCCATTTTACATGGCGAAGCCCTGTCAAAATTTTCCCAGAATCTTCTCTCTCATCCTGTTTCAGCTGTAATCCCTTTTTACTTTTAGCTTCAGCTTCTTGAAATCTGATTCTCCCTCTTCTTTGCAAACTAAAAAATGTACTTCTATCTTCCATTCTCTCTTCTGAGCTCTAACTTCTTCCATTTGCAGAATGTTTGTTGAACTTTGAGTTGCACTCTTCCTTCTTCTTAGCATGTACTTATGACTTATTTATTTCTCTCTTTGGCTGCAACCTGTACCTGCACACTTAGGAAAATAGTTAGGAAATATTTAGGCTTTTTGGCCTCTCTTATGTCCATGTTTTCTTCTTTCTTTTCACTTTCTTCTTTCTGAGTGAATAAAGCATGCATGCAGTTTGTCCTTCAAGTAGAATACATCTCCTGCTTAGGGGAAGATTCATATGCACAAAGTAGGATAGTGTAGGAATATGGTTTGATCCCTGAGCTCGTAACTGATGGTTGACTTGTTTTTACTTTTCAGGTACCATGCCTTGAGGATGAAGGAGCTGGAAAGGAGATGCTCTACACAATGAAGAATATACAAGGCAATGATGGGTTCACCCTCATACTCCTTTGCTTTCTCTTTCATGCATGTGTATCTTTCTTTTCAGTTACATCCCACGGCTTGTGTGGGAAAAAGTTGACTCTCCTTGTGAATAGAACATTAGATTCTGTAAATGAGTTGTATATCTATTTCTGCATTTCTACTTTCTGTATGGATTGTATAATGAACTAAACAACTCAGTAACATAATTGAATGTCTTAATCATGAAGGAAAGAACATTGAATAGAACTTGTAACATTCAGTAATGAACTCTGATTTTCTGTGATCTGCACTTATGTTTGTTGTTCCAAAACTTTACACTTCACCTACTCTGCAATTGGATGTCCTCATCAAGACAACATAACTGTCCTTCGGGGCTTGTGTTCTTTTGCTGAGGATGGTCATGAAATTGCAGACTATGTGATCTGTTACATTTTGTAACAGCACACATAGTTACAGATTTCATGTAATCTTTTAAATAAATCAGCGGTAATGACATAATCTGATGTGATCTCCCCTAGCTTAGGTATACTTCACATCTATTCATTAATATCTAGATGTGCATCAATGATCTATTTTCCCAACTCTACCATAAAATCCATAATATTCTTATCTTTCTCTTTATCCCTCCTCTACCCTTTAGACATACATTCCAATTCTTTGTTTAGACTCTTATTATCCTCTAGCAGTGCTACCTCTACTACAATTTTTTTAGGGCATTAATTTTATGATCATCAGTAAGCATCGTGGGTTGGATTGTCCAATGTGTGGCTTGGGCCTTCTTTTTCATTTTCCTCTTAATGTAAGTATATTATTTTACATCAAATTCAGGCTCATTAATATGAGTCTGCATGCTCTAAGGTAGTTATTTCCTGGTGCGTAAGTTAGCTGCTTCAGTTTCCATCAACTCTCAACCTTAAAGTTCATCAGGCTCCAAAGTGCTTTGAAACCTAGCGTGCATTATCTTTGTAGGATTATCAACATACCCAATCGTGGGAGTTTTGTACATATCCCCCTTATCTCCTCATGAACTCCTACCTTTTTAGAACATGCACCCCACCATCGAGGGTCCTTCACCTGTATGTGCATCATTAGGATCACCCTTATCTTCATCCTTCCCTACAATTGTAGTGTCGCTCCCTACCTCGTACTCTTCAAAATCCTCCCAATCATGCTTCACTTATTCTCCCCAAGGTTCCTCTACATCTATAGTAATAATATGGGTATCCTTAATGGTCTATGCATTATCATTTAAATTCTTACCCTCACTATCCTTAGTGGGAATATATTAGCACCTCTTCTTTTCTTGTTCTACCTTCATTAGAGAGTTTTAAGTGACCTCCTTAGTGACTGTGAGGACTCGACACCTATTCCTTGTGGTCTTGTCATTATTTAGTACCCTCCTAAACTATTATTCTTAAACGCCCTCACCTATCCCTATCTCCATAGTGTCTTTTTCTATTCCCACTTCTTCACCTTCCTCTTGTCTTAGAGGCGTTACCGTGTGCACTCTCTTTTCCCCCACAGTCGGTTACCTTCTTGTGTCATGATCTAGAATGTCATTGTCTTCCTTCATTTCTTCCTCTTCTTCTTCTTCATGGGAAAAATTAGACTTTTCATCCTAAAATGTTCCCACAATATGCTTCCCCTTGGGTAGTTTAGGAATCTTGAACTCATTCTCAATATATTTTCCATTTTCCAATTTAGGCTTAAGGTAGATGTATACCTTAGCCACACCAGACTTCCCAATTTCTAAGATTATAAAATTAAAACTGATATCATCTGAAATAAACTTCTCTATGTAAGAATATTTACCCAGATATACGTATGTCTTTCGGAGTGTATGGTAATCACAATTTACTTTATCTATGTTAAAATTCAATCTTTGCATGTTTGAAAACCTGTGCACTGAGGCCTAAAAATATCATGTGGTGAAGGAATATGGGAGATTTTTATTCATTTTGGTTAGCCTTAATACTTCAAACCCCAAGCGAGCTGTCCTATCATCCAGTGTGCGTTGGGCACTCACCCGAGGCATGCGCGGGCGTCGAGCCCCTTCTTTATGTGAGTTTTGTGAGAGGGTTTTTCCATTGACGGAGGATTAGTTGCAAAGAAATATATATTAATGCATCTACTTAAAACCACAAAATGAGCTAATATATCTTTATACCCATGCATCTAAAATAAAAGAAACAAACATAGTATGGAACAAAAGGAACCAAATATGATTCATGACATGTGAAAATAACATTAGGGTTTATACCCATGAACAATTTGTTCAGAAGAAAACCACATATATATTGATCTAAGAAGTTTTAATAGCCACATTACATTCAAAAGGGTCATATCAGACCATATACAGTAAATGACAGAGATCCATCCCATACGTCATGTTCTAAGCAAAGATCCTAGCCATGTTTTCCTCTTTACAACTCATTACAGACTCAACCCCTTTATACCCATACTTGATAACATTCTTTCAAGTTTATGGATAAGAACCCAAAACCGTGGGACTTCCTAACTATTTCTGTAGCACTTCATTCATCCCCTAGTTCATCCTCTATGCATATCTTCTTCTTTATCTCCCTTCTCCATATCCTTTCTCTTCTTTCTCTCTGGCCCAAGCATTACTTTATATAATATCAACACCCACCGCCATGCCTTTTCTCCTGAGCAGATCGCGTGCTAAGTGTCAATGTGGTCCTCCATTGGTGAATTTATATTCCTTTGCAAACCTTTCCACTAACTGTAATCATGCCTCTGAGAATATTCCCTGCATGGACTATCCTTTTCTTGGCCTCCAAGGTTCTAGGTTGGTACCTTATCCACTCATCATTCCTAGTCGGGTCCTCACGCTTTTCCTCAAGTGTCTCTTTGAATGCCAAATATGGCTAAGTCCCTTAAACCCACACTCTTCTTCCCACTTGCACCTTGGCTTCTAAACCCTTCTTAACCCCTTTTTCCTACGTGTTTTCCCACACATGTCCTTCTTTTCACTAGTCCTGCGCACACACACCATTAGGTACTTGGCCAATATTTCAGGGCCCAACATCACCCCACACTATGCGTGTTCTCCATCCTTGGGAACATATTGCTTTTTCAAATATAAAATAATAGTGGAACATGGACAATCTGAATAAAGAATGAAATAATAGAAGAATCTATTATTATTGTAGGATGAGTGGTACTTTCTTCTTCATTGTTTCCTCAATATTTTTCCATGTATCTACCTCACCCTGCGCCTGCTGAAGTAGGTCACCTACTAGAGTGCTCACTTCATGAAAACTTAATTTGTCACTCTTAGCATTTAGTATATCTATATTTTCTTATAGCTCCTTGCTAAGATTGTCCAGTGCATTTACTCTGCGATTGACTTGGGGATATAGCTCCTTAAGCCAATTCTTAAGTAATCCCCACAAGGTTTCGATTGCTTCTAATTTTTTCTCAATCTCAGCTAGGATCTTATCATGCTCTGCCCTGTTGCCTTTATTATTTTCTTGAAATTCTTTTAGATCCACCTCATGTGTAGTAACCAATATGATTTATACTATGTCCCTGTCAGTGCAGTTCTCATATACAGTCTCGGCCATTTACGCGGAAGTCTTTATAGTGGCAAGGAGTTCATATTACCAGGTAACAATCTCCCTAATCTTTAGCCTCTCTTCCTCTTTCTGGTGTGCCATTTCTTCTTCTGTTGACTCTAATGTGAGTGGTCACCTTTCCATGGTGAGGATGTGAGTCAAATCCACCAAGCAGTGCAAGGTTGACTCGTACTTCTGGTTGGGAGGGTTTAGATATGGGTGCTTTAGAAAAATGGCATTTATAATACCCTCCATTTTCTTGTTAACCTCCAGCACCTTAGCCTTTTCATTTTTCAACTCGTGCCCTAACTGGGTGCTGATTAGCTCATATTGTTTCATTTCCTTATCCTTTTCAATAATCTCATTATTTTTCTTCCCGATTTCCTCGTCCAGCTCCCTTATCCTGTTGTTCCTACCAAATAGCCTTACCTCAACCTCTATTAATACCTTTTTGAGAACGTTACAAACCTGCTCATCTAGCAGTTGTTGGGCATCTACAAGAGGGTTGAGCCCCTTGGTAGATGGTACTTCCATCAATGCATCCTTGTTCACTTCGAACTTGGGCTCGTCAACGTGGTTTTCAAACGTCTAGGACAGCATTTTTCTTTGTGCGCATATAGGCACTTTCTTAATGAAAGGAGGACTGATAGAAGAGTTATTATTTTGACATGAAGATCTAGAAATGCGTGCATAATACCTTAGAGGGATCATCTACATATGTCATTTCCAATCCTTTTGCTACTATCATGCCCTTTAATCCTGTGTGCACTGCTATGGGGACAAAGACTATCAGGTTGGGATCTCCACCCATGCTCCCATATTACTTCCCAACGCTCGGTCTTTCTTTTGTCTTCTTCAATAACTCCTCAACATTGCATTCCAGCTCCTAGTCTACTAAGTTATTTACGATGTCTACCACTTCCTTCTCCATGACATCCTCTACCCACTCCTTAGTCAAGGTTGGGTTAGGAAATATAATTTATTAGTGCTCCATTATTATAGATATTGTAAAGAGAATAATTACGTGAGTAATTATTCACATATTTGGTTGTATTATTTGATAGTTGTGATATTGTTATGAGTTACAACAATATCACGGATATAGGTAGATTGTTGGAGCAACTTCCTAGAATATAGGAATTACATCTCATTATATATTGTATGATCCGGATTGAAGAATTATTGAAGAAGATTAATGATAATCAATTGATTAATCAGAGAATTATGTGTATTCAGTGAATTATCTAGTTTTGTGCTTTCATTTGCTATCAGAGCGTGATTAGTTCCTTTCCTTGATGGATGCGTAGCAGATTTTTGTGGGGGTTGTAATATTTGTCTAAGCCCCTGTGGATGTTAAATTTTTTTGAGTTTATACAGTATTTTCATTAAGGTTGCCCTGTTGCATGAGAGAAATCTGAGGAGTTATGTAACACAGATCTGCATTGATATTCAACATATCTCTGTAGATGTGTTTTGACCAGAAGTAACGTATTTGATCTACAGTGGATCTGAGATATTGTTCATCGTCATATTCATAAAAAGGTAGCGTAAGGGTTTCAATACTAAGATCTGCATTATACAGATCTGTTGTTCACTACGGATTGGTTTGTGCTCCTTTCCATCGCATTAACTTTGGCGAAGTTCTTGACATCGAGAGTGTCATCTAGATGTGGGTGGAGTGAATAGCTGTGTAATTGTGCTCATATCTGTACCGAAGCTCAGCATTGCATTGTTACTAATTTCATGCCCGCATTCTTCCTCCTGGCGTGTTGTATGCATGCTAAATCGATCTCTTAGTGGGTTACTTTACTGCTCAACAGGATTCGTCCTTGCTACATATTCAGATTTTTTGGTGGAGTTACAAGTGATATCATTGGATATCTGTGGCATTGTTGTGTATCATTGTTTGACATCATGGTTTGTTAGCTACATGCATGGTATTGGGTGTTTTGTATACTCCAGATAGAACATCCCAACACAGAATTTGACGGATATGCAATATTAATGTGGCAATAATCAGAGAAATCGGTGTGGAGTGTGGGGGTTTTAATGTTCAGTTTGTTGTAACCACCACAGATCCAATTTTCTATTGAAAAGAATAGATTTAAAGACTTGAGCACAGGACCTGTGTCTGGACGTGTATGTGCAGACTATTCTCAAAACGTGGATCTTTATGAGATATTAGTCCAAGAAGATTATGTTATTGCCAAAATATCCACGCTTGATTCAGAATTGGTTGATGAAGAAACCATCGCATTACAGTCGCAGCTGTGTTTGAGGAGGACTCAAGAGTTTTAAGCGTAGTGGAAACACTACTTTTCTCTCATGACAGAGGCATTGTCAAAGCTCAATTTGAAAAAGCTAAGTTTGAGAAAATTTTATTAGCTCCGTGAACCAAGCTTGATACCGATATCAAATATCCAATCTCTACGCATCTAAATCAGAAAGGAAACCTTAACGTTAGAATCAACGAGTACCTAGTCGAAGTAGTCTCCTTTGGAAGTCACACGGTATAACATGTCTCCCAATATAGTTGAGTCGTTTATAGTCTTTTGTCTAAGTTTTGTTATGTTTTAAAATTTTCGAGTTATATATATATATATATATTATATATTATTATATATATATGTTGTCATATTAGTTAGTGATTAGTTTGTCTTTATTAGGTTGTTAAAGTAAAGTATTCCATGTTTGTAAATTGTCACAATAAGTATTTTAATTTAAATAGGTCATTTTTTTTCAATTGTGAGTAGTTGTCAAAAGTGTCAAAATAATTAAGTTCTTGTGGTTTTTTATTCTAAAAGTGTGTCACCAAAAGTTAAGTATCGTCTCGTCTTTGTTGTGTTAAATTGTCAAAGTCATTGTAAGTGTCTTTTTATGTAGTCAAAAAATTGTAAAAAAAATAAATAAAAAATTCCTGCATTTCAACTGGACGCACTATCGGTGGAATCTGACGTCCTTTGATATGCATTTGAGCTCCATGATCAAATCCAGCTGAGCTAGCAGTATGAAACTAGAGGATGGAGGCAAACGGAGGTTGGAGGTCATTCAGCGACCTCTCGTCAGTCGCCAATGACGGGGCCGCACAGATGATTTGGTGGCATTTTTTTCAGTTGTGTGTTTGCTTCAGTTTGCAGTGTTCCTGATTTCAATAAGTGGAAATTTCACATTGAAGGGGGGAACATGATCTCAATGTTCCATTTCCAGTTTTCAGTTTGTGCGTTAGCAACAGATTTCAGCAGAATTTCCTATGTTATTCCCTGCAGTGAGATGTGATGAGGGCTAAGAATAGTACTTGGCATATCATGATGTGGTTGTAGGTAAACCACTTGAAAACCTTCATTTGTGGTTTGTGGTAAACCAATAGCAAAACCACCATTCTTGGTTGTTGGTAATCCATTCGCAAAACCATCACTTTGTGGTTTGTGGTAAACCAATTGCAAAACCACCATTCTCAGTTTGTGGTCAACCGTTTGCAAAACCATCCTTGAGGTTTGTGATCATCCTGTGAAAATCACCAGATCATGAGCAGGTGCAAGTACAAAGGCAGGTTTTCCCCATGTTCGCACTAAGGGGGGGAATGTTAGGAAATATAATTTATTAGTGCTCCATTATTATAGATATTGTAAAGAGAATAATTACGTGAGTAATTATTCACATATTTGGTTGTATTATTTGATAGTTGTGATATTGTTATGAGTTACAACAATATCACAGATATAGGTAGATTGTTGGAGCAACTTCCTAGAATATAGGAATTGCATCTCATTATATATTGTATGATCCGGATTGAAGAATTATTGAAGAAGATTAATGATAATCAATTGATTAATCAGAGAATTATGTGTATTCAGTGAATTATCTAGTTTTGTGCTTTCAACGTAAATCGACAATGTTACAAGTTTCAGCATATGTACTTCATGGGAGACATACTTCTCCACATAGTCGCACTTCTTTGGATATATCAACTTCCTGCACATCTCACGGTAATCTTGGTCTACCATGCTGAGGTCAAATCTTAGCTTCTTTGCCTCTTTGAATCGATTGACCCCGGCCTATAAGTATTTTTCTGTGAAGGAGAATGGTAATTTGTACCAGGGACCCTTGGTACTATCAGTCAGAGTAAATCTGACAATGAAAAATGTTTGGTATATGGCGATTTCAGCCTCTCCTTGCAATAAAGTAGGTAACTACTCAGGTATTCTTCATTCAGCGCCAAATGCATAGCGCATATGTTTATACCTTTTTTCTAGGTGTGCCTTGTGGACACTCGTCATGCTGTCACAAGTGTATTTCTCAAATATTTTGGTGGGGGAAGGGTTCCCATTTGGGTACTCCCACACAAATTTATCTGGCCCATCATGCATTCTAATTTATGAAAAGACAATGGTAAGGAGGGCATTACCAAACATGATCTTTTCTACATTGTGCACGGTGTTAACAATTTTTTTTGCAATAAAATTTGATATATTATAGATGGTCCCCTCTGAGATCTTACGGTACACGTTCAACCAGGAAAAAAAAATTCTATCACCTTCTTATTTATTTTGAGATGTCAACTTCGTCAAAACTGTTGCACCTGACCCACGTGACCTTTGGTATAAGTAGTTTGCAAACTACCTTTCCCTTTCCATTCTACCTCCAGATCTTACTCGTAATGGATAACGTGCCTTTTTCAAAAGTGTCTCTTGCTATGTCATCATGGGTGGTCTTCTTTATAAATGTGGATTTGACGGTATTATCTTACGATGCCTTACAAGTTCTGAAATTCCTTATACCATCAAGGAAGTTCACGAAAGAATTTTTGGAGGTCACTTTAGTTGCCTGGATATTGCTAAATGCATCCTTTTCCTGGGCTATTATTGGCCCACCCTCAACCGTGAATGTTATGACTATGTCAAACATTGTGTGAAATATCAACAGCATGTTAATCTTCATCACACACCTAGTCATGCCTTACAGGTCACATGAGACCTTTGACCTTTCTCTCAATGGGGTTTGGATCTTGTCGGAGAGATCAATCCTCATTCTTCACAATTCCATCAATGGATTATAACCACTACTGAATATTATACTAGATGGGTTGAATCCATGCCTTTTATTTCTACAAAATCTGAGAAAATATGTGAATTCATCAATCATCACATCATTTTTCACTTTGGTATTCCTCACTGTCTCATCACTGATAATGAAAAATAGTTCAAAAACAAAACCCTACAAAAAATTTGTGACGCCTTTGGAATTCAACTCATTTTCTCTTCACCTTACTACCCACAAACAAATGACCAAGTAGAATCAACCAATAAAACCTTGAAATAAATTCTTATGAAAATAGTTAACGATACTGGAAAGGATTGGTATACACACATTCCTTTTTCCTTGTAGGCTTACCGTACTAGTATTCACACCTCAACTGCTGCCACACCTTTCTCTCTGGTCAACGGTACTGAGGCTATCTTACCTCTCAAATTTGAGATTCCATCTCTCTGTATCTCACTCCAAGACATGCTCAACGATGATGAACTTTTGCCAAGACTGTTTGACACAACTTTAGTTATTAGATGAACATCATCTTAATGCTCTTGATCATCTCTAAATCTACCAAAAACGTATCAAACGTGCCTATGAAAAATGTGTCCATGAGTGAACCTTCCAAGGTCAGTAACCTCATCTTGAAGGAAAATCAACATGTAACCAAAGAAGAGAAAAGGTAAACGGGGAAAAATTTCTCCTAATTGGCTTAGACCATATATCATTACTCATACCTATGGATCAGGCACTTATCATTTGTCTTCACTTGAAGGTAAACCCAAATTTGAACCCCTCAATGCCTTACATCTTTGACCATTCTATTGTTGAATCAAGTCCTATATCACCTTCTGTCTATTTCAAGCTCGTCCCTTGAGAACCCTTCACCTTTCATATTACCTATTCTTGGGGTCAACGACTAAACAAGAATCATGTGATTACCCATCACCTTTCAGCCTTATCTTCAATATGAGTACCACAACTCTACTCATGGCATGATTTTCATGGATACTTTTCATCTTTTTCAAGATGGAATCCCATGGTCATTCATCACTTGAAACCATCTCTTTCATAGTTAACCTTTGTGTGTTATGGTTTTGTCTTCTAAACAAGAGCCTAATCTTCCTCTATAGTCTTGTCTATGACTTAAACATCCAAAAACAAAATAATTTCAAAAGAAAAATGGGATTCAACTCCTTGAGTCAAACTTCCAACAAAGAGATGAATCCCTCAAAAGGGACATCTCTTCTCTCTATCTCACCACTATAAATAGAATGCTCCCTCAAAGGACAACTATACAAAGCTATCCATATTGCACATAATCTATCATAAAAAAGGACTATCCTTGCAAAAATAAAATAAAATATTCAGAAGCTTCCCGCATTGATCAGATTCATGAAGACCTCAAGGAGATAATATACTCATCCCACATAGACTTCCCGCATCAATTAGTCTATCAAAAACAAGAGAAAAAGAGAAAAAAGATAACCTTTTTGTCATGGACCTTCCTATTTTGATCTTAGGTATCTTGCCAAGTAGGCATGTTGTCTCGCACTAGGTTATGCTAAAACCAACCATTTTCACCTCATTTCCTTTCACCCTAATTTCCTACCTTCTCAAGGGGCGTGTCTAAAATGTGACATTTCGTGATCATGTGACTTTCTTCCTCCTTAGAATAGTCAATCATGTAATGCCTTTAGGTTCTTACATTCATAAACCCACCTTTGGTATGGTAGACTTGTTGTGTTCTTATCAATTAGATGGTAGCATACAAGGATGAAATGCAATAGGTTTTCCTATATGCCTCTTACCCTTCACCTTCTTCAGAACTTGTTGATTTTCCTATACAAGACTAGGCCATCGACACCTACATTTTTTGGATTCCTCTTTCACCAAAATAAACCTAAAATCACCCTTGCCTAAATGACCTAACCTCAACCATATCTACATGAACCCAACCCAACCATGCCTAAATGACCTAGACTCAATCATGCTTAAACCTACCAACCCATTCCTCTGTGTCACCATATTCTTCCCTAGCTTACGAGATAACTACATCAGCCTGAGGCCCCTTTTCACCAAGGCTATGTAGATAGCAATCCAAGGGCATGGGGCCCTTGGAGGTTAGCTTAGCCACTCTTTACCCTAACCAATTTCCCCTCATTTTTATATTCACATTCTACCTTAGTGATTTTTCCATTTTACACAACAATTGAAAAATTAAAACATACATACCTACCATTTTTAACACAACATATATCATCCATTTATCATTTTACATTCCCATGATATCAAATATTAGGAATTTAAACCACATACATTCATATAAATCCTCATTTATTTCTCATGATTACCAATAACTTGGAAATTAAATCAAAACCATAAACCACAACTTAACCATGCCTAACGTACCTAGACTCAACCATGCCTAAAGGACCTGAAACTAGCCATGCCTAAATGACCCCAACTCCAACCATGCCTAAAAAACCTGACTCCACCGTGCCTAACAACTTGACTCCACCATGCCCAAAAACCTTGACTCCACCATGCCTAACAAACTTAACTCCATCATGCCTATGACCTGACTCCATCATGCCTAGATAACCTAATTCCATCATGCCTAGACCTAACTCTTCCATGCCTATGACCTGACTCTTCCATACCTATGACCTAAATCTACCATGTCTATCACGGACCATCTAAAATCCACATCACCATAACCAAAGGAAATACAACCCAATTCATCATTAACATCATATCATATGAGCCATAAATAACACCATAAAGCATCCATATATCACCAATCAACATGTTTATATCTCAATACAATGAATGTGCAGATATGCATGTCATCATCAAATCTCACGAGAACTTTCATACAACCTCACTATCTTCAGCACACATGCTAGTATCCATACTCAAAATCACAACAAATCTCATAAATACAACCTCACTATCTTTGGCGCATAGGCCGATATATATATAACAAAAAAAACTTGATGCTCTCAGGTGGCTACACATCACCCCACCCTCAAGGGGCCTTGGTCTAATATCCCCTTGGCCCTCACCTAGGCCTGTTCTCCATGAACTGGTAGCATTAACCTGGCCCTTTCTCTGGGCTCATCAGCCCCATGTGATCTTATAACTATGAGTGCGGGATCTAGTCCTCTCACTCGCTACCTGTAGGAATCTGTACTCAATGTTAGGATGGGACCTCAATTCCTATAGTCATCAGGTGATCCTGGTAATAGTGAGCCTCATTCAGGGCCTCCATAAACCTCACCATAGACACTGTCTGAGGTGGTGCCATCGGCCTCATGGCCACCTGTCCACTCTTCCCTGCTACCATCGGCCTCACGGCCACCTGTCCCTGTGCTACCTGTACCACGAGACCATGTCCTAATGACAGCCCCTATATGATGGGACCCTATCCTGATGCCTGTGTCAATCTCCCTACTGCCACCTGAGCCTGTAAAGCCACCACATGTGCCTGGGATGTGGCTAGCTACCCCTAAAACCCTGTGACCTATAACTTTAAGGAGGCTATCTATCCTCCATCTTGTATAAGAGCCTAACCTTGTGTATGTACCTGTAACTGTGCTTGGGTAGTAGTCAACTTCCCCTATATTATAGTCACCTACCTAGTCAAGGTGGTTACATCTATCTACACTATTGTCAACTGCACTTCCAATGTTTCCACATGTCCCTGTAGTGCATCTCTCTGCACTATCACAGTCCAAATCGGGATGCCCTAGGCCATGGTGGTGTTTCCTATAACTCTGTTGCTTAAAAACATATGTATCCATCAGATACCCCTGAATCATCTATCCTGTCATCCATCGGTAACTCCTCCTGACTTGTTGGCTCTGTGGGGCAAGGTGGAGACAAAGGCCTCTCCACATCCTCCCATCGATACTGTGGAAATGGAAGTGACACATCCTGCACTAGTCTGAACTTCCGTCAGACTCTGTCTACTGGGATCATCTCATGCTCACTAACATGTCTCCCCTGTATCCATTACACCATTTGCAGCCCATGTAGCTCTCACCTCATGCCTCTAAATTCTGGAAAGCCGACATAAGGCCGACATACTATGTCTCTCACATATAGCCCCTCCAGCTCCCACCTGTAATATGCCACATCATATAACACCTCTGTTGCTCCTGGTCGACCTCCTGGGACCACCCATCACCTAAATCTTGCCATCTTCCCCCCACGATGATAGTCTACTACCGGAAGTCCTCGTGGCACTACCACAATGTGCTCATAGGCCCAATAATGTAAAAGGAAGGTACAACACACGCCATATTGGTGCATCCTCTGATAGCCCCATAACTCCCTGTATAGTTGTACCAAATAAGTTAACACCCATGAAAAGTAGACCCTCCCCTCAATCATGTCTCGTAATACTCCCATCAGACCCCTGGGAAAATGAACACCCTCTGAATCAGGAGTGCATAGTACCCCACTGTCACCATCATCAACATGGCTAGCCATGTCTCCTATGGGTGTGTGACATACATCACCCCATACACCAAGCTCACGTTGTGCTCGGTCAGCTCACTAGCCATCTCCCCGAACACTCCAATCATCGCCTCGAAGGTGCCATCCATAGATACACTATAAACTGGCTCCCCAACAATCGGCAGCCATAAAATCCTGTAGACATCCTCTAGCGTGATCATCATCTCACTGGTAGGAAGGTGGAATGTGTTGGTCGCTGTATCCCATCTATCGATGAGAGTGACCATGAGACTAGGATCCCGTCAGATCCATCTGTACTGCCTGACCCCGATCATCCCTACCTCCCGCATGTGGGCCCACTCCTCCTCTGTCACACTACACCTCAACTCCCCTAGTAGGGGTGGTACTCTATCTCACAATGTCAACTATTGTTCATGCTTGTAACCAACCAACTCAATAATGTTAGGGCCTGAATTCTATTTTTTTCAATGACATAATTCTACACCCTGCTACCCCATACACATTTATCATGTTCCTACTTTATCCCCGACCACTTATTTATCCCATTCCCACTTACCTGAACCCCATACCCACCATGACCTAAGTCCCACCTATCCCCTACCTATTTTACTACCCTCACCTTTTCCCAACCTACTTTTATCCCTCCTTGATCCCTATTCCCTTCATTTTTTATCTGTTTATCCTACCCTCTCTTTTCCACCCCATCTTCACCCTCTACATCTAACCTATTTTGGCCATGTCACCTTTTTACAGTGACCAATGTTGGTCACCCATGACCACCATCGGTCACCCCTGACCAATTTTGGTCCCCTATGACCACCATCGGTCATGTTTTCCCCCGCGACGCTCATAATACATAACCGATGTCAGCAGACCCCAAACTGGCGTCAATCTTTGGTTCAACCCCAAAGTCAAACCCCTACGGCCCTAAAATTCTAAAATGGCCTCAAAACAACCTAAACCCACCCAAACACCACCCAAACCTTACCCCAATTCATTTTTACCCCTATTTAGCCTACATTCCACCCTCCCCATACCCAAATCAGTTCATTTTACCCGCATTTTCAAATTTTTAAATTTTCCCCCCATTTGTTCATTTTAACACCAAATTCAATTCAAAATATGCAATAGGAGTTGGAACCTACCTCATCCACTAACTCCTCCTCATTGGCACCTCCAGTCTCTGCAATGGTGGACCTCCGTCGCTCCCTCCTGCACTACCACCATGTCTAAAATCGATCTCTGGATCCTCCGGTGAATCAACTTGTTCCACCTGATTGCATGGACCCATCTCCTCACTCCAACAACCACTCACATCTCACTCAATCTCCTCAATTCACACCTAATCCTCATTTTCCTTAGAACACTCATTTGACTATTCTTCCTCCAGAGCCATTTTCACCATGTAAAAATGCTCAAATGAGCACTTTTACCACAGGTTTTACGTTTTAACCCATCAACAAGGGAACCAATATCGGTCCACCCTAACTGACATCGGTGCCATGCCCTAGTGTATTGATATCAGTTCACATGGACCGCTATCAGTTCAACTCGACCAATATCAGTTTCACATGACCGATATTGGTCAGGTTGCCTACATCTCATTTGGACTCTCCTCATTTTTCCTACTCTAAATGCCCTCATTACCTCCCACCTGACCTTATTATCAGTTGGGGCATACTTTGGCCCCTGCCACTACCATATTTTCACCACCTGCCCTAATAACCCATGTACCCCACTTTACCCAATATGCCCCTTGAATTTCCTATACCCATCTTACCTCATGATATGATACTTACTTTGACTAGCCTCCAAAATTTCCTTACCTTAATGTTGTGTCATTTATCCAAACCAACCCATACCTTTTGGTGTATCGGATCATACCTAACATCCTGCACCTGACCTTGTTGTGATTCCTGACCATATCCTATGCCTTGGATACCTGAATCACTTCACCCCTGTTGGATAAACCTACCGGCCTTTACCAATGTAGAGTTTCCACACTCTTCAGCCTAGTACTTTATCACAATCTATACATGTGTGTGCGTTGGATGATACTTATCTCTTACCTGACCTATGACCATTTGGTCTTCACTATAACCCTACCCATTGCCCCATGCCCTCAGATATCACCCACCTACACCAATGGGCCATGCCTATGGCCTTACCTATCACACACCTCCCTTGGCCTAACTACCGCTCACCCTCTACACAATATACCCTACCTCTTGGACACCCAAATTCACTTACCTGGCGTATTGTGCAACAATGCCACTCACGTTTATTAAATCCCAATGAATTTTCCTTACCTTAATGTTATGTCGTTTATCCAAACTAACACATACCTTTGGTGTACCGGATCATACCTAAATTCCTACACATAACCTTGTTGTGATTCCTAACCATATCCTATGCCTTGGATACCTAAATCACTTCAACTTTGTTTGGATAAACCTATCGACCTTAGACTATGTAGAGTTTGCAAGCTCTTCCTAACTTGGTACTGTGTGTGTGTGTTTTATACATGTGCATGCATTACCTGATTGCCATTATTTTACCTATTACCTAATTTTGACCTTTACCCTTTACCCACTATGCCCATATCCATACCCATACCCACCTACCTTCTTTTTCATCACTTCCACATTTATCAAACCACTCACCAATTATGTCTTATACCTCATCAGTTCCTGGTTTGAGGGGGATCACCTCCACCCACACTTGGGGCAACCTCACCTTTATACCTACTTGGGGCAACCCAAATCTCACTTATATTTGGGGAAACCACTTCCTATTTTTGTCAGCATCGCTTATCAATACAAGCTACGTGAAAAAAGGGGAAAATGTAGACATCAAATTTGGGTCACATACTCCCCTTTGTTCCCCTTTAAGGAGCTAACATAGCATGTTCATATAGCCATGACCCCTTTTACCCCACATTCATATTAATTTAATTACTTACAATTGAATTAATGATCATCCTCACTTTATCTATTAGTTTAATTACTTTAATTAACCATTCAATTTACCACATCACCTAGACACCTCATCATGGACCTATTCTTAGCATGTTTCTTTTAACTAAGACTCAATTTATACTTACCTTAACTAACTGAGACTTAGTCTAACCCTAACATTAGATGCCTATTCTTTCTCCAACAACATGCCCACTTATCTAAGCATTAAATACCATTTTAGATTGGAACCAATGGGAAAAACTGGCAAAAGGATAGCCAAGATCTTTTATTTTGGAAAACCTAGGATTTCTCACCTTAACGATGTCGGTTAACCCAAAACCGACACCGGTCACCCTAACCATCATCGGTTACCATATATTCATTTTGGAAACCTTGTTCCAGAGGTTGGAAATTTTGAGTTTTGGGAGAGAGAGAGATCTACATGCAAGCACAACCAGAGCCCTCTCGAGTATCCAGACACCCCTAGCCAGTACCAAGACTGATCTGAAGGCATTGGCATTTGCACGGTAACATTCTGGGAAGCACTGTCATGGAACTGACCACCAATTTCATAGATCAACCATTGCTATCTTCCACCAACCAGGCCTGCAAATACAAGTAAGTATGTTTTTATCTGCATCATTCTATGTTTACTTAGATTGTAGTTTCTTTACCTCTATTTATTAGATCATATTCTCCCTTGCATTCTACCATCCCCACCTTCATGTTAATCCACCCATCCAACCACCCACAACCCTTTTAGCTCCCTATACCTGACTCTTAGACATTCCTGAGCCTTCCTAGCATTTTTATAAACCCAACCATCCTTCCTCCATTCTCTGTGCAATCATAGAGAAGCCCTCAAAACCAAGTTTATTTGATTTCCACCATTCTGCCCCTACTGACGCCGGTCACCCTAACTATCATCGGTTTCCCCTTCACCAGAATCAGTTACCAGACTGATGTCAGTTACTCTATCTTCGGATATAATTTCACTAAGTTGACTTTATCACCCAAAAGACCTCACAGAACCTTACCCAAGACTGGTACCCCACATAAAATCCCACCACAGGCCTTCCCAACTCTATGTGCAGACATAGAGAGAGTTTGTACATCCATTTTGTCATTCTACCATTATCCATCCCAAACCGTCATTGGTCATACCCTGACCGGCATTGGTCTATGTGTCTAATAACCTAGCTCAAGACAACAAGCTAATACCCACTCCCAAACTACCCTGAATCATTTGTAACCTTTTACCATACCTCACCAAAAGCATGTACTAGATCTACCACCCTATACCAATCCATCACCTGACCCATTTTGACCTCAACCATCTTTTACCTGACCTTTCTTATTTTTTGTACGAGGTACCTAAATTGTTTCAATTAAAATAATATTTTTATTTCATGTTTATTTCGAATAGCATTAATATTGTTATATAAAAGTGGACTGACATCTTATTCAGGAAGCACCATACTTCCCGAATCTATCATCCGTTAGGTAGTTCACTCGTTGTTGTCTTTAACTCTATTTAGTGGTATTGTTTTGTAATTTACAGGTAGTTCCTCCTAGCCAGAAGGAAGTATTTACGATCAGCATTGGATCAAGAAGTCAAGACGTGCACAACCTTCAACCGACATCACAAATAGGTATTCCTCCTTGGCCTATCTCCCTCTATCTATTTTATTAAATCTGTTAATGATCTGGTGAAACACACATATCGCACGACATACATCATACATTCTACACTTCAGTCTACAACATTTCAACATTTACGCATTCATACATCACACATTCTACTAGTCTTCCAATATTTATATGTTTAGGATCATACGCTATTCATATTACACACTACATACACTATTAGGCTATCTACGCATATCCTATACATAGTCACATCATACATTGCACGTCTTCATATCATTCATTTTCTATCCTAATATTCATTACATATGCATCTAGCATAATTTCATCACACATATTACATTACTAGTTTATCTACACATGTTACATTGTGTATTGTGCATTAAATGTTACAACATTGCATCCTACATACAATGTATTTACACATCCTTTTCAACACATGATCATTTTTCATCACTACTTATACAACATCATCTTCTACGCAATGCACTCACAACCATATGACGTACTTTAGTTCCTCGGTCCATACTCGACTGCCAAGGTTTTATAAGTCAAATGGACCTTACACTCATCATGTGACCTTCCATCATACGGTGTTCCTAGGATAGTGACATACACTTTAGGCTAAATCATACCTATTCTATCATCTTGTAGTGGTATACACCTTAGGTTACATCACAACTCTTTACCATTCATCTTATAGTGATATATGCTTAGGAATAAATCATCACTTTTCCATTCATCTTATAGTGATATACACTTAGGGATAAATCTTCACTTGTTCATTCATCATATAGTGATATATACTTAGGGCTAAATCATCACTTGTTCATTCATCATATAGTGATATATACTTAGGGCTAAATCATCACTTGTTCATTCATCATGTAGTGATATATACTTAGGGATAAATCATCACTCATCCATTCATCAAGTTGTGATACATGCTTCGACTATAGGGTTCATGCACATCTCTTTATATATGTCGTATCTCATCATATACATATACACCCTCATCACAACACACTAATACAACACATGCTGCGACCATTTCCCGATGACACACTCTCATGTACGGTTCATTCTTGACTGCTAAGGGGGAAAAATGAATCTCATTACATAAACTTCCACTTGCTCGAGGGGCACGTAGCTCCCATCACTCCATCTTCCATTCCATCCCACCCATCCACAACATATTACATTTTCTTGGGGGTATTTACTCTTTCTTACTATCTTTTTATATATTCACTTTACGCCCACATTATACACCCACAAATACAACAGTAAAAATATCAGGATATATTTGTTTAACTTACATTGCTCACTACACAACACCACAAGGGCTCTAAGTAGAGAAACTCAACAAAGCATAAGACACTTACATAATTAATAGGCTCACATAAACACACGACAACACCATATACATGTCAATGCCATACCTTCCCCAATGAACAAATGTTAGCAATGACCCAACCACAAGAAAATGACTCGAGGGTTGGAAAACCCATAGCACATCATTACCATGGTTACATCTTAGTTACGATTAACATTCCAAGAAAAATATTGTGCAAGGATAATTTTATCCTTTTTCCACCTAAAAATTCTTAAATTCATTTCATATTCAACTTACAGTTCAACCATTTAAGTTGGCTCTTTATCTCTTACGAAAATCTCCACAACTTACATAATTATTTGACATATTTCAGATTGCATACAAAGTTCTTAATTCACTCGTTCTTATGTTAAGCTTATGTTTCTCAAACGTTTATTCAATGTTTAAATTTTACCCTTACTACAATAGTGAATCTGAATGGTTATGTCAAGACATAAATCTTAGGATTTGAGGCAGATTTCGATTCAAGATACCTTTTCCCAAAACATTTGTTTATCATGGTGTTCTTATTTCCCATCGTAGTTAAAAATAGTTTGATAAATTGTTGAATCCATTCAACATTTCCAAGTCAAGAAATTTTATTTAGATTTATAAATATTTTTTTTCTTGAATTTGATCTCACCAAGGCAATTCATATTATTTTTATCACAAGGAAATGTCTAATTGAGTTATAAGGACTCCAAGAGTGACATTATTCCTAACCTCAAATCTTGTTTCACTCTTGTATGCTTTACTCTTACATCGCATTATGGTCTCATTACTAGCATTATTTTATAACAAAAGGAGTTACAAAAGTATTATAAACTAAACATGAACCACAAGTGATTTGTGTTCAAGGTAAGATCTCATGTTTATACATTTCACCATTCCGCATGTGCATTTTCTTTTATTCTCAATGTCATAAGCGACATAACAAGGAATTATTCCACCAAGTTTGGTGCGTTTCCCGGGTTCTCTAAAGTCAACATATTTCAAATCTATTTTTTTGTAAGGAGTTACTTACCATTTTCTACCCATAAGTTAACCCTTTAATTAGCCAAGGTTTAGTTTAATTCCAATTACATCTAAGGATTTACACCCCAAGTATATATGAGTTTAGGGTGAGAGTACATATAAATCATAACACCAACTCTATACACCTCCCAAAGCATCAAAAACAACTCCATATACCTCTCAAAGCATCACAAGGAAGCTACATATACTCCCAAAGCAATAAAATAAAGATATATTTTCCGTTTCGCTCCCAAAAAGAGGTCGGCCACCCTATAGTCCTAGGCACATAGAGTTCAGACACCTATAACCCAAGTGACATAATAACTCATGGTTTGACAACCCACTAGTTATTAGTAGCTCCTTGGGGAGTGCCCCTATACAACGAAGTGGGTCCATAGGTTCTACCACTCCATGGTGAATCCCATAACCCTATTCCAATACATTATGACATTAGAACCAACATAAAAATCCATTTCAAATACCAAGTGGCAAAAATCCCAAGCCTTGGGCTAGGATATAGAACCTTTAAACATGAAAATTTTTATAAAACTAAGTAAAACAAATGACCAAATAGTCATAGTTAGTGCAAAAATCCGCATGTTAATGCGACAACCAAATAAATGCCCAAAATAAAAGAACATGTCAATCAAGAAAACTGTTGGTCCTCACAAGAAAAGGGAAAGTGTTCAATTTACGAATAAATTACGTGTAGAGAAATAACACATCAGTTTAACTTTATGTGGGTTCCGTATGTTTTGGGTCCACCAAAGTCGTCGGTACTCAGTCGAAATAAGTTTTAAGTGGTTATTTGGACATAGTTTCATCTCGTAGTTTTAGGTGGTCAAATTTATTTCTAATTGTCATCAGCTCTGTCTAAATTTATGAGTCTCACTGCTAAATAAGGCTCAACATATTCACTACACTTAGGTTGAATCCTACGATAAGTCATATAGGGATAGATAAAGGAGTTCAAGTCGTCATCTACTGATCCTAAGTTATTTGTGAAACATTCAAGTATGTATGACAATTTATTGAGTCAAGTATTTTTTTTTTTACATACCATAATGAAGTTAAAAAATGGGCCATCATCATTGGCCTATGTTGAAGATTCCACTTCCTATTTGTACTTGACAATAGAGTTGACTGGTCAACGGTAAAAATAATTGTGTCACTCCAAACATACAAGTTTACCATTTTGTTTAGGGTATAGTTATTGTAGTGAGTTGTCACAACAGTCTAACACATAACAACATCACTAATACAATGGTGACCTTACGAACACATTTTAACCATAGTGTCATCCAACGTCCTGGTATACTATATAGGGTCCTCAACAGAATTTTTACTTTCACGGGTTAGCAACATCAAACTGGAGGATGGATTGCATCCAAGGTGTAGGTCATTGTACAGTAGGGACCTCATACGTCAGTCACCAACGATGGGGCCTTGCATCATGACATGAACCATTACATGGTGACATGCGTGTATGTGTAATTTGGAACACCATGTGCTTACAGATGTACAACATATAGTCAATTTAAATTATAACATGGTGACACACCTGATTCATCACAACACGGTGATGACATTACGATACAATCCAATTCACTTTACAATAATTTTGTCATGCAATACATAAATACACCTTCATATCACATAATGCCAAAATGCTCCAACAATCTGCAATCCACAATAACAATATTTTCAAAGACAACTTGGCGGTATCATCACGCGTGACCTCTTCATAGAATCCAAGAAAAGAGAGTGAATACTCTCATCACAGGAACATCAAAATGATAACAAATACGCACTAAGTGACATGCACAACATGTGTGTTCATAATATCACAATTACAATGTTTTTCACATTACATCATATATCACATTACTCTTCCAATATCTACCAGAACCATGAAAAATCATCACAACTCGAATCCATCCCAGAGGTTTGAGAGCATGAACCTCTGCTCTGATACCAAATGTAATGCCCACATTATACACCCACAAATACAATAGTAAAAATACCAGGATAATTTTTTTAACTTACATTGCTCACTACACAACACCACAAGGGATCAAAGTAGAGAAACTCAACAACGCATTGGTACACTTACATAAGTCATAGTAAATATTAGACACAGTTAGTTAGTCGTATATATTGTTGAAATAACACACTATATCTCCAATGAAATAATGTTAGCAATGACCCATACCACAAGTAAAGGACTCTTACCGGTTGGTAATTGTTCTACACATCACTTACCATGATTTCATCTTAGGAACGATTAACATTGCCTAGAACTTTATTGTGCTAGGATAATAGCCAGTCTATTTCCCCCTACAGATTGTTCAATTATGATGTGAATAATCATATTCAGTAGTTCAACTGTTGTGTAAATTTGCTGTTTATCTCTTATGACAATCTCCATAACTTACATAATTATTTGGCATATTTAAAATTACATACAAAGTTCTTAATCCGCTTGTTCTTATGTTAAGCTTATGTTTATCAAAATTTTATTCAATGTTTAAATTTTACTCTTACTACAATAGTGAATCTGATGTGATGTCAAGACATAAATCTTAGGATTTGAGGCAGATTTAAGATTCAAGATACCTTTTCCTAAAACATTTTTCTATCACGGTGTCCTTATTTCCCATCATAGTTAAAAATAGTTTGATAAATTGTTGAATCCATTCAATATTTTCAATTCAAGAAATTTTATTTAGATTTATAAATATCTTTTGTTTTCTCAAAGTTGATCTCACCAAGGCAATTCATATTTTTTTTAACACAAGGAAATGTCTAACTGAGTTATAAGGACTCCAAGAGTGACAGTATTCCTAACCTCAAATCTCATTTCACTCTTGTATGTTTTACTCTTACATCACATTATGGTCTCATTATTAGCATTGTTTTATAGCAAAAGGAGTTACAAAAGTATTATAAACTACACATGAACCACAAGTGATTTGTGTTCAAGGTAAGATCCCATGTTTATACATTTCACCATTCTGCTTGTGAATTTTCTTTTATTCTCAATGTCATAAGAGACATGACAAGGAATTACAGAACCAAGTTTCCAGTTTACTGGGTTCTCTAAAGTCAACATATTTCAAATCAATTTCATTTGTAAGGAGTTACTTACCATTTTCTACCCATAAGTTAACCCCTTAATTAGCCAAGGCTTGGTTTAATTCCAATTGTACCTAAGGATCTACATGTTACATGTTACCAAGAATATTTGTTTGTTTGTCTATACTTGTCTGCCATTGTTTGCTATTGTATGCGGGCTTTTCCCTATGTTAAGTGTGCACACTTGCACTTTTTTTACGACCATGATGGCCTTGTGTGTCTTGCAACATCGTGAGTGATGTCCCATGTTTGTAACCAGCTTGGTGTGGCTTACTTGTATTCTTGTGTGTTTACACTACTATTGCTTGGTAGCTTACACATTGTCTGCTTAGCTTACATATTGTTTTCTACATGCATGTGCTTTCATACTAACACTTATTTTAGCTATCCATCCTTGTTTATGTGCACCTTGGTTTCTACCAAGATGCGTCCCCTTCCCTCTATATGGTACAAAGTTCCGAGTGCAGTTGGTCCTCTTTTGGGGCTGCGTTCTCCAATTAGTGACATCACATGTGCCCCCAAAGAGGGGGGGCATCATTTAGGGTTTTACAGTCTATACAACGTGTTTACACCAGTTTAGTTCAGTTCAGTTGTCTGCCCTTGACATTGCGGGTTCAATTAAGTTTAGTCGTTCACCCTTGGCATTGTGGGTAAAGTTCAACACAGATTACACCCTTGGGATTATGGGTTTACATATAGCGAGTGAGTTCAAACTAGTTTACAAACTCCATACACAATGGCTTTTATAGGACATGGTGCCTTTAGCATTGGGAGGAATAATTAGAGGTTGGAGGACATAGATAATTTCCTCCCTATACTTCTTTTATCACCGAGTGTCAAATTACCAAAAAATAAAGGACACAATAGAGATCTATTCATACAGTTCAGGGAAGCAATTAAATGTTGGAGGACACACAACATTTCCTCTCTATACCTCTTCAGATCTATGGAGTCATATTGCCCAAAAAACCTAGGCAGTACAAGATATCCTTCTAAACCCTTTCTCTAGACATGGATCGGGTGCACATGTTCGATTTACACTTTTTATTTTACATATTTTACAATTGCGTACTTTACATACTTTCACATATATACATCTTTTACATAGCATTTTTACACTTTGCATACATATATATTTTAATACTTGATCAATTTCTCCTTACAGGTCCGACTGCATGAGAAACAAGCAGTCAAATTAGGGATAACAACAACGAAGATGATGAAAACAACAATGACAACACTTCGTGGTGGTACACCTTACATACTAACCATGCATGTTCACACACATCAATAACAACACACGTGTTTCCACCCTAGGTTCACTCTCATCACTTTTTGCATTTTTCATCCTTAGTTTCCACACTCCATCTTTTTGTCATTCCATGCTTTGTCTAGTCCTTCGGCACATCTTCTTCATCAATCTACATGGTATTCAGGTACGCATCTCTATCTACTTTATATTACCGAGATTTCAGCTCACCAACATAAAGTGGGAGCAAATGTAGTCAATAAATCATGCACTTTGGGTTATTTTAGTCATGGTCTCATACTACTATTTAGAAGGTTCTTAAGTAAAGAAAGTACTAATTAACCACAGTACTTTGGCCATATTTTCTTTATTTTCAGCATCATTCTCGATCTTAAACGAACACATGCCCAGTCAGTATCCATCATTTCCCATCATTTCAGCCTTGACTGGGGCGCCCCCTCTGGGGTGCCCTGATCCTTTTTCTCTCTTTCCCACCACTTTTTGGGCTCTTCATGACCGTTTTAGCATTTGAATTTTCTTATGGTCGGCCTTTTTGGGGTTAAGTACAAAATTAGATCAAGAGAACCCTATACATATAAATTTATAAGACCATAATGAGGGACCAAGAACTATCACTCCACCTAGAGTTGTATCCATTTATTGCATTAGAGATCGTTCCATCCATATAGCTCCATCACAAGGGACAAAGCTTGGGTCATCTACATCACACACATCATAGGGGGAGGATTCATTCTATTCCATGCACCATTTTATTACATTTTCTTACACATAGTTAGCTCGCTACTACAAAAGTGTGACTGACATAAGAGAAACCTAGGGTATACACACACAGAGAACTACATTTGGGTCTAGAATGTAGTGTAACTCTCAGTTAGTAAGTCCACCATTGTGGTACTTGAGGTCAGTATGACCTACTCATATGAATTCTTTTTTTTAGGGAATTGATACTTGTTAGGGTTTTACAGGTCTTTTATTCATCTTAGAGTAATGACGACATCTAAAGCGAAGCAATGAACTTAATGTGATCAACAATGAGGGTTTCAAAATCATCTACTGAACCTGTGAAAATTGTTTCTAGAGCTTCTGCACAGACCAAGGCACCTATTTTCCACACTAGAGCACCCCAGTCCCTTTCCAGGTGCCCCAGTCCTGAGATACAGTCCAGATTTATCTTTTTTGGGGCTCCAAAATAGTCGTTCATGCATCTCATTTTCACAGTCAGCTCTGCGACACAGTCCAGTCACTTCGTCTAATCAACTAGGTCACTTCCTCACTCTTTCTTTCTCATTAGGGTTTTATTTCCATTAGTTTAATTACTTATTTCATTTACATGATACTTTACATATATTTATTTACTGTGTTATATGTCCTCCTAGATTAGATTAACAACCATAACATAAAATTTCCATTTTTAGTTTAATCAGTTTGTGGCTATTGTTAGCCTTTGGTTCATGTGTGATAATGGGGATCCCTCTAATGGCAAGTGTTCATTCTTTGTTGACTTTGACAACTTTCAAGATACTTCAGGTCTCTATCCATAATTATCCCAGAATTAGTTTCAATGTGCAATTTCTCAAATGAAGGTGCTACTAGTTAAAATTTCCACATTTTATAGAAAGAAGAGCTTCAATCCAATGCAATAAAAAAAGCACCTGAGGGTTATTCAAATGACAATACAATTGAGATCAAATATGTACTACTTTCATGGGATTATCTTTCATAAATATCAACATTAAGAGGGATAAATTTGCATGTAACATAAGGAATAAAAGTTACAATTTGTGGGCAGTTAGTTCAGGAAAACAAAGCACATTTTGTCTTGTATTTTTGGTGAGAAATCCAAAGATAGCAGGGATTGAGAAGATGATAGGTACCAAATATTATGTTCCACACACTACATGAATTCAAACTTTGAAAAAATGAAGATAGTATACTTTTCAGGAAAACGATGGATATAAGCAAGTATGAAAATATTCTTGAAGCTTGTTCTTTGAATAAGGAATTGCAATTGTTTTTTTCTTAAGGATTAGACAAAGATTAGAGAAAGGGGAATCAAATTAAGTAGAGGAAAAAAGAAAAGAGCTATGATTTGTTCATTAGGGCATCTACTAAGATGCAGATATATATGTTCTTGATGACCCTTTTAGTGTTGGATGCACATAAATGCACTCAACTCTTTAATGTAAGATTTTTCACTAGCTCCAACTACAATTATTTTTAAAAAAAAATAGATCGTGACTAATGTTCTTCCTTAAAATGAAAAATAAATGTCTCTTAGTAATTGACCATCTAATATCACATAAGTGTTGGCAAGTAATTTTAAAGTTAAAGAAAATTGTGTATGTTACACTCAACTTTGGAGTTCTTACCCACATAATCCCATAAGTTTACTAGTAAACTCGCTCTATGTTCTTGTAAATTTGTGGCCTCCTATTGTTAGGAATCTTCTATATCTACTGCAGATATTTGAGTGCCTTGCCATTTCCCGTATGTAAATGTGATGTAGCTAGGAATTGTCATTTTTATTATTGGTATACATGGGAATCTGTATAGTCTCTATTTGTTTTATGGACTTTGTAAGGAGGGTGAGAACACGTTTGGATCTAAAATGTTTTAAGGTCAAAGTTTTTCAATTTATATATGGCTGATGATAAATTTCTTTACAAATTCCACGGATAAAATTGGCAAGAAATCAACTGATTCAACCTAGAGTAAGTGCATCATATCTTAAATTATGAAAATCTACTTCAAGCTCGAGTAAGTACATGATATTTTTAAATGAAAAAAACAAAATAATCTCTTTGACATATAGACATTACACTATATACTTTGATTGTTTTATTAGTGAAAGTCCATCTTTGTAAATCAGAGAGAAATTTGCACTCAACAACATAAAAATCATATGCAGTATTAATCCAAAACTTTCAATCCAACATATAAAATCTACTTGATCCATCTATAAAGTAATGAACATAATATTGTCCTCAATTCACATATGAAAAGCTATGTTTCTTACATTCACAAATGATTCACAAAATACATCCCAACGTAACTCTTCACCTCAAGTGAAGATATCAGAAACTCCTTTTGACATGCTTAGTTTTTTTCTGCATGTACGACTATTCTGAATGGGTATTGGTAATATTAAGTACCCATCATGAAGCCAGATATCTAAATTTGTTCTATTGTTGTACTAATTTCCCTATGAAATTTAAAGTTAAAAGGCTTGTAAATCATTTATTTTATAGTTTTCCTTTTATTGCGTGACACTCATTAGGGCCGCAGATCGTTAGATTCTTTGTACCAAAGTATGATTTATTATCTGGCCTTGGGTAGACATGGATAGGATTTGCGTATAGTTACAATCAAATATAGGAAATAAACACATTAGCTGACTTTAAGAGGTATTAGACTTCTTGTCACCAATACACATGAGGAAAATTTATGTTATATCATCATGCCCTTTTGCCTTTTATTTTAAAACGGGGAGATGCCACTTATCACATGAGTAATGACAAGCACATATTCCATGGAATTATATCCACAGAGGGGATCATCGTAATATTACATTGATGTCATCTTGGCCAAATAAATTGAAATCCCTATTCTTATGAAACCATCTCCAAGGATTTACCTTTGAAATACTAACCTCCATGTTGGGGTGTGGAGCCTATTTTTGGTCTTCTCAAATCAGTGTTGAAGTGTTAGAGTTCGAATGGTTAAGTTTAGAGACTTCATGAGCATTCTGCAGTCGTCTGTTGCGACATTGTTGTGCTTGTTCTTGCTAATGTGTTGTTAATTGGCTGTTAACGTCATGACAGTTTTTCCAGCTATGGGAAGTTGAAAGATCGCGACTTTCAAACTTCTAGAGTCGGCTTTAGGACTTCTTAAAGGATTGTAATCCTATAAATAGAGGTGTTAGGGTATCTTGAAGATATCTTGAGTGTTCAAGAGGTCTTGAGTCTTAGTGATCAAGAGGTGATCAAGAGTGATCAAGGTTAAGCAATTGGGTGTCAATTGTGGTTTAGATGTGGTTTAGCATCTTTGGAATTCTGTTGTGAGTTCATAACTGAGAGAAGACTGTGAGAGTTTTTTTACTCTTGTTGATAATAAAATCTGAGCAAGTTCTTGGTGGACGTAGCCCACATTGGGTGAACCACTGTTAAATCTTGTCTTGTCTTCTTTTGTGCATTATTTATTTATGGTTGTTATATTTCTGCAAGTATAATTCTGCTATATAGTTTCCTACTGCTGTGGTTTGAGGAATTATTTCCGCATATTTGTTCTCTAATTCCTAACAATTGGTATCAGAGCTTTGGTGGTTTTTTGCTGAAGTTGTAAATCACAGGGAAAGTTTAGCTTGAGTGGGAGCTATGGCAGATGAGGGTAGATCAAGGGTTGAGAAGTTCAATGGGAAGAACTTTGGTTTGTGGAAGATGCAAATGGAGGATTACTTATATCAGAAGGACCTCCATGTTCCTTTGGCTGGAAAAGCAAAGAAACCTACAGCCATGTCAGATGAGGATTGGGAGTTGTTGGATAGAAAGGCACTCGGGGCAATTCGTTTATGCCTTGCATCTTCGGTTGCTTTCAACATATCACAGGAGAAGACCACGGAAGGTCTCATGAGTGCGTTGGGGAAGTTATATGAAAAACCCTTTGCCTCTAATAAAATATTTTTGATGAAAAAGTTATTTAATATGAAGATGTCTGAGAATGGTTATGTTGCTGATCATTTGAATGAATTTAATACGGTTGTGAGTATGTTAAACTCGGTAAAAATTGACTTTGATGATGAGGTCAGGGCTTTGTTGATTTTGTGCTCCTTACTAGATAGTTGGGACAACTTGGTTATGGCTGTAAGTAATTCAGTCTCTAATAACTCAAAGCTGAAGTTTGAGGATGTAATAGGTGTGATCCTAAGCGAGGAAATGCAAAGGAAGAGCACCAGAGATTCTTCTACTTCTGGAAACACTTTGACGGTGGAGAGCAGAGGGAGACAAAAGAACAGAGGGAAAGGTAACCATGGGAAGTCGAATGATCGTGGAAGGTCAAAGTCCAAGAGTAAGTTAGAATGTTGGCACTGTGGGAAGGTTGGTCATGCTAAGAAATATTGGTGGGCTCTTCGGGATAAGAAGAACAAGGAGGAAACTAAAGAGGTAAATTTGGTAGCAGGTGATGTTTTTCAAGATGCCTTAATTCTTTCTTTAGATAATATTGTTGAATCTTGGGTGTTAGATTCAGGGGCTTCTTTCCATGCCACCCCACATAGACATTACTTTACTGATTTTGTTCAAGGTGATTTTGGACATGTATATCTTGGTGATGATGAACCATGCAGCATAGTAGGGAAAGGTTGTGTTCAGGTGAAAATGTAGAATGGGAACACATGGCTACTTAAGGATGTCAGGCATGTGCCTAAGTTGAGGTGGAACTTGATATCAGTGGGACAGCTGGGTAGTGATGGCTATACGGTCAGTTTTACAGTGGATTCTTGGAAGGTTACTAAGGGAGCTCTTGTGGTTGCAAGAGGTAAGAAAACTGGTACTTTGTATTTAACCAGTGGTGTTGATTATTGTAATTTAGTTGCTGCAGATGGAGATGCAACTTTGTGGCACCAAAGACTCGGTCATATGAGTCATAAGGGCATGCAGATTATAAAGGATAGGTTGCCCAGATTAAAGGAGTTAGATTTGGACTTTTGTGAGGACTGTGTTTATGGGAAACAGAAGTGGGTGAGATTCCTCAAGGTTGGACCTACCAGGAAGGAGGGTAAGTTGGAGTTAGTGCATACAGATGTATGGGGGCCAACTAAGGTAAACTCTATTGGTGGTTCATGTTATTACATCACTTTCATTGATGATGCAACTAGAAAATTTTGGGTATATTGCATTAGAAAGAAATATGATGTGTTTGAAACTTTCAAAAGATGGAAAGCCTTGGTTGAGAATGAAACATGTCTCAAGTTGAAATGTCTCAGGTCAGATAATGGAGGGGAATATTGCAGCAATGAATTTCTTGATTACTGTTCGGTAAATGGGATCCTGCAGGAAAAGAACGGTTCCAAATACTCCACAGGAAAATGGAGTGTCAGAGAGAATGAACAGGACAATCATGGAGCGTGCTAGGTGCATGAGGTTACATGCGGGGCTTCCACTCATGTTTTGGGTGGAAGCAGTAAGCATAGTTGTTTATCTGATTAACAGAGGACCCTCTATGGCCTTGGATGGAGGTATACCTGAGGAGGCTTGGTCTGGTAAGAAAATTGATTACTCATTTCTTAGAGTATTTGGATGTGAGGTATTTGTTCACATTGATAAAGATGATAGGACCAAGTTAGAGGCTAAGTCTGAGAAATGCACCTTTGTTGGATATGGTGAAGATGATATTTGGTTTCCATGTTTGGAGTCTTAAAGACAAGAAAATATTTCAGTCTAGAGATATTGTCTTTAATGAAAAAATCATGTATAAAGATCAGTTGCAGGAATAGAAAGAGGAATCAAAGAAAGAATACATAGTGTTAGAGGACATTGCAGACAACAAGGTGTCCAAGGGGCTGGTTCAGGTACAACATGTTCCGGCACAGCCAGTTCAGGTACCTACTCATCAGGAACCCCAAACTCCTGAGGTGAGAAGGTCTTCTAGGGTAAGAAGGGAACCTGAATGATTTACTCCATCTTTGAATTATTTATTTCTCACTGACAGTGGAGAGCCAGAGTGCTTTGAGGAAGCAGTGCAGGTGGATGCCAAGAAGAAGTGGGAGCAGGCCATGGATGAAGAGCATAGATCTCTTATGGAAAACTAGACTTGGGATCTGGTGGAGCTATTCAAGGGCAAGAGAGCATTGCAGAACAAGTGGGTGTATAGAATCAAAGAGGAAGATGGAGGCAGGAAATGATACAAGGCCCGGTTGGTGGTCAAGGGATTTTCACAGAAGAAAGGTATAGACTTTGATGAAATTTTTTCTCCTGTTGTTAAAATGACTTCTATTAGGACTGTTCTTGGTTTAGTTACAGTAGAAGACCTGCACTTAGAACAGTTGGATGTGAAGACTGCATTCCTTCATGGTGAGTTGGAGGAGGAATTGTACATGCAGCAGCCACAGGGTTATGAGGTCAAAGGGAAGGAGAGGTTAGTGTGTAAATTGAAGAAGAGCTTGTATGGCTTGAAATAAGCTCCACGAAAATGGTACATGAAGTTTGACAGTTTTATGCAGGAGCAGGGTTACTCCAGGTGTCACTCAGACCATTACATGTACATCAAGAAGTTTCTTGATGGTAGTTATATTATTTTGTGCCTGTATGTGGATGATATGCTTGTTGCAGGGAAGAACATGCAGGAAATAAAGGTACTCAAGAAGCAGCTAGGTGACTCCTTTGCTATGAAGGATTTGGGGGCAGAAAAATAAATCCTTGGTATGAGAATAACTCAAAACAGGAAGGAGAGGAAGCTGGTATTATCTCAAGAAGAGTACATAAAGAAGGTCTTGGAGAGGTTTAGTATGCAGGATGCTAAACCGGTTGGTACTCCTTTGGCAGGTCACTTTAAATTATCAAAGGAGTAGAGTCCCAAGACTGAGGAGGATAGAATCAAGATGTCCAGGGTACCGTACTCATCAGTAGTTGGTAGCTTGATGTATGCTATGGTATGCACTAGGCCTGACATTTCCCATGCAGTGGGAGCAGTGAGCAGGTTTATGAGTGATCCAGGTAGAGAGAATTGGCAGGCAGTAAAGTGGATCCTTCGATATTTGAGAGGGACCATGGGAGCAGCATTTTGTTTTGGTGGATCAGACACTACATTACGTGGATATGTAGATTCAGACATGGCAGGAGATTTGGACAGCAGGAGGAGCACGACAGGTTATGTATTTACGGTTGGTGATACAGCGGTGAGTTGGATTTCATGGTTACAAAAGGTTGTGGCTTTGTCAACCACAGAGGCTGAGTATGTTACTGCCACAGAGGCAAGCAAGGAGATGATTTGGCTACAGCAGTTGCTTGATGAGTTGGGTCATAAGCAGGAAGTTGGGAGACTACACAGTGATAGTCAGAGCACTATTCATTTGGTGAAGAACTCCTGCTTTCCACTCTAGGATGAAGCACATTCAACTGAGATATCATTTCATCAGGACAACTTTGGAAGAAGATAAGTTGAAGCTGGAAAAGATTCATACCAGTCAGAATCCTATAGATATGATGACCAAGGTGGTCACAAGGGAGAAGTTGAAGTTGTGTTCAACTTTGATTGGCCTTCATGGTTGATAATGAAGGGTTAAGAACTTTGCTCAGTGGAAACAGTCTCCAAGTGGGAGATTGTTGGGGTGTGGAGCCTATTTTTGGTCTTCTTGAATCAGTGTTGAAGTGTTAGAGCTCGAACGATTAAGTTTGAAGACTTCAGGAGCATTCTGCAGTCGTTTGCTATGATGTTGGTATGAAGTCACTGTGCCATTGCTGCGATGTTGCTTTTAACATGTTGTTAATTGGTTGTTAACATCGGGACAGTTTTTCCAGCCATGGGAAGTTGAAAGATCGTGACTTTCAAACTTCTAGGGTCAGCTTTAGGACTTCTTAAGAGGATTTTAATCCTATAAATAGAGGTGTTAGGGTATCTTGAAGATATCTTGAGTGTTCAAGAGGTCTTGAGTCTTAGAGATCAAGAGGTGATCAAGAGTGATCAAGGTTAAGCAATTGCATGTCAATTGTGGTTTAGATGTGGTTTAGCATCTTTGGAATTCTGTTGTGAGTTCATAACTGAGAGAAGACTGTGAGAGTTGTTTTACTCTTGTTGATAATAAAATCTGAGCAAGTTCTTGGTGGACGTAGCCCACATTGGGTGAACCACGTTAAATCTTGTCTTGTCTTCTTTTGTGCATTATTCATTTATGTTGTTATATTTCTACAGTTATAATTCTGCTATATAGTTTCCTACTGTTGTGGTTTGAGGAATTGTTTCCGCATATTTGATCTCTAATTCCTAACACTCCAAACATTCGAAACTATTTACTTATATTCTATATTATTTAATTATAAACTAAATATTATGATCACTTAATATTATTGTTCTAACAAATTGTTACGAATCTTCTATATGTTATACAGATCTTTGAATACTTTCCATTTCCGTATGTGAATGTGATGTAGTTAGTTATGGTCTTTTTATTGTGGGTATAAGTGGGAATCTGTATCATCTCTATTTATTTTTTGGACTTTGTAAGGAGGGTGAGAACACATTTAGATGTAAAATGTTTGAAGTTCAAAACTTTTCAATTTATAAATGGCTGATGATTATTTTCTGTAAAAATTCCACTGATAAAATTAGCAAGAAATCAACTGCTTCAACCTAGAGTAAGTACATCATATCGTAAATTATGAGAAGTTTCTTCCTAAGCAAGCTTGAAGAACAGAGAATTCAAGTAGCGAACATGATCGAGGAACACTAATGCAAGGTTAAGAAATTGTTCGACAGAAAAACTATCCTTAGGGAAATGGTCAAGTAGAATCTAGTAACAACATCATTACTATCTTGCGTAAGTTGGTCGAAGAAAATAAGCTAGAGTATGTACACGATATTTTTAAATGAAGAAAACAAAGAATCTCTTTGATACCTCGACATTACACAATATACTTTATTTGTTTTATTATTGAAAATCCATCCTTGTAAATCAGAGAGAAATTTTCACTCAACAACATTAAAATCATACTTAGTATCATTCCAAAACTTTCGTTCCAACAAATAAAATCTACTTATCACTTATAAAGTTAAAGAATGAGATAAGTCTTGAATTCATAGATAAAAAATTACATTTCTTACATTCATAAATGTTTCAAGAATTCAATGATTCTCCAAATATTTATGTTTCCAAATCGTTGTTTCCTCCTATCTTTACTAAATACAACTCTCTTTTTCTCGTGCTTCAATAATATCATCTTTCTTTAGATACAATAATTGATCTTCCCTCCTTTTTATATATTCACTCTTATACACTAAAGCGTGCATTTCCTTCACATAGGCTTTCAAGTATTCTTATGTATTGAAAATACTTGATTCTTTTGTGCATATCCACTATATCCATGTATCTTTTTAATTTCTCTATATTCCTTCATTAATATCCTTACCATTTGAACATCACCCCAAATTGCATACTTTTGCATAGTTTTTCAATAGAAGAACATAAATTGCAACCTCATATCATTGAAGTATTTACAACCCTCATCCAATAAACCTGTATGGCTACACGTTAATAAAAGAAATATGAAGCTTACATGGTCATGGTATGTTCCGCAAGATCACATCTCCTTCAGGTGTTCTATAAAATAGTTTACTTCCCTTGTGTATACTTCCACAATTCGTATACATTTTCAATGTTTTTTATGGATGTCCATACCTTTTTCTAAAACTCCCATTCTAAGACATTTTAAAATTATGTTTCTCCTTAGAACTTCCTTTTTTGCATGGTTTTCCTTTGCATGATCAATCCCAACATAAATCCCCACACTATTCTCCCATGCCCTCAATTATTTGTCCCGCTCCCCTTTCAATTTTTCTGCCACCTTTTTTTCCCCATGAATTTTTCACTCCTACATATTAAACTTTACCTTCAGTGTCTCCATTACATAACCCACATGCAATTGGTAATATTAAGAATCTGCATGGCCATATCTAAATTTTTTCTATTGTTTTAAAGACTCCCTATGGAAGTTCGAGTAAAAAGGGCATAGAAATCATCTATTTTAAAAAAAATCTTTTATTGCGTGAGACCGAATTTTTCTTTGATGAAATATTCTATATTACTTAATAAAATATTACAGTCTATCCACAAAAATATGGGTGGTAAAGGGCACACCCCATGATAAAACTAGCCGATGGCTAGGAGACTAATATATCAGGCCCAAAGGGCAACAAAAAACATAGCAACAATGCCATAAAACAAAAGGAAACCTAAACTAGGCCACTGCAGCAAACATAGAGGTAGGGGGTGGTGGGGGCCCTTTATCCTCCAAGTTACTACCAGAAAGATCATTGCCATCTAGAAGGGGCGGCCAACCTAAAGCAACTTCTTCATCTTTGTCGTCCTACTTATTAGGAGAAATTGCAAGAGCTAACCGGGGGACTTTTCCAGAACCCCACTCATCCCACTGCAAAGGAGGTGGGGAGTGGTGGTGGGAGCCCCAGACACTATGTTACGTCGAACAATGCAGGGATCCCCAACCACCGCGATTGACAGGGATCTGCCGATGCTCGGGTTTCTGCCTGGGAGAGCGATGACGATGAGCACGGTCAACCGACCAACCTCGGCCATGACGTCCTCTCGAACGAACACTCCCTGAAGGGGATGTAGGGGGTTCCCATGCCACAGTGCAAGGAGCGTTGGCCCAATGATCCAGAAGGGTCTGAAGGTGGCACACTTCCAAATCCACCTTATGGGCTTGGTCCTAGATCTGTAAGATCACATTCGAGTTAAATATGGACTTATCATAATGCGAAAGAATGCAAGAAACTACAAAATTAGAAAAAATAGAAGAATTGCGTTCTTTCCATATAAAAAAAGGATCTCCACTTTGAAAGTATGCCACACTTGTACAAAAGTATGGGGAATAGAAATAGAATCCCCTAGCAAAGCATGTTGCCAAAGAAATAGAGTTGGTCTAAACGACCAAAAGAAATCATGGATCCAGGCCCAAATAGCTTGAGCTTTTGGGAAGTACTAAAATAGATGTATGAGCATCTCAATATGCCAAAAAAAATGGCAAAGCCAAGGAGCAATCCCATAATGAGCTAATCTGCACCCAAGAGGGATGCCTTGAAAAAGCAAACACCAAGCAAAATAGGCTAGCTTGGGCTAAAGGATGGCTTTCCAAACTTTATGAAAATAGCTTCCCAGAAGGACCATCCAGAACTGATGGACCATCTGGAGTTAAGAAAGGAAACCATTGGCAACCTGAGGATGAACAGAGCATAACGTTTTCCTGGGGAGTAATTTAAGAAAGGTGTATCTGGAAACCATTTCCAATCCTTCCACCAAGGCCTGAGAGAGACAATACCAACTTTGTGAAGCATCTTAGTGGGAATGGAATCAAGAACTTCCTGATAAGACTCTTTGTCATTCGAAGCAAGCCAAAACTTAGCTTTAGCTTGAGACCAAGTGAGAAGCAGTCTAGACTGCCTGTAAAAGATGTCTTTAAGAGTGCACAAGCCTCGAAGATATGACTTAAGAGCATGAACCCAGGGCACTTGGGCAAGTAACACATCATGAAAATTGATGAGAGGAGACCACCAAATGCTATGGTCATTAATGGAAAGTCCATTTTGGAAACCATCCCCTTTCCAGATTAAAAAGGGTTTGAGAAATTCTCAAGCTTTCCATATTCTTTTAACAACAAAGGTGCCTACAATCTTAATTGGGGCTTTGAGAATGAGAAGACTATGAAAATCCAGCCCTTTCTAAGTTTTGTGCCCTTGAGGGGAGCCTTGAAAAATATAGTTGTGAATCATAACTTTCCAAGCTTTGTTGCCAGTGCAGGCCCAAATGATCCACTTGGCCACCAGCGCAGTCCCCTAGCGGCCAATGTCGGTCAGACCAAGACCGTCGGAATCCGTAGAGAGGCAACAATATTCCCAGGAAACTTTGTGAAAGCCTTTGCCAAGCTCTGAGCTAGCCTACAGGAAATCTCTGAGAAGTTTTTCCAATTTCTTGTAAGATGCTTTAACTGGCACCCAACACGAAGAATAATAAACATGTGTGGCAGCCAATATCTTGGAGTGAATCTGAAAATTTCCTTTCAGTGAAAGGGGTTTAGTAATCCAGTACTCCAGCGTGCGGGAGACCCTATCAATAACATACTGCCAAATTTGACTGGGAGCAGCATCAAAAGCAAAGGGGATACCCAGAAATTTAAAAATTATCCATGCTGGATGTATTTCCAGTCATAACAATTTAGCCAACCAGGCCTGGGGAGAGAAGATTGCCTTAAGTAGTGGGTATTTCTCCATTGGATACTGGAACCTGAAGCTAAACAATACGTGTCCAAAAATTGCATGGCATTGTTGATATTTGCTTCTTCCTCTGGGAGTGTGAGGAAGGAGTCATCTACAAAATACCCATTGAAAAGTTGAAGGGGAGTCAGGGAAGGGATTTGAATTCCTCTCACAAGCCCTTGATCCTGAGCATGGGCAAGGAGAAACCCAAAACCTTGAGCGGCTAGCACTTATAGAGAAGGTGTTAAAGGAAAACCTTTCCTAATAGAGCGGAAAATCCCAAACTACTCAAAAGTATGACCATTAATAGATAGAGGGGCAGTGGCATTTGCAAAAATCATTTTGACAGAGGCGATGAAAACCAAACCGAAGCCCAGTGCTTCAAGCATCGCCAAAATGAAATGCCATTCAATCCTATCATAAGCTTTTTCAAAGTGAATTTTGAAAAACATGGCTATCTGTTTAGAGATTCTTTCCCACTCCATACCTTCTTAGACAGCCAAAATATTATCCAGAATGTACCTGCTCTATATGAAACTAGTCTACTCAGGACTGACGATAACGGGAAAGATGGGCCAAATCTGAAGAGCTAAAGCCTTAGCTATGATCTTGTATGAGACATTGAGCAAGGTAATCAGCCACCAATTGCAAATGAGCTCCAGGTCTCCTGCTTTAGGGATGAACTTTATGTGACCTCGATTAATAAAGGCACCGAGGGACCCTAAGTGGAGAGCCTCGAGGTAGAATTGCAGAAGATCCCGGCCAACCATGTCCCAAAGGGATTTGTAAAATTCACAAGGAAAGCCATCCACTCCAAGAGCTTTATCATTGGCCATGAGGGAAACAACTTCATATAAGTTCTCTATAGAGTAAGAAATCTCTCACAAACAATTGTTATCCATATTTCACCCCCAGGAAAATATTGGATCAACCACAACCCTGCATAGAAAGAACCTGATAAAACTCGTTTATATCTTGTAAATAGGTCACAAGTAGACTCAACAATGGAATAACAGGGTCAGAAAAGAAGGGGCAGTGTTGCAGAGGAACCAGGAGCAAGAAGGGGAAAAATGGTGAAGTTTCAAAGTTTTTTGGGCTCGAAACCATTCACGAAAGAGTCCAAAATTAGCTAAGTATAAAGAGCAAGCAGAGGTCGCCAAGTGTCAACTTAGTGCATCTCCAAGAGTTAGCCTAAAGGCGGAGACCCAAATGAGTGTGAGCTGTCCACGTGGCCCAGAGTCCAAAAGGATAAAAGGGACCATTGAAAATTCCACAGACCTGTGGGGGCTGCCAAGTGTCAACTCGACACTCCTTCAAAGGCAAGTTTGAATCGGGATTTTAAGCGAGCGCGGTGCCTCCATGTGTCTAGTCTAAAAAAGGGGCAGAGTCGGTTGAATAGTCAATGCATGGGGCAGACCGACAGAGAGTGCCAAGTGTCTGAACGACGCTAATTCAAGGATCAAATTGAGAGAGGGTTTCCAAATGAGTGCCAAACTACCGCATGTCTCAGGTCAAAAAATATGATCCCGCCGAGCAAAGGACTTAACCAAAATATAGAAATTAGGCATGCAGTGGAGGAAATGCCATGTGGTAAGCCTAAACTAGTAGCACTAAAGCGGGCCATTGGGGGAAAGTTGGTTTTTTGCCCCTTGTTATTCCAAAGATGTAAGAGATGCAAAATGGGCCGCAACTCCGCCCAAAGGAAAAAGTCAGTGTTTGAGCCCAAGTCAAGGTCAAAGCAGGGAGTTGGAGGAAAAGGTGAAAATTTTCCCTTTGTCAAAAAACACAGAGATAAAAATTGAAGTGCATGTCCCCAACCAACCAGAGGGTGTCACGTGTCCAAGCAGAGTGTCGGGGCCGTGGGATTTTTTTAAGTTTTGTGTTTTTTGCGGAAAAGGGGGAAAAAGATAAATCACGAACCTACAAACCCAACTTTTCCCTAATCTGTCTGCCATCTGCCCCGTATTAAAAAGGAAATCCATTTTTCAAACTATTTTCTCGCCCATTTGTACGGACCCGATACAAACTTTGAAGGGGCATATCTTTTGACTCAGGGATCAAAATATTACAAATCTTACACCATTGGAAGTGTCTCAACATCCTGTACGCCATGGAAAGATAAAAAATCATTTTTTCAGGCCCTGGTAGGTGAAAATGGAGAAACATCTTTGGGACTTTAATGCAGGATCTTCTTGCCTCAACAACTAGATCAGATTTAATCTGCTCCGCTGCTTCTTCCTCCTTCGAGGCACCGAATAAGGATTTGATGCATTCAAGATAGATTTGAAAAATATTTTATGGGAGTCATTAAATAGTGGTGGTTGAGCTTCGATTTGTTTTCCCACTTATTTCTTTTTCTCCCATCTATATCGAATCTATAAATGCAGGAGCGGGATTAATTGTAAAGGGTTGGACATTATTTTGTTTTACAGGCTCCCTTTTCCTTCTAGCAAAGGAATTTGTGGAGTTCAGGCCTTTCATTAAAATTGCAAAATGTTCTTGCCTCCTGGTTGTTTTGTAATGCATTGCATCAATCTACAGAGAAATAAAACATGATTGTGATCGATTCTAGATCATTTCATTCTCTTCTGCTTCCATATGGTCTTTCATTATAAATTTGGTTATCTGTGCTTGATTTTTGTGTCTATCAGCAAAACTAATGTTCATCATTCCTTCGGTGCATCACCTTGTAGTTCAATCATTTCTTATTTCTTATATCCTTTTTTATCCCTGTCTCCTTGGCAAATTTTAGATTAGGTATAGAGAGAAATCCTCTGCAAGCTCTCACGTATGCACCTAAACGGAGGAATAGGAACCAACCTTTAATCTGGAGAGCTTTCCCACTTTTGTAAGGTCTCACAACTTAGGGAAAGTTCAATGTTATGCAATCACACCAGATGATTCTACCTTAGAAAAGCCTATTTTTATAACTCATTTGGCGGTGCTGTGATTTTACACTAACAGTTTTGGCATGCCTGGTGGGACAGAGAAGTCTCCATCTTATTACAGTAAGATTAATGTACACTTGCTATGATTCTAACTTTTAAGAATTTTTAAAATTGTACATCTAGCAACTCTAAAAGAAACAAATCCACTGGTTTCACTAGTCCAAGCAAGTTCATGAGAAGGATACAAACAAGGCCTAGAACAAGAGAGGAAGGACAGTTTGTACACATACACTTGTCTCCAGACAAAAGGAAAAGAAGAAGAGCCCAAAGGTCTCCATCTCCCACAAATAGAGTCTTATCAACACCTCGTCCTAGTAGGTCGTTCTTTCAAACAAGAAGGGTACTCATGCTAATAAGAATGGCTTGGTCAAATCCTTATGTCAACTTCACTAGCAGCAGCCCACTCACGTTGAATGCACAAAATCTAGTCCTGATTACAACATTAAAAAGCATCCCATATTTCACTGGGGAAAACCAGACATAACCTGGTGACCATGTCCAAGATATTACAAATGTCTGTAAAATCCATGAGATCCATGAGATGGATATTGTAGTCAAGTTGCTAGCCTCTTCACTCAAAGGTAAAGCTTCAAAATGGTTCAGGAGCCTTGAAGCAGGCTCTATTCAAAACTAGAACCAGCTATGCACAGCTCTTCACAACCAGTTTGGAGAAAAAGGTGATAACTTGTCTTTGTTGGAGCAACTGACAACAATCAAGAGAGCCCCGAATGAGCAACTGACGAACTTCAACCTTAGATTTCAATGGACCTAGGATAGGATTCCAACAACAGTAAAGCCCACTAATGAAGGTGCCTTCTTATACTTTCTTAGGGATTTAAATTTTGATATTTCTTTAATGATTCAGTCAATGGGGGGCACAACCTTACCTGCAACCTATAGCCTTTCCATAGGAGCTAAGAACTATTTGATTCAGGGTGGAAAAATTACCCTTAGGCCATCCATGCCCCTTCACCCTGAGTTAGGAAACCCAGGTACCAGCCAAACACCTACATTAGCTCGTATACCCACCCCCAGGAGTCAAAGTTTAGTTGAAGCCTTCACTTCATCATCTAACACCTCAAAGGAGCTTCAGGAAATGATGAAACAACTACAAAACCTGGGAAATGAGCTAGTAACCATAAAAAAATAGTAGGCTCAGAGTTCTAGGCCATATCAACCCCAGGCTCAGTATCAGTCCAGACCCCCATATCAACAAAATAGACCACCAGCCCAGGCTATAAATCAGAGTCAACACCAAGGGAAACCTCAAGCTGCTAGACCTTTGAGGTCATATGACCCAAACACAGTTTCAACATCAAAGGGATTGGTTCCAGCACAAAATAACATGGCACAAGAGTATGAATGGTGTTTCCCATGTAATTAACGACATAATCAGTCTATGTGCTTCAATGGTGCATTAAATTAGACTCTGATGGTGCAAACCATTGGTCTGTCACAAGAACCTAACCACGAAGAAAGTTAGCAGCAAGAAGCTCAGCAAGAGGGACCCCCAAATGAAACTATGCTTGTCAATTGGTAGGCCAAATACTTCTGTGGAGAAGGACATTCACCAAGCTCAGGTGATCCTCAACCCTTCATCGCTCAGAAAGGTTTTGGCATTCAAAATACAACTCCTAATGTGCAAAGTCAATCCAAGCCACCTTCCAAACCTACTCAGGCACCAATTGTAACAGCCCAGGTGCAAGAGAAAAATGTGTCTAGGAAGGGGCATCAAAAGGATAGATCATTCAACATCATTAAGCAAATGAAGAGGACAAGTGTGAACATTTCACTATGGGAGTCATTGGCCATTCTAGGGCAAAGGGATCTATTACAGACTGCTATATAAAATTGGTCAAGTTCAAATCACACCCCTAACCAGTAAGAGAAAGTGCTTACTAATACAGCTCAACCTGAGGAAAACCATCGAGAACAACAAGGTAAGAAATTGAGACCTCCTCCATTCTATGTTTCATTGATTATTGGAGACAATCTGGTGCACAATTGTATGATTGATTATGGGGCAAGTAGTTTTGTAATGCCCAAGAAAATAGCCGATCAACAGAGTCTCCAATATGAAGTCACCTCTAGAGGGTTAGTGCAATTAGATAGGACAGTGGTGACAACTGTTAGAATCATCAAAGATTTGAGCCTCACTCTGTATAACTGCCCCAATGTGACTGTTTTGTAGAACGTATCAATCATAGATTTTCCACCACATTTTGTTGTGTGTTTGTACAAGGACTTCACTGCCAAAATTGGAGGTTATATGTCTGCTGATTGGTCACACCTGCTCTTTAGAACAAAGTATGGGGAAAATGCCATAATCAAATCTAAACCCATTGTTGATTATCATATTGAATCTTATGTGCCTTGCCCAATCAATGCCAACTGCTCAGCTTTTGATCAAGAAGACCTCTTAAACACTTGTGAAATAGATACCAAGGTGGGATGTATCCCAGACTTAACTCTCGATGAGTGAGCCAACAAAATTCATGCTTTTAACCCCTATAAGGAAATGGAAGAATTTGAGCTAAGTGTCTACTGTCTACATGAATAGAATCATCCTCTTCTTGACCTAATTAAGCCATAATATAAAGATAACAATGAGGTATGGAAATTGTTCTTTGATGGCTCAAGGAGTAGACAAGGAGCTGGAGGAGAAGCTATGATTGTGTCCCCCAAAGGTATGAAATATTATTCAGCCTTCATATTTCAATTCGCCTGCTCAAATAACACTGCTGAATATGAGGCTTTGGTCAAAGGTCTTCATTGAGCAAGGAAACTAGGAATCAATAACTTGCAAGTGTTTAGTGACAGTGAACTGGTTGCCAATCAAGTCAGAGGACTTAATGCTGTCAAGAATGACCTGCTCAAGAACTACAAGAGTAGGGTATGAGATATCATAGAGAATTTTGTGGCCTTCAGTATTGTGTCCATACCCAGGAAGGAGAACGAAGATGTTGATAGGCTTACAACAGTTGGAGAAACATTTAATGTGGTTTACAACATCAAAAGAGACAAAGAACAACCACATATACATATAGTTGTGAGGCCAGTAGTGTCAGATAACAACATATGCTAGCAAGTGTTCAAGAATGATTAGTAGATCATTAATTTTTTACAAGAAGAAGTTGAATTCTCAAATAGAAATCAAATCAAAATAGAGAAGCAATACGGGAATCAAATAGTACATTTGCATACAAACAAACTTCCCAAAGGCTTAGTGACATTGGAGTCTATATTCAATCCTAATAATCAGTTTAAAAAAGAAAAGGCTAACATACAGATCAAAGGAGAAGATTCAGAGTCAATCCCAGTTGAAGAAGACAAAACACTTCAAATTGGTAAAGTGGCCACCAAGAAAGAAAGGCATGAATTCATACAACTTTGCCAAGAATTTTCAGGTGTGCTTGCTTGGAGCTATAAAGACCTAAAAGGGTTCAATCTAAATCTTGCACAACACACAATCGAACTAGATCTAGTTCCCCCCATCTCCTGCAATCTCCCCCCCTCCCCCCTCTTTCGCTCCCTTTTCCCCCCACTCCCGATCTCTCCCTCTCTTTCCCCCCCTTTCTCTTTCTCCCCCGCTCTCGATCTCTCTCTTTCGCTCCCTCCCTTTCCCCCCGCTCTCTCTCCCTCCCTCTCCCTCTCCGTCTCTCTCCCTTTCCCATTCCATCTTCCACTCTCTCCCTCTCCCTCTCTCTCTCCCCCCATCTTCCCCCCCCCCCCCCTCTCTCCCCCCTTCCCCTCCCCCCACTCCCTCTTTCCTCTTAACAAACACACAAAATCACACAATCTCAAGCTTTAAAGGTGGGCAAATTTGTATTTTGTGTTGTTTATGACATTCAAACAAAACATAAATTCAAATTAAAAAATGCATATAAAATATTAAATAGCAAACATATTTTAATAATTCTTATAACTAAAAGGCGTCTTCTGAAATATATTATAATTCACCTACCTAAATTTTAAACCTGCATAATATAAGAAAACTATCTACATCAATTTTGAAAAACAAACACACAAAAACACACAATCTCAAGCTTTCAAGGGGGGCAAATAGCCCCTTCAAAGAATATTATGTTAATAGTCCATTTTTACATTCAGAAATAAATAGCTAACCTAATAAATAGGAAATAGATAGAAATGATATAAGTTTTAACAGCTTTGACATCAACAATATTTCATCGTTGTTAGGAAGGTCGTTTTTAGTCCAATTTTCCTGTCATTTCCCAATCAGCAATTTGGAAAATATGTTGTGTTGTTCATGACATTCAAATAAAACAGAAATTCAAATGTTTAAAAAATGCATATAAAAATATTAAATAGCAAACATATAATAATAATTCTTATAACTAAAAGGCGTCTTTTGAAATATATTATAATTCACCTACTTAAATTTTAAACCTGCATAATATAAGAAAATTGTCTACATCAATTTTGAAAAACAAGCACACAATCTCAAGCTTTCAAGTGGGGGGGGGGGGGGGGGGGAGCAATAGCCCCTTCAAAGAATATTATGTTAACAATCCATTTTTACATTCAAAAATAAATAACTAACCTAATAAATAGGAAATAGATTGAAATGATATATTTTTTAACAGCTTTGTGGAAGGCCGTTTTCAGTCCAATTTTCTTGTCATTTCCCAATCAGCAATTTAGAAGATATTTTCAATTAAGTGTTAAGGTTCTAAATATTCAAATAAATTTAAAATATGAACAATTTCCCACACATAAGTACTTGCCTGCCATACACACATATTTTTCCAAGAATATTTAGTTCCACAATTCCAACTCATCAACAATATTGAATGTCTAGGACAATCATTTTACTCTTGATACAATAAGAGTTATATAAAAAAATAAAATAATTGTATTCATAAATAGAGGAGAATGGGTGAAATGTACCCCATACAACATTTAAATAAATTATCAACACAAAATTGAACATAACCAATCCAAATGAAACCAATCCTAAAAAATAGCATGGCCATGCTTGACATTAAAAAAAAAATGCAAAAAAACAAATCAAACCTCCACCCACATGTAACATATGACAATGATATGAGAAGGTTTATGTGAATTTATAATCAATTTCAAATTAGTTTATAAATCAAATAGAAAAAAATCATGCATGTGAATTTCAAAATTAATACGGTCAAATTTTGAGATAGGAAAATAGATTCACACTCAACAGCCCTAACAAATTTATTTGTTTGAATATGAGAATTGTATGTTGATGCACAATTAAGTCTTAATTATGAGTAACTATATTCATTAAAGTGTTACGTTAGAGCTCATGTTGAATATTCAAAATTACTATATAAATGATGAATGAATATATTCAATATGCATGTGAATTTCAAAATTAATAGAGTCAAATTTTGAGATAGGAAAATAGATTCACACTCAATAGCCCTAACAAATTTATTTGTTCGAATATGAGAATTGTATGTTGATGCAAAATTAAGTCTTAATTGTGAGTAACTATATTCATTAAAGTGTTATGTTAGAGTCCATGTTGAATTTTCAAAATTACTATATAAATGATGAATGAATATATTCAACATGCATGTGAAATTTCAAAATTAATACGGTCAAATTTGAGAAAGAAAATAGATTCACACTCAACAGCCCTAACAAATTTATTTGTTTGAATATGAGAATTGTATGTTGATGCACAATTAAGTCTTAATTATGAGTAACTATATTCATTAAAATGTTACATTAGAGTTCATGTTGAATTTTCAAAATTACTATATAAATGATGAATGAATATATTCAACATGCATGTGAATTTCAAAATTAATATGGTCAAATTTTGAGATAGGAAAATAGATTCACACTCAACATCCCTAACAAATTTATTTGTTCGAATATGAGAATTGTATGTTGATGCACAATTAAGTCTTAATTGTGAGTAACTATATTCATTAAAGTGTTACGTTAGAGCCCATGTTGAATTTTCAAAATTACTATATAAATGATGAATGAATATATTCAACATGCATGTGAATTTCAAAATTAATACAGTCAAATTTTGAGATAGGAAAATAGATTCACACTCAACAGCCCTAACACATTTATTTTTTTGAATATGAGAATTGTATGTTGATGCACAATTAAGTCTTAATTATGAGTAACTATATTCATTAAAGTGTTACGTTAGAGCTCATGTTGAATTTTCAAAATTACTATATAAATGATGAATGAATATATTCAACGATTTGTTTAAAAAAATTAAATATTTACATTAATTGAAAAATACCTGACAAGCCGTGCCAATTCAAAAATAATTGCCTTTTCCCCATCGATTTTTTTTACAGCCACATTTGCATGCCACAATGACCTGCATGGTTAAAACATAGATTTATCAATAAAAAATACCATCCACAAACTTATTTCAAAAACAGAAGGTAGGCATGAGCCCAATTATCAGAGAGAGAATATTTTAACTGTCAAAGAGAGACCAATAATTACCAATTCAAAAATAATTGTCTTGTCTATTAAATTTTTCTACAGCCACATTTGCATGCCACAAGTGACCACAATGACCTGCATGATTAATCCTTGAGATTGTTTGGGCCATTCATTTCTAAGCAGTCCCTGTGAATCAAAGAAAATGAAGTACTAAGTTATCTGAGACCACATATTCACCATCTTTTTGTATTGAAACTAAAATATAGGCTTAAAAGGTCAAAATTATGTATATTTACTAAATTCCTGTACTAAGTAAGGAAGGCCACTACGTTTACCAGATTCCATTCTGGAACAGAGAAAGCTAGGCTCTATGGCTAAAATATACCACATGGTTAAATCGCCTTCTATTTATTAGTAGAAATTGCCATCCCCAACTTATTTCAAGAACAAATGGCAAGAAAAAAATGCCTAATTATTAGTTCTACCAATAGTGCGCATTCCTCTGCTGACAATATGAATATAATCATGTCAAATTCGTAGAAAAGACCACATCCATTCCCTTAAAAGTACCTATGATTAATCCTTGAGATTTTTCGGGCCATTCATTTCTAAGCTCTCCATGTGAATCAAAGAAAATGAAGTACTGAGTTATCTGAGACCACATATTCATTATCTTTTTGTATTGAAACTAAAATATAGGCTTAAAAGGTCAAAATTATGTATAGTTACTAAATTCTTGTACTGAGTAAGGCCACAACCTTTACCAGATTCCATTCTGGAACAAGTGTCCATACCTCTAGGCTCTAGGGCTAAAAGATACACAAAATTGCCTTCTATATTAGAGAAAAGAAATTGCTTAAAATAGGCAAAAAACAAATGGCAAAAAAAAATGCCTAATATGTTCTAAAAGTGTGCCCCACTGCTTACAGTTTCATGTGGTCATGTCTCTCATATACAATGACGACCTCCTTTTATGTGAGGCCGAAAATTAGAATTATTATCAGTTATCTTAAGTAGCATTGCTGCTAGAAATAAATCTGGTACCTCCTTCACAAAGATCCTTAAAAAGCTTATTTAATTTTTGAAAAACCAGCACAAGGATAATGCATCGAGTCTGGACCTTAAAACTGTGAAGACAGGACAAATAATTTTTAGAACATGAAAAATAGTGTCATATAAATTTAAGATATGTGATACTGCAGTGATTTGACTCAAATAAGATTTTATGATTTATATATAAAAAAAATTAATCAATACTTTTGAGTAACAGGTGTCATGCCCAAGACCAGTTGAAAATTGTTGGCAAATGGGCATATGTCCCACTTGGGATGATTTATAGAAAAATTGTAGGAACTTGGGGGGTGTTTAACCATTTTTCCATTTAAAAATCCTATCAAGGATGAAATAAACCAGGTACTACTACAATAGCAGCAATTCCCAGAGGTCGTAAGGATGAGAAATATGATGCCCCTTGAAAATCCTTCTACCAGAAATAGTGTGAATGCGACCCTTATCAGAGACCCAAAATTTGAGTAGTGATGAAAGTAGTTGCCACAAGATTATGGCTAGAAATTTGGAATCTAGTTTGGACAAAAAACTAAGGCATATGACAACATCCTATAGGATGAATTGAAAATTCATGGAATGACAACCAGTCCGATGACCAACAGGAATTTGAACAAGAGGTAATTACGAACTATAAGCCTACCAAGAGTCGCTCCACACCTCCACACCTAGTAGGATTTCTTTACAAACAACACAGCCATATTTGGAAAGGGTGCTGAAATGCTATGCGAGGGTAGGATATACGAGACATCAGCAAAAGAAATATTAAACAAAATCAAGTGGGCCACCCCCACAAAAGTCATCACAAGCTTCAGGGACTTCACAAAATGTTATTGGAACAAGGAGATAATCATTGGCAGGAAAAGGTCCAGCAAATGATGATGATGATTATATTAAAAGAAAAAAGAAAACATTGAGAGAGGTCTGCCAACTTCTACCCTAACTAGCTCACGTACTCCTACAGTAAGCTCCACTTCCACCACCTTTGTAACCCGTTCCATTTTCACCCATGCTTCCACTGTAATGCATAGTAATGTTGTGTACATGGAGGGGCCCCTTGTGTCTATCTATATAACACAATCCATTGTAAATCCTTCCATCTTTATTTCCCTTCCCCTTGTATAAAATACCCCTTCACATAAAATCATTACAGTAGAATACCTTATCTACCACCTTCTATGAACATTCTAGCATCATCTCAGCATCTCGCTTTGAGACTAAGTGGTTTTAACTCCTCTAATGCTGCTGGTGGCTATCCACTCACAACTTCCTTCACTACATCATTGGGATCACTAAGTCAATAACTCATGTTAGGCCATTCCTTTCGTGTTAGGCCATTCCTTTTATCTCTCCAACTCAATTTCCTCTTTTCCCCTCTCAATTTTCTACCATGTCTCTTCATCGCTCTTTTTGCCCCTCCATCATTCACACAGGCAAGCTTAGCAATAAACCTTACAAGCCAGTTCATGGGTTATCCCAAGAATCATGTGCAAGAGTTCCAACTTAATGCCATGGCCCATCAGTATTACCAAAAAAATAGGTACGATGATTTCTGCACAACCTTCTCTTCTGATCACATAATAAGGAGTAAAAGCCCAATAGTTCCACATAGGGCAGATGATCCCCACTACAGTAACGTCTGAAAACTAGATACCAGCTGATTACTATAAATCTGTTGTTTCCATCAGCTTAAACAAACTCAGGCCAGAGATAAGGCCATGTCCCTAGACCAAGGCATAGAGATGGTCACCACTGATTATCTCAAATTGGGTGTGAAGATTAAGAAAAAATAAAATGAAATTGGGAGAAACTCCGGTGAGAATGAAGAATGAGGAAATCAAGAGTAAGGGCTTCGATCTACAGGTATCTTTGTTAAATAATCAACTACAAGACACAGCTACAAGCCCAACTGGATATTGAAAGAGCCACCAAGACAGCCTAATTAAACATCTCAGGCCACCATCTGATTACCATACATCTGTTGTTTCCATTAGCTTAAACAAACTCACACCAGAGATAAGGTCATGTCCCTAGACCAAGGCATAAAGATGGTCACCACTGATTATCTCAAATTGGGCATGAAGATTAAGAAAAATTAAATGAAATTGGAAGAAACTCAAGTGAGACTGAAGAATGAGCGAATCAAGAGTAAGGGCTTGGATCTACAGGTATCTTTGTTAAATAATCCAACTACAAGACACTATGCCACAAGATCAATGCCTAACGCCATTATCTCAAAGAGTCCAATGACAAAGTCCTCAAAGTCCAAGAGCCAAACAGTTAAGGGGGGGGGGGAGGCTAACAATAGGATCAAGTAGCTACAGGGCAAGCTTGTACCTCTGGACATGATCACTCAAGCTATATCTGCCCTAAGCAAGACCCAGAGCCAAACGGTTAATGCTATGGTGGACAAATCAATGAACACCATTAGCTCTGAGTCTTCAAAAATCCTCAACCTATTAGAACCAACTGTTTACACTACCATCCAACAAGTTAACCAATGATAGATTTGATGCTGCCCAGAGGGCTATTGATATACTTTATAAACAAAGGTGCCGAAGTCAATTGGTGCATAAAGCTTCTCATTCAGCAGGGAATTCCATCCAATTGAGGGAAAATAAGATGAAAGACAAATCCATATTCAAGGACTAGCCAGACACCCCAACATCAGACGATGTGTTCAAACTCATTAAGCCATTGGCTGAGTTGGAGGCCCAAATTCTTTATACAGTGAAGAAAGTTAAGAACTAGTCCTACCAAGGAACTATCAAGCTGGAGTAACGTTATCAAATGCTGCTCAAATCAAGCTCACAATGCAAGCAAAATGGGACAACTTGTAGAAGGCATTCGCCGCCATTTCTCAATCTCCACGAGGTTCTCTTTCTTCTATATTCTTTCATTCATTGTATTCCTTGTGGTATCTTCAACTTTTTGCTACATGATTCTATAATTCTTCCTCGTAAGAATCCTCAAAGAGTCGCCAATAATACAATGCATTAAAGCATCCCCTTGTAAATCTTAGTTTATGTATGTAATAATGTTAAACAATTCAGTTGGTAGTTACATACCACTCTCTCGGTGAACACATATGACATTTGAGATCAATAAAGATATTCCATTCTCTCCTCTCCACCTTAGCGTGTTTTCTTGATAGTGTCTTGCACTTTATTTGAAAATGATCTTCCATAGTTCACTCCAAGGCCTATCTAAATGTATATAACATGACAGAGTTTGACAATATCAAGAAAACAATACCTGGCGAGACCACCTAGCTTGATGATATTGCGGGGTGGTTACATAGTGTTTTAGTGTGTTTGGTGACACGGCACTATAAGAAATTCTCAAGTTAATGAGCCTTGGAGGGTGAAGTGCATCTAGTTCTTATTTTGAATTTTGAATATTGATTGTAGGAAAAATGGCTTGCCCGTTTGGGACATAAAATCTGCCTAGCTAAGGATAGGGGTTAGAGCCTTGAGCCCTGCAGAAATGTAAACCAGCCTAGCATGTGTGAGAGTCACCTTCCCTTCTGATGTAAGAGTACACAGTTGCAGTCGGGGCAGCAAGGGGAAGGGCCATATCTTTGAAAGCCTACACATACACATGTGAAGCAAACTTGGAAGATAAGGCAATGGTGATTGTAACCCATTGGTTCCATTCCATCCTCTTGACTTCACAATCTTACTTGTATTGAATAACTCCACACTTATTGGTTTTGCAAAAAAACGTAGGCTGAAACTTGTGGTTGAGGTCATCCATTTCCTTGGGAGGAGCCTTTCAGGCATAGGGATAGCTATATTTTTCTTAAACAATCCCATTTCCTGCATCTTTTAAGGTAATTGTAGCAGAAATTAAAGGTAATTGTAGCAGAAATCCTCTCCTTTTTGGTCATAGTTTCAATTGGAAAGGATTGTGGCATCTTTATGTTTCTGTCCTAACCCCTTCAGATTTCTGTTTGAGAAAATTATGAATGGTAAGCTTGTTGATTGGTGTTCTCTCTTGGGATAGGATTGATTATTAAGAAAAATCTACCCTTTTGATTACAATCCGAGTGGGAGTCTTATTTGTCTAATGAACGATTTAGTAACAGCCCAGTTTCCTCCATGTGTTTAGTTTAGTTCTTGTCTCCGTGAAGAGAGAAGAAATAGTGGGAATCTGTCTCCTTCATCCCAGAGTTGCAAGTAGTGATGCTCGACATGGAAAGAGAAGGAATGGGATCACAATACCTTCTCCACTGTCATGGAGCTGAAGCAACTCACCCTCGCATAACATTGAGCAAAAAAATAGTCCTTGTTGCTTTATGTGTCCTATGGGTATGATACTGATTAGATATTTGGAAGAATTGATTGGTTCGGTCCATGATCTTAATAACAAAGAAGCTCTGGAGAGTTTTTGGGTGGAGCAGATGCCTAGATATAAAAACTTTTCTGCCTGTTAACCAGAAAAATCATCCATATCATTAGCCGTCAAAATCATTGCTTGACATGGAAAGAGAAGGAATGGGATCACAGTACCTTCTCCACTCTGTCATGGAGCTTAAGCCTCTCACCCTCACCTAACTCAACAGATGTCCAGGTATGAAATTTTTTCAGCCTATTAACCAACAAATTATTCCAAATCATTACTGTCAAAATCATCCCTAGAAGGCATTCAAAATATATTTTAAATGGTTATTTCCTCAGAAGAGCCACATCACCCCCTTGCATTGTATTATTTTGTCTGTGACAATTTTCAATCAACCTTTAGGTCGCAGCAGGTACATGATGGGAGTAGAAATATGATATGAATTTAGTTAGTATTAAAAGTATAAAACAAGGGTCTTGAATCCTTGAAGGAAGTGAGCTGAGAGCAGCTGTATAATGTTTACCCATGCCAGGCAGGAATCCCTTAATACATTCACTTTAATTTCTTAAGTAACCTTAGGAGAAGAATTTCAATCTGGATCTCTTAGTTGCGTACACATAGTGTTTTTGGCACTTGGAAGTTGAGAACAAGAGAAATAGTAGCAGTAATAATTCAGTATTCTATGTTCTTCTGTCTCCTATGCCTTTGTGTACCCACTCGCAAGTGGTCAGCAAGAGATCACTAGGACCTCCTATGGGCCTCGTGGACTATGAAGACAAATTAGATCTTGATCTTGTCATCTTCATTTGTTTTTGCACCTCCCCTTATAGCCTTGCATTTTATGCTCTGAACTCATTATTAAATTGTTGATAAGATTGGATGAATTAGTTGAAGTTCATAATTCCTCTATAGCAAATTCTTGGTTCAGTTTAGATTTCTGTTATAGAAATTAGGCAGACACTATAATAAGGTAGAAACTACCAATGAAAATACTTTAAGCAGAAACTAAAATCTAAGAATTAATTTGAAATGAAAATAGATGAGCCTCCAAATCGAGAAACTCAGTTGTACAGTATGCAAAAGTGTTTATTGAGCTGTTTTATCATGTGCAAACATTTCTACATGATAAGAACCTAAAGATATTGTTTCTTTAAATGCCTTAATCATTCAAATGTAGATCAATTCAGAATCTTGAAGCCTATAACTTTAGCAATAGTAGTGAGAAATGCAAATCATTATGAGTATCAATTACATATCCAAGGGAAAAGAGGCTGAAAAATGTTCCATGTTCTAATCATATGAAATAATTTTTTCCGCAAATAAATACTTACCTTGCATACACACATATGTCTGGGCCAATTATTTTACTCTTGATAAGCTAACACATCATACGTGAATCTCCACACAAACTAAAAAATATATATGATATACAAAATAACACTATTCATACATAGAGAAATCACCTTCTCCCACATAAATAGAGGAGAATAAATGAAACTTACCTGAAACCACCTTCTTAAAAAACGGCCATGGTACATGCTTGACACTCAAAAAAATGTGAACAGAACAAACCAACGCCCACCGAAAAAAATTATCAACACATAATAGAACATGACTAACACAAATGAACCCAACCTTTAAAATACAGCATGGTCCATGCTTGATACTAAAAAAATGTGAAAACAACAAACCAACCCCCACCCACATAGCAGAAAATGACAACAATACCTGGAAACCCGTCTACCTTCTTCCCCAATATAGAGAATAAATCAACACTTAAGATAGGAAACCACCTTGATTCGACACAACAAATGAATATAAAAATTGGAAAAAATTATCAACACATAATAGAACACAACTAACCCAAATGAACCCAACCCTTAAAAAACAGCATGGCCATGCTTGACACTAAAAAATGTGAAAACAACAAACCAACCCCCACCCACATGCAACAAATGACAACAATATGAGGATGTTTATGAGAATTGCCAATCAATTTCTAGATTCAACATAAATCATTTAAATCAAAATAAAAGTATCCCTAATATATTGAGAAAATCATCCTTGTGAGTTTCAAAATAAATAGAGACAAAAATTAAGATAGGAAAATTGATTCACACTCAACAGCTCCCAGCAATTCTAATTGATTGTATAATTAATTCTCATAAGTCTTAATTATGAGAGTGAACATATTTATTAAGAGCTATGTCAGAGCCAATATTGAATTCTCGAAATCACTATACAAATCAATTAGAATTGCTTTATTCACAATTTGTAAAAATAAAGTTAAATATTTGCATTTTTTGAAAAATACCTGAAAAGACAACTAATTCAAAAATGACTGCTTTTCTCTAGCGTCAAGCTTTCCTGCAGCCACATTTGCATGCCGCGACAACCTGCTTTGTTAAAATAATCATATTTATTAGGATAAAATACTATGACATTACAAGAACTTGTACTATCAATGTTATTAAAAAATATAAAATATTCATATTTATTAGGATAAAATACTATGACATTACAAGAACATGTACTATCAATGTTATTAAAAAATATAAAATACCATGTAAAGAATAACAACTTATTTTAGATTAAGGCTCCCAAACTTATATGAAAAGCAATAGGCAGACATGACCCCAATTATTAGCAAAAAAAAAAAAAATTGTCAGAGAAATCCATTCTCTCTAATAAATCTGATCATAATCATGTTAAAGTTACCCAAAAGGCCAATCTTTACCACAAACAATCTATCTTTTTATTTTAGAAAGAGACCAACACATCCATCCATTCACGTGCAGATATGAGTGTAGGAAGAAGAAAAAAGACATCAAAAAGGTTTCGGAAGAGTTTTGTAAGGCAAAAGCTTCATCCTTTCACAAAATATCCTGCACGGTTGCTAGGTATGAAGTGGAGGCATTGTTGCTAGGTATGAAGAAATAGTTTAGGTGAATAACAATTCTCCTAGAAAGAAAGCCTAATTTGCTATCTTTAATCAGATTGGGAAAGGTGGTCTTTGGTGGGAGAAAAATGTAAATTTTAAGAATATCAATGAAAACAAGTTTACTTGCAATAAAATCTACAAATACTTTACGCACAAACAATTGTCTAAGAATTAATTTGAAATGAACATAGACAAGGAATTTCATCATTTAAAGCTAAAAACTATCCAATCTGATTCTAGCATCGTAACATATTATTTTTAGTTCAACAAGGATTCTGACAAAAAAATTGGTTGAGATAAGTCGAATGCATTTCACTAAAACCAGCTACTTTTCTTCACTACCCAATGCCTTAAAACATTTTAGGTTTTTAATTTATTAAAGCTAAAACTATCCAATCTGGTTCTAGCATCATAACATATTATTTTTAGTTCAACAAGGATTCTGCCAAAAAAATTGGTTGAGATAAGTCGAATGCATTTCACTAAAACCAGCTACTTTTCTTCACTACCCAATGCCTTAAAAACATTTTAGGTTCTTAATATTATTAAAGCTACTATCCAATCTGGTTCAGCATCATAACATATTATTTTTAGTTCAACAAGGATTCTGACAAAAAAAATTGGTTGAGATCGAATGCATTTCACTAAAACCAGCTTTTTCTCACTACCCAATGCCTTAACATTTTAGGTAATACTGTTCAATAAACTTCTCCGAACAGTAAACCCAAATAGGCAGCAATACTCGGGCTGTCGTTCAGTATATAAAAAAACATTTGATATAGATTAAGTAATATGTTAGAGCTAATCTTGAGACCTTTCCATTTATTATTTAGGAAGTGACTCATAAATGAGGTGATATAAAATCTCTAGCCATGCAGCGGACAAGAACAAGGACAAGGACAAGGACCAAGCAACATCAACATTAACTACTTGCAGCAATAATTTTTCTATCTTTGTTATTCCTGCTCTTTCGTTTCCATTTTCCCCACAAAAAAACCGGAAAAAACTATGCAAATCAACATTGTAGAAGACACCAATACACAATGTAAAGAATAATAGATCTCAACATTGCTAAATTGGAGAACAAAATCATAAACAACCAGGAACATATTACTCTTTAAAAATCATAGAAAAAACATCTATCAAATTTTAAATGCATAACAAAGGAGGTTCCTCGCATAAATTATGAATCACATACGTAAAACGTGATTAGCCTTGCAAATTTAATCAAATAACATTCACTACAGAAAAGAAAAGAGAGAACACTACAGTCATTCAATATGATATGCTCCATAGCTAAGAACGCCATGATAACATTCCTCTGCATTTCCTACAAATTTGAGACACCACAAATTATGGCTGTACAGAACATAAAACACTTTTTAAATAACACCCTCTACAATTGTGTTGAACCCCTAAATATTTTGCAAAGGCCACATTCAATTAAAGTAGAGACTGAATTTCTGGTGAAACAAAACATAAAATGACTTTTGACTGAGACATTGATACAGTTAAAACCATTTACTATTCCACCAGAAGCCCTGAAATCTTTTCCCTAAGAATCCTACATTACATAATGCATCCATATGTCAAAACAAAATTTAAAATTCTTAAAACGTCAAATGACAGCAACAAAAGCTCTTAAATTATTCATGCTACATACTACAAAAGACTTAAACAGAAATGGTCTAAAAACTAATTTGAAATCTAAATAGATGTGTTACATAACCTCCAACAAGGGAAAAATTCAGTTGAGCTATGTGAAAGTGTTTGTGGTGTTGTTGAAGTATGTCCCAACTGCATGATAAAAAGAATAATAAAAAGTTTCTTCAGTGGGCCTTAAATCATTCATTTGTAGGTCAAATCAAAATCTCAACGACTACATCTTTAGCAGAAGCTATGTGAAAAGCCAATCACTTTAAGTGTCAATTCCATATCCAGCAAGATCTTTTTAAAAGGTTGAGAGATAAAACAAGGGAAATGATTGAAAGGACACGAAGGGGTAGCAAGCCTTCTTTGTGTTCAAAATGAAATCCTACATGCCCTGCTCAAAGCACGCAACTGAAAAAATAGAGTATATCCAACATAAGCAAGCTAGAATGGAAGATGACCCTAAGCAATGAAGTGTAGCTGAAATATTCTTTTCTGTCAAAGAAGCAAAAAAATGAAAGACGCAGCCGGGGCATCAATAATTTATGTGGACATGGAAGAGAGGCAAGCTAACCACCATTCGGCAATGATAGGGATACAAGTTAAAATAGCAAACCTTCCTATTTCAGTTCTCGTATATCCTGTTGCTAATCATAAGTTTATCACTCCAACTTTGGTAACTAAAAAATGAGCTTAAAACAAGAAACTTGAAAGCTTCATGGCCAATGCAAAGGATACCAAAACAAGGAAAAAGGACACAAAACACTGGAAAACAAAAAAAACAAGGAAAATGTACACAAAACACTGGAAAATTGAAAGAGGAAAGAAAGAAATTATATTAATGTCCATAGATAACCAAAAGTAGGTTAAGGGGGCTCTAAAAATGTAATCAATTGTCCATATTGAAGTAGAAGGCTGAGAAGACCCTAGGGTTTTTAAAAATAACTATGTACTAAGCACTAATCAAATGCACATAACAAGAAAAGCATGGAGCTGATGAAGATGAAAGTAGGGGATCAGTGATGTCACATGTGTGGCATGAATTTGGTTAAAAGAACCAACAATCATCATCTATCACTTACAAAGGGATAATGTACGATATGATGATGCTCATAGGATAAAATTATTGTCTAGCAACCACTGCCTAAGTCTTGTCCAATTAAGCTGTAATTATTACAACTTCCTGTTTCTTTGAATGAATTTTGTCAAAATCCCTAAACAATATGCAGTCTACTTTTAGCATCATAACAGTTTCTCCCTTGTTTAGAAAGGACTCTAGCAAGCAATTTGGTTGAGATAAGTCACATGCATTTCACTAAAAAATACCTAATTTTCTTTCAGGTGCTTGATGTAGACCTGCAATTTCTTAAAACTGCTACAAAAAGTAAAACTAAAAAAGGCCATACATTTTAGTTAAATTTAGTAAAAATGTTAGATATAACCTTGAGGCTTTTCCATTTCATATATAGGTAGTGACTCAAAATAATGGTACTACAAACCTCCTACCTTGCAGCGTATATATTAACTACTTGTGGCAGTGATTTTTTTGTTCTTTTCTTTTTTTCTTTAACTGGAGAATTCGGGTATTCAATACAAAGTTTGTGTTTGTTTTTTTAATTTTATTTTCCCCTAGTTGTTTATATAAGTAAAGCTTAATTAACCACAGAAATCATTTATCACAATCGTCAATAAAATATTATTCCTTTTTGAAGAGGGGGATGGCTATTCTTTATGCAGGGAGAGCCATACATATGATTTTAAAATACCCAAGAACCACAAAAAAACAGAAATGCTATGCAAACCAAGTTGAAGTTTTCAACAAATTGCTAAGACATAAATACACAATACAGAGCACAATATTACTCCATGTTAAATTGGAAAACAAAAACATAAACACCCAACTATTAAGAATAAATTACTCTTTAAATCATAGGTGTAACATATCTCAAAAACATCCTTATATAAATTATAAATCACATACATAAAAGTGATAATGCTTGCAACTTTAATCAAATGACATCTGATATAGAAAAAAAGAGTGGAACCTACATGTTATTTTTCCGCAGCTAAGAACGCTGTTATATTATAGTTTGAAAGTTTATTCTTCTGCATTTACCACAAATTTGAGACACCACAGATTCTGGATACACAAAACATTAAACACTTTAAGAATAACATGAATTTCACTCTCGACATTATGCTAACCCTCAAATATTTTGACAAGAAATATTGTACTCTTAAATGAAACCAGTAGACAACATTCCATTGAAGTAGAGAAACTAAATTTCTCGCTTACCAAAACTTAGAATAACTTCTGAGACTTGACTGAGGCAACGGTGAAATTAAAACCGTTTACTATTTCACCTGAAGCCCTGAATCGTTTCCCTAAGAATCCTACACTACACAATACATCCCTATGTCAAAATATTAACGAGCAAGTGATGTTTAATTTAAATCCCTTGATTATTTACTACAGCCCTAATTCTAAACATCAAATTACACGTTCAAGCCCTGCTATACAACCTTAAATCTTAAATTATTCATGCTAAATTGGAAAATGAAAACTCACATTCCCTCTCGGCTCACAGGAAATGAATGAATCCCCATATCCATAGATAGGGGCCAGCTATAGATAGTTCTCTATAGATGTAGAGGGAGAATGCAAGAAAAAACATTACTCTTTTCAAATCATAGGCCAAGCATATGTCAAGTGCAGATGCAACTAAGGGCCAAACATATGTCAACAGATCATCTAAGGTTCGTCACATAATTTTGATGAATCGCATACATATAAAGTGGAAATGCTTGCAAATTTAATCATGTGGCATACTTCCAATGCACATCAAAAGTCATAGAATATTAGAAAACGACCTGTGACAAATTGTAAGCATATTTTTCAAAACTCCAAATACTGTTATCACTTTCTTCCATGTTGCTTGCAAATTCAAGGAACTGCAGATTATGACAGCACAAAACATAAATTGTCTTATGAATAAAACCCTAAATATTCCACAATAAATCCTAAACCCTTCAATAACACCCATATACTACATTCTGCTACAAGCAGGGGGTCCGATTTTCTGGCTTCACACAACATAAAATACCTTCCAACAAAAAAATGATGCAATTAAAACCCTACATTATGCCGGGTTAAGTTCTAAGTGTTTCGTAAGTCATACCTTATGTAAAAAACACGAGTCAAACAATGACGTATTAAAATTTAACATTCAAGGCCCTAATTTAAAACCTCAAATTATTCCAGTTAAAACCTTAATTTAAACAATAAAACCATTGCGCAGAAGCCTTGATTTAAAACCCTAAATTGATTAGACGGAAGCCCTGATTTAAATTCCTAGAGTATTTATGTCAGAGAGCCATTATAGCATTACATTATTCTGGTTTAAGTCCTAAACATTTTCCCTAAGATCCCTACATTCTTCAATATATCTGATTGAGGTAGTGATGAATTAAAATATAACACCCTCTATTAATCCAGTTAAATCCATAATTTAAAACCAAAAAACATTTCAGTCAAACCTTCATTCAAACCATTAAATCTAAAGGCAGAAGCCCTAATTCTTTAATTACTCGGGTGGAAGCTATAACTCAAATTACTAAGAATTTATCCCAACGAAAATCGGAAAGAGATATTCAGGCTTAGATTAAAAAAACACTCCAACCCATGTTAAAGCCGTGTATTTTGCTAAGAAAGCCAATCTTCCCGAATAAACCCTTAGACCGAAAATTTCTAAAATATTCAAGCTATTCGGCCATTGAAACCCTGCATTATTCTGGGTTAAGCCCTAAATATTTTCCTTACTCTCTCTGCGTTCTTCATTACATATGATCAAAGCAGGGATGAATTAAAATGTAACACCCTATATTATTCCAGCGAAAGCCCTGATTTAAAACTAAACATTATTTAAATTGACGTACCTTTAACCCTTCCGCCATTTTCTGTGTCTGGAAATCACAAACCCCGGCACATTGTTTACAAGCACTTCAACCCGTGTTAAATCCGTGTACATTTTCCTAACAAACTGTAGAACAACCTTTTCTAAAACCAGACTACAAATATTTAGCCAGAGGAAACAAAAACGAAAATGTTTGACGGTCCATCAGGCGAGTAAAAATCAGGCATTGACATTCATATTCGACATACTCGATATACTATTCTGATCATTAATATTCTATGCAATAATATGAGAAATTACAATGTATAATAAAAATAAGCAAATGTCTGGACTGAAACTCTAACAACTCGAATGCAAAGCAAAGAAACAGAAGAATTACCGCCGTATAACAGGCCATGAATCTCAAATTATGTCCATGTATTTCCTTGTGTGAATCAGAAAAGACGTGGGTCATCCCCAATGCCGCGAGGATGTACCGTCATCATCCCCAGTGCCATACTTTACCAGACCAAGCAAAGAAACAGAGCATTTAAGTAATAATACGGAGGTAATGGGATCATTTATAATGGTTTGTACGTCGGACTTTGGCCTCCAAAATACATTATCATTTTTTGCTTTTAACACGTCAACATCTGCTTTTCCCGAACGACTCTTTTTATCAACTTTTCCCGAACGTCTCTTTTGTCGACTTTATCCGAACGACTCTTTTTATCTACTTTTCCCGAACGACTACTTATTTTAACGTACTTCTTCTCGAAAATGACATTTGAGTTTAGCAATGGCACAAGTTACAAAGTCCATCGGGCCAGATGTTAATTTTTTAATTCTTTTTATTCACAGAAGATAATGTGTTATTAGAATCTCTCGAATGTCACTATAGTAGCAATTTCTCCCATGGGGTGGAAAGGTCATGCCGCTAGAAACGTGTGTAGTACATTTGGGTTATTGTTCGATTAGTGGTCGCTTCGAGCGGAGCAAGATTACGCCGTGTGTTACCATGTTTTTTTTTTGTTTTTTTAGTGGGGGTATTTTTTTTGTAATTTTAGTATGCATCAATGGAATGTTTTAGAATATCAATGAATTTATTGTGCGTAACCCCTATACTAATTGTTTTTTTGTTTTTTTGGTTTGTAAATAATCTTTTTCAGTTAATATAGAGGTCATTTATAATGGTTTGTACATCAATATCTGTTTTTCCCGAACGAATCTTTTTATCAACTTTTCCCGGAGCGAACTACTCTTTTTATCTACTTTTCCCGAACGACTACTTATTTTAACGTACTTTTTCTCAAACATGACGTCCCAGTTTAGCAATGGCACGAGTTACAAAGTCCATCGGGGCGGATGTTAAATTTTTAATTCTTTTTATTCACGGGAGATAATGTGTTATTAGACTAGCAATTTTCCAAAGTCCAATGTCACTATACTAGCAATTCTCCCATGGGGTGGAATGATCGCGCCACTAGGAACGTGTGTAGTACATTTGGGTTATTGTTTACGGTCTAATGGAAGAGAACCGATTAGTGGTCGCTTCGAGCGGAGCAAGATTACGCCGTGTGTTACCATGTTTTTTTTTTTGTTTTTTTAGTGGGGGTATTATTTTTGTAATTTTAGTATGCATCAATGGAATGTTTTAGAATATCGATGAATTTATTGTGCGTAACACCTATACTAATTGTTTTTTTGGTTTGTAAATAATCTTTTTCAGTTAATCAATCTTTATTTTGGTAATTGAGAAACATGGCACATGAACATAATTTTCTGCATGTGTAAATATGTCTGTGCAAGAATATGCTATCTCTCAGTGGGCTTTGGCATAAAACTAATGAAAGTCTCCAACATAAACTGTAATACCGATTTCCAACAAAAAAAATGGAAAATCAAACTGTAGAATATGTTAATGAAAGAAAGGTCATCTAAATTAGTCTAACATGTACTTTGTTTGATAGGTACAAAATATTTATGTAATCACTGTTTTACATGTAAAGTAATGTAAATGTAGTGACATTGTATGTTGATTGCGATTTAGAAAAAGTAGTTTATATATTTATCAGTAATCGTTATATTCATGTTGTATGTCCGAAACATATGTGAAGTAGTTTAAGAGAGATTGGTACATGAACTTTACAGGTTGTGGTTCGCACATGTGGAGCTTGGTAGAGTTTTACATTGGTGGTTGGTTGTTTTGGGGGGCTGGGCTTCTAATATTCTGCATAGAAATTTTCCCTAAAGATGTGGATGGTGTCTTCGCTAGAAATGGTTGCCTTTTGAAGGGTTGTTTTTGCTTTTTCTAGTCTTTTCTGTGTAAGCAACATTGTGAATATTGCATCGTTGTCTACAGGTGTGCCTTCTATGTATTTCTCTTGTACGCATTTGGATAATAGTTGTTGTATGTGGGTACAATTAGTTCCAATACGGTCTGCTATGGCATTGAATGCGGCCATCATGCTTGAAGTGCCTGCAAGGAGATGGGTAGACAATGTATTAGAGGCGTAGATTGAAAAGAATGAATGGTTTATGTTTGAATTGAAGACTGCATAGTAGATAGTATTATAGGAAATGTACATGAACAGTTGTGTATTATAAGTCGTTAGCTAAATCCGGAATTAAAAAGTGTAATGATGCTAAAATCAAACGATCTATAATTTGTAAGGATATTTAACTCCAAAAGCACGTTTAAAACTGACACCTACAGTGTAAAGAAAGTATAACAATATGAGTAACAAAAGTAATAGACCAATGTAAGTAACAAGATTGTTTGTAAATAGCAATGGATGTGTATCAATTTGACATATGTAAAAAACAACACACACACCCTATGTGGCGATGCCAATCTTGTGTAAGTGGCGTATGATCACGAAAGAATTTCTAAACTTTTAATTTGGGCAAGGTTTTCTTTACTCCAATCCTTGAGATGGATTAATGTTTTATTTGGGAAAGGGTAAACATATGTACTTATAAAAAAAATTGATTGGGGGAAAAACACAATTCCACAATTTTTTATTTTTTTTATAAGTTTAAGATTTTATTGATTGAAAATAGTAAGTTGTAGATTATTCGAGTGTTTATTTATTAGTTTGGATGTTGTTAATGACAATTATGGTTTTGTTTGGGTTCTCAAAGGTGGCTTAGGTTTTTTTTAATAACACGGTTAATTTTTTATTGTTAGAATTTAGTGTTATTGGCTAAATGTATAGTTTTTTACTGGTGTAGTCTTTCCGATGCATTGTGGAAAGGAAATTTTTTTGGGTTGATGAAGAAATTTTCTTTTGTTAAAGTTTTATTTTCTGGTATTTCACCAGACTTTTTTTAGGAAATTTAAGCAATTTCTGCATTTTTTTATGAGTGGCTCAGTAAAAGAACATTATTGTTGCAAAGGGTATACTTTGATGCAAATGTAGAGGGTATTAACCTATGTTCAATTTGATCTTTGGATGTCATTGGTTGGTTAATAAGTGTTATTTAGGTAATGCATGGTTATTTGATCTTCTGTTCTTTTTTTATCGCTGACCTTAATTATAACGTAAAAAATCACAGGATTCCTGATTTAATGTCGAACTTAAGGCTTACTGTTTTGTTTAAGCCTATATTATGCTTTGGTATAATGTTCTGATTTTTTTTTAGAAAGTGGACATACATTCCTTCATTTCTTTTGGTCGTTGACCTTAAATGTAATGTAAGGTTTATAGAAAATTGTTGATTTAATGTTGACCATTACGGCTTGTTTGGTGCACAGACACAATTGTGAGAATGATTGCAAAGGTGGAAAGATTGAGCTATGTATTTAACATTACACTTCGAAAGTTACAAGTAGTTTCCAACACCTCTTCAACAAACCAAAAAAAACTCATTTTGTGCATATGTTGCTACCAACGTATCCACAACTAAGCAAGACAAAAAAACCCCTATATAATGAGGCATTTTATCAGCTACATCATGTGCCTATGGATACAAACAAAATAATTCCATTACAAAACGATATGAAACCATGAATCTAAGAAATGGTATGGTTACTGGTAGATTGGATAGGGGATTTTAAACTTATGGTAGAATGGAGAGAAACGATGTCCTATGCAACTAACTCCTCTGGCTCGCTCACAGTGTAATGATGGCTCCCTCCACTGACGACGATGACTACCCTTCTTGCTTCTTCCTCAGAAACACAAATGCAGAGAAAACTATCAATCAGCTTGGGTGAATATGGTAGTCTTCTTCATTCCCTAGCCTTGTTAATCTACTTTTGGGCTTCCCTTTCCTCGTGAATTGATGCAGGATTGGAAATGATTCAAAAGATGTGGTATGATGCATTGGCGCGGATGGATCGGTGGCAAAAACATCAATGATTCAAAATCGAACAATTGGCGTCCCCGTCACTTCTGCCACGTCATTTTTCAGAATGTATTCCCCTGTTGTGTCATCCCGGCCACCACGGTTTTCGGCTTGACGTCAAGATTCCGGGGACCAACATGTGGAATGGTCCATAGGAACCATGGCGGAGGGGGCACCATACATATGTGGGAATTGAGTGGAGCGTAGCCACTAGCCTACAACATTATGGAAATGTACACAATATCACTTATACATATAATTTGATGAATTAATTTTAAAAACAACTTAAATTCCATCTCAATGTTTTGGTACAATTTAGTTTAATGACATTTTTAAAAAAGTATTAACTCAAATAACTATATAAGTATATCTTTATATGAAAAAATAGTAAAAATGAATACCGATTGTCTTATTACCGTATATGGCAAAATGTCTATAGATTTATCGATCTAATAAAAGGTAGAGATGTCGCGACGCATCGATTTAAACCACACTTGTTTCATAACAAAAATCAATTCAAAGATTCATACACTTTTTTGTAATAAAAATCCAGAAATCATCAATATATTAATATGCATTACTTAGGAACAAAGATAGATTAAACCGTCTTAACAACTTCAAACAAAATGGATATTAATATATAATAATTAATCATCTAATTATTGACAAGGACCACATAATTTTATGAGTTCATTTAGATCTGGTGAATACTTAACGCTAATCAATTCTAATAGTATTCGAGGCTTGGTGATAACTCCATTCGCACTCTGAAACCTACTTAGTGGGAACATTAAATCCCGTGGTATCAATCCCCATAAGTGGAATACCATATTATAATTCTTCTCCTCCTATCATGACAGAAACGTTTTCCCAGATTGTTGTTTCATTCATATCTCCTCCAACTTGAGAATGTGCCACAACCAAATCAGCCATCAGTGCCCCCTTCGTATAACAAGTCAAATCTTGTGGTGTTGCTTGTAAGATGTTGGTATCATTATAACAAACGTCATTTTCCTGAAGCTCAAAATCTAAAATAGGACAGGGATATTTGATGCCTCTAAAACATCCAGCAACACCCTCTAAATTAACAGTTAGCAAGTTTACTTGCGGCACAAAATTACTACAATTTGGAATGATATCGTCGGTGTATGATGTAAACATGTTATTGATTTGTTGATCAGTGAAACAATTATTATGCATGTGATTGTTAGCATCAACACCCATATTAATCAGCTTCTTTTTAATGCATGAATTCCAGAAATTTTTGATCTCGTTGTCTGCTCAGCTGGGAAGAAGCTTGGCAATCATGGACCACCTATTTAATTCCATGAAAGACAGCATTAACCAACATCTGAAACAGTTAGCGAGTAAAAAATTAAACAGCTCAAGCAGTAGCGCGTTGTCGTAGCGATCTAAGTGAGCATTAGACTCGCCTTCGACGTAAATATATAATCATTATTATGTTGAAAGGCATCTCAAATGAGAATGAGGTCTTCTATATCTGACATGCTACAGGTAAATAGATGATAGGGATTAGTAGGCAGGCGATGTCGAAGTACAATCGTTTTGTGACCAATCATGTGTCCTGAGGCCGCGTGGTAGTGGTGCTAGTGATGGAACTCCTTTCTCATCTGCTAGGCTCTATGGTAAGTTTTTAAAGAAGCGATGTGATTTTTCCTTAGCAAAGTCCTAGATAACAAGATGATTTCTGGTTGTGTGTTAGAGAATAAGGAGAAAAAAATTGTGGTTTTGGACTCGAAGTGGTGTAGGAGTCGTAGCTTGTGTGAAAACACTAATCCCAGTCGAGGTGGTAGCATTCGACCTGGTAGTGGGAGATTTGTGTCGTAATGGTGGCGGCATGTCACAAAATAGAATAAATAAAAGTAGTAGTTTTTGTCTATTAGGCTCTATGGCGAGTTCTTTGAGAAGTAGGCAACATAGTAGTGGAACCCTTGTGTTGTAATTGTGGTCGTGTGTCACAGTTTGACACAAGATGCCGTTGTACGAAAAAATATCAGCCTTAAAAATCTTAGAAAACCCTAAAAGGAGTAGAAACTCTAAAGGTGAAGTGATACATACACATGGGTATTAGGTTTTGGAGAGAAATATGAAGAAATGGAGGCATGTTTTGAAGCGATTTGACAACAGACATATAGCAGATATTTTCAACAGGATCAATGAAACAGTCTGACATTCCTGTTAATGTCCCTATTAATGCAACGTTTTGGCCACGAGACCTGCATGATTGATAATCGTTGTTTTGAAACAGTTTTAAATTTTTGTAAGTCTTTGTTTGCTCTAAACTAATGAAGTTTTATGGGTTTCACAAGTATTACGTTTTTTCTCACATGTGAATCTATTAGTAATATCATCTATTAACTTGGCTCAAGTGATTCGTCTTTGCATAAATGAGTTGACTTATTTTTTACTTTCAGTTTTAGATCAATTGGTGAAGCAAGTAGATTTTATGGACTGTCACTGTTTATTTTAGTGTAAAAGAGTAACTAAATACTTTTGGAGAGTTTGATTTCTTTGTGTTTATGGTTTTAGTTTCTGAAAAGAAGTGATTATGACTAAAATTTGACGTCAAGGGATGAAGACATATGTTTTGATGGATATATGTTTTTCTTTTAGCTTAAAGAGTTAAAGACTTTTGAGGTGTTATTTGTTTATGTTAAAGCCTTAAAGATTTTAGTTATTCAAAACAAAGGGAATTTGGCAAAAATTGGAATCAAGCTGGCAAAGAATTGTATTTGGTAGTTTATAACGGCTTCTTTTGGCACGAATGATGATAAATTTAAGTATTAAAGTTTTTAATGTTAAATAATGGGTCTTTGATGGTGAGAACTGAGTGATTTTTACTAGAATTTGATTCAAAGGCCTGTGGAAGGTGTTCTTTTATTCTGAAGATTGTTTGTTTCTTTTGTTCCAAACATCACTCATTTGTTGTAAAACACGACAAAATTTTTGTATTTTATTGGGAAATTGAGTGTTTGCTTCTATTCCTGCTCGATATGTTCTTAAATATGAGAACTTATGACTTGTGATGACAAATATTTTAGCTAGGCAAACTAAGTTTGACCATGCAACCCTTATATAATTTTGGCTATAATTGTACTCAAAATGCATGTGGAAAGTGGTGGTTCTATCTGAAAACACTATAGTATTTTTCTATTTTGACTTAGAGCATGAGTACTTCATCTTTCTTGGAAGGATTGTTTTGATCTTTACATGTTGATAACAATTTTTTTAACCCAAGTTTTAGTCAAGTATTTTAGATTTTTTTGGGTCGAAAAAATTGTGTTAGGTGATTAAATTTTTTACAGTCTCGAGAATACTAGTATGGTTTTTAATCACTGCAGAATTTTTGTATTGTGACCAAATGTGAGCACTTGTGTTTGTTTGCAACAAGTATCTTGCTTCATGGTTGAAAAAAATTTCAATGTATGGAATTTTGAATAAGTTTATAACAATATTTCAGTTTCTTTAACAAAATTTCAATAGTGTCAATGTGCCAATTATATGGCAGGAATTGCTGAAAATGCTTTGTCTTATCAGTATAAATATGAGATTTTGTACAAATTCTAATTATAATATCATGTTAGAATTTAATACAAAGATTAAATTAGATCATTGAAAAGCTTTGTTTTTACTTTTTACTTTTAGCCTCTAAGAATGATTAGTCGTTGATCAATTATATATATATATATATATATATATATATAGAGGCTAAAAGTAAAAAGTAAATATATATATATATATATATATATATACTTTTTACTTTTAGCCTCTCTCTCTCTCTCTCTCTCTCTCTCTCTCTCTCTCTCTCTCTCTCTATATATATATATATATATATCATAATTGATAGAGCAATTTTTTGATTATATTGTTCCATTAGGTGCACAACAAAGATTTTTTTAGTTTAGCTTGATTTATGGATGGGAAAAAAGTTTTAATTGTAGTGAAACCATGATTTAGTTTGGAAAATTAACTTTATGAGATAATTTAAGAGAATACAATTCTTATAATTTGGTAGAATTCAATTGCTTTACAATTTGATGGAAATGTGATGGGAGTATAAATGCTTCACTTATCTCATTTCTGTGTTATTTTCCACTTTGTTGCTTCATGGGACTTGTACTTGCATGATCCTAGTCATAATCCCAAATTATCTCCTTGAATAAACATTAAGTTAATGGCATTTTCTATGTATATAAATTTTGATAATAATAACAAGACAAGAAGAGCCAACTTTTCCTCCTACAATATTGTATCACTTTATACGTTAAAATTCAGAAGGTTATTATGTGAAGTGGACTGGGTGTGGCTATCATTAATCTTAAGTAATAAGTGCTACAGCTCCATTATTTTTTGGCCATACATCAAAGATTTTATCCTCCTTGTTAATCATTCTCATTTTCATCTATCAATAGTCATATACTTTCAATTTAACAAGTAGGATCATGACATACTTACCGGGATAGTAGTGAGAATTTCACTAGGTTTTGGCTAATCTATGGCATTAATGTGATCTCCCACGTCACAGTTTGGTGATCAAGATGCCAAAGCATCCTTAAGCAGCTATCATGAATCGTCAACTATTCCTCCATGAAAGGATTTGCTCATACGCTTGCAATATCATCAGTTAGATATTTTATTTTTGGGTGTAAGATTCAATAATACTCCTTTGACATGTTAGTTGATCCCTAGAGTCACCAGAATAAGATGATTCTCAAACTACATAGTCAAATAATCAGGTCGATATGAAATGTATGTCATAATTCTATGTGGAGTTACTTTGATGAAAATCATGAAACCTACATGAATACATTGTTGCTCATTGTTCACTGCTAAAAGCCAGTTAGCATTTTTTGGCTCCATGAGCACTCCAAGACAGATGACTGTACTAAGTGTGCATACTAGATTCAGACAGGATTTACAAACAACATGGTCATATTCCCATGATGTGATTTTATCGCTCACTCTAAAGTTCAGGGCAGACACTGAAAGGCTTTTAGAGTCCTAAGTGCAAAAAGCAACGGACTCTCAACCTTTATCCAGAATTTTCCATGAGCAAAAGAAAGATCCTTAATAGTCATAAGAAGTGCATGGATGGCGTTAATATCTAGATCACTCTTGGGATATTTGTTGCAATCAACATGTATAAGCACAGTGACAATGGGGGGACCCCCTATGCCATTCATTGAGCCATCAACGTTGACCCAGATTGGAAGGAAATGTAGCTTGAGCTTTGGAGTATACTCAGCCAAGGAGGCATGTACCAACTTTATGGAGAAGGAATCAAGGGCCCATGATCAAAGCATTTCTGTACAAAGTTTTTTGGAAAGGAGTTGGAAGGACCCTCTCATCCAATAGTAGATGTATGGTGGGCATGAAGATTATTGGAATATTTGAAAGAAGCACTTAAAGCTGTTTGGTGACTGTACAGCTCCTTAGTTATGGAGGGACTACTGTTTTTTTAATAGAAGGGTTCACAGAAGATGTACTTGAGGAGAGGAGATTAAGTGGAGAGATCAGAGAAGTTGATCTTTTCACTTGGGCCTGCTTGTATAACTCGATCCCTCAATTATGATGAGGTACCACATGATGATGTTGCAGTTCCCCTGTTCTTTGGAGGTAGAAGTCTTTGTCAACATTCCTGCTAAGCATCTTTAGTCTTAATTGAACCATTTTCATAAGGAATCGAGTGGTTGTTTTCCCCATTAAGGATGCTTTTAACTCTCTGGAGATAGCAAGTCCATTTTGGAGTTTCAGAAGCATTTGACAGTGGTGGTTCCTTTACACCAAGGGCTTATTTTTCTACTGTCATAAATGTTGTCTTCTTAAGTATCTTGGTCTTCCATCCTCTCCTAGATCTTTGTTCCCCCTCTGCCCCGGTTCTGTTGCTGCTAGCCCTGTTTCTCCATCTGCACTGCCACCGCTGCTTGTTGCCACCCCCCTGCCGGTCTAATCCAAGCTTCTTCTTCCATTCCCCCTACTATTGCCCCTGCCCCACACTTCACCTCTACCTCAAACAGACCGGTTACTAGGGCTTCTAGAAAGCTCAACCTTGAGACTCTTGCTGTGGAGAAGGGGCCACATGAAATTGAAATTACACATGACCTTCTGAATATTAGCAGTGTCAGTCCCCGGGATGTGCATTAGATGGAAAGCTCTTCAAAAAGGCTGGATGCCTTAGAGGCTGACTTGAAACTGCTGAAGGATGAGGTTAAAGACTTTGGCTAAACAGAAAGGAAAGAGGAAAAAGGAGGAGGAGGGAGATATTGATAATAGCCAGATTGATGATATCTATAAGAAGCTGAACTCCTTAGACTCCCGTTTAGGGAAGGCCAAAACTCGACATGATTACAACATGGCCATTTTTAGGGTGATTGAGGAGTTCATTGAGCAGCATGTCAAAATGTTTCCAACCTCAGCGGGTGTTCCGGAAACACTTTGGGGTAATGATGTCAAGGAAAGCAAAAGGACCATTGAGTAACAGCTGGATATATACTGACGCTTGCCCACATGACAACTTTGGGTATGTTCCACTCCTGGAAGAATATCAAGATGGAGCATTGACAAAGCTACCAAGAAGTAATTGTAGATGCTTTAGCTGTTCTTGTATGCTTTGAATCCCATATGCTATTTTTTTGCAGTCTCTCTACTAGCTTTTTTGCAGTTTTGTGAAAGTGTAGGCCTGTTTTGTCTCATTGCATGGGGTAGCGGTTTTTGGGCTACTTCGAGCTTCATTGTCATGATTTGGATTTTGATCCTTTTCTCTCTAGTTCTCATTCCTATTCTGGCTTAGGCCATCTTTTGTACTCAAGGGTATAGTCCCTTTCAAAAAACTATTTGCTAATAATAAAAAAAAATACATGAAGAGATATATAATAGTTGCCTAGTTTCATGGATTTTATAGAATCCAATTTATGTCCCTTAATCCACTTAGACATCCAATTTAGGTATTATACACCAATATAATGCTTCTTCATAATTCAAGAACAAGAGATTTAGTGTATCTTTAAACACATGGATATAGACCTAAGAGAGTGAATATCAAGTTTAATTGTTAAACTTTTTACAACATAAAAATGGGGTTTTCAGAAGAATATTTGATTTCGTGCTAATTTCAAAATAGTAGGGAGGTCCATGTTAGAAAAACCTTGAATATTTCTTCAGGGTTCCCCAATAGAGATAACGTAAAACACCAACAACGATCATAACACCTAGCACCAGACACTTCAAGTTCCGATCACATACCATCAATTCACACTTAATTCTAGATTCATTACTTTCTAGCTACTCCTTATGCCAAAAAACTGCAATTTTACAACTTTGTTTGTCAGGTCTAGGGCTCTCACAACCCTGCTAGCATTTCTAAAATCTAGGTTGTGGAAATATTTAGGAAATTGATATCCTTCCTCTAAAACCCTAATATGGCATCTAGCTCAACAAAATGGTAAGGAAAAATATTTGTTTGTAAGGTCTAAGTTACATCAAAGAAGACCAAAAAGTCCTTTATATATTTTCAAAGCTCCTCAATTGAATGTGTATATTATAATGCTAAACACAAGACCAAGTATGAATGTAATGATTCACCAAGGATTTAAGTACAATGTAATGCAATGCCTACTCTAATTATGGATTTTCATGTATGGAAATATGAATTCTTACACGTAGAAATAAATTCTTCAAAGTAAATACCCTATTCTGAAGAGAGGGGATAGAAAGCTTTAGTTGATTTTTTAACACATTCTACAACATTGCATCATCTATATGGAAGACTAGATGAACAGAGAGGGAAGGGAGTCCTAAATGTAGGTCACACATAATATTTTCATAGAACTGCCAGGGTCAGGACCTGGAAAGGGGTGCAATTAGGGTTAATGATGCCCATAGGGCGCTATCTGGGTGCTTGGGCGCTCTGTGACTGAAAATGTTCAGTTTTGATATTTTCTAGTGGTCAAAAGACCTTTTTTGTTTCTTGTTCGCCTTTTCCACCATATGTTTTCACACTTAGATCGTTGATTGCACATGTAAATGTAAACCAAATGTGAACCTACAAATGCCCATAACCCACATCAAATATAAAAAAAAATATGCAGAAATGGGGAGTCAAGATTGACCTCTAGCAGTCATTCAAACAGTGAACTTACAACCAAGCATTGCATACATCTCAGACATCTATGTAGTTCTTTGTGTGTGTATGTGTTTGAATCTTGTGCCCTATGTTTCTTGTGCAAGTTACACTTGATATCGAGATAGATCTAGATGTCTCGAATATGTAAAAATGTGTGTGATGGAATAGAATGAACTTCCCCTCCTATGAAGTGTGATGCAGAAAACCAGCCCTTGTCCCTTGTGATGGTGTTAGATGGATGCAATGAAGCTCTTTAGATGCCTTGATGGATGCAACCTTAGGTGGTGATAGCTAGATGCTTAGTGCTTGATCCTTTATTATGATCACATAACTTTATATTTATATGATTCCCTTGTCTTGAATTTTGTAATTAACCCCGAAAAGGCCGACTACCAAAAAGATAAGATGCTCAAATGGATAGAAAGGACCCAAAAGAGGTTGAGTAAAGTACAAAGAGGTCATGGGCACCCAAAGGGGATGAGGGCGCCTGGGCACATGGCATCTAACTAGGCGTTGGTGTCCAGGATGATAGAAACCTAAAGTGTAAAAGGTCAAACTGAGAAAGTAAGGGTGCAAGACCAAAAGTGGAAACAGAAAGCAAAGAAAGGTGGCCAAAGACATGGGTTAATTACTACTTTTCTTACTTAGGAATCATATGAATAGTAGTATGCAATTAGGACTAAATAATTACCCAAAGTATGTGATTTTTTGTCTATATTTCCCCCCACTTTATGTTGTTGAGATGAATACTTGATATATCATAAATAGTATTGATAAGACATGCGTACTAGATAACCATGTATGGATTGATGGTGAAATATGTCATACCGAGAAGCACAAGAGAAAAAGTGTGGAGTGATAAAAATATGAAGCATGTGGACTAAAGATCATAAAGTCGTAACAAAGTAATGAGCAGATGACACATAGGAGTGAAACAACATATAGTGAAAATGCTTGCGATGTACCTGATATAATGCCACTTGTCAATTGATGTAAGTAGATTTATTCTTGAATGACGTTGAACTGATGTTGAGTACTTCTTTCCATGCAAACCTATAAAATAGGTGAGTGAAAAGAGTATTCAAATCATGTATATGTATAAAAATGTGATCAGAAGTATGTAAAAATTGTGCAAAAATGTAGTAAAAGGAACATGTGAACCTATCCATGGTGAGTGAACAGGAAAGGATCCTAAAAATGTTGTAGAAGAAGATTTTTTTTGGCGATCTCATGCCAAGAATAAACATTTTTTTGGTGATGCTCATTCTAAGTGTGAGTATTTTGGGAGATCTCATGCCTGTGAAATGGAAGAAGTGTGTAGGGAGAATACTATGATGTCATTCAGTCTAACCATAAATCTTACTGTCCTAAAAATTTTAAATCCACTACAGATGGTGTGTAAAATGTTTCATTCTAGAAGCAATTTTTAAATCCAGTTTGATCCAATGTAGAAAGAGTAGAAAATTAGAGATCTTCAAGAATGCATGTATATCAAGTATTAACATATAGGATTACGGGAAACTATCCTGTGAAATTTATCACTCTATAGATCTATTGATGAAGTGTGTTGATATACAGTCAAAATGCTATGTAACTGCCCCCTAATGAATCATATTATGCATACAAATGGTTCAAGGGTATCCTAGACAATATTGTGTTTGATACATGTCATCTAGGTGTTAGCATCAAATATGTTGTGCTAAGGACCAAGTCTCGATTCTGAGTCAGACCTGGGCTCATCGGGATGACTGAATAAGATGAAAGTTGTACCTATACAATGTAGGTCGCTGAACTATGATAACAAACCATGCTGGGATGGGGTGACTTGATTCACCCAAGAAATGTATAATCCATAGGGCCGCCTCATTTGGGGTGCATGCGTGATGTCACCAAAGGATTATGTTGGCCCAAAGGAGGAGGAACGGAGCTGCTAATCTAAAATTAGATTCCTATGTATTTAAAGGTGTAAGGGAATGTTCTTTGTAGAAACTAAGGCATATGTAACATTAATGTGGCTAGGAGACAAAATATAGCTACAAGAAAAGATACAATCATGCAGATATAATGTAAGTTAGCAAATGAGTAGACAATCTTAAAACAAAAAAAGGAAAAAAATAGTGTAAACATGGAAGTAGACTGTGATTACAGTAGGTTACATAGATGATCATAGGTGTGCAAAACTCATGATATCACAAGACTAATCAATGAAAACTAGGAAAAAAGCTTTATATCTCGAACTATGATTACACAACTACAGATAGTACTCAAGGCATTCTAGTATGTTCTAACAGTGCAGTGCAACAGAGAACAATTGTAGCATGTATGGCCTACAAAACTAATGATGCACATGAAGCTCCTGTTAGCATTTTAGAAAGATCACAAAGTATGCCTAAAAAAATGTGCTAATCCGATAAAGTAGTGATGTTAGGGTGAGATAGCATGTAAAATATGCACTTGTAATGACTTACAATAGATGGATGACCCTAGATACCCGCTACTAGCACTAGTCATAGGTACTACATCAAGCATCCTTAAAAAAATGTAAATGGATCTGTGGTGGATCTGGACTGACCACTAATGGTAAACCCCTATGTAAACATAGTCTATTCATTTGCTATGGAACATCCCCTAATGAAGGAAGGAGAAAACTCTATGTAGTTCTCCTAGTATATGTGAAATTGTGTATGCAACACTCTATGTCAACCCCTATCTTGCCCTTGTGTCTACACATGAAAAAAACATATACAGGGTATAACTATGGATGGATAAAATGGAATAGAATGCTTCGTGAGTGTGACATAAAGTGTTGTGCACCCCCTGGATTAAGTGAAAGATTGAATCCCTTTGAACCTTTGAAGCTGAGGTGGAACTCATTTGGTACATACTTACTCTTAGTAGTACTTGGCTCCAGAACCTAGTGAATGAGTGTAGCATCACTGGGAAATTTACACTCTCTCACCATCGTTATTTAAACTCATTTATGATCAATAATTAAAACACACTATTTAAAACAGTTCATACCCTAGTTCATTCATGCATACCCCCTTAATTAAATTAATTAGGCATGCCACCATATCCCTACTTCTAGAATAAATAAATAATTAATCCTACCCTCACACATCACCATTTTAACTTGGACCCATTCACTAGTTATAACTAGATAGTTTAGCAACTTTATATAAATGACAACTAACTATCTCTAAACCTATCCCTAACCATGCAACCATTCCATTTGTTACCCTCGTTAGAATTGTGCAACAACTGTAAAATACCATTGCAAGTCCCTAAGGAAGGTAGGAAGGGCAACATGTAACAAACATTATGTTCTGAAGCTGGAAACAAGTTGCAGGTTTGAAGCAAGGAAATACAAACAATTGCATTTTCAATGAGCGTCAAAAAGGTACATTCGATTTTAATTTATTTCCATGATTAAGTGAATTATTTAAGTGTTTTGAGTTGTATAAGTTCATTATTTAAGTTTTTTAAGTTGTATAAGTTCATTATTATCCATAAAAATGGAGAAAGTACATAAAAGAAAGACATACATCTCATTATATGAAAATAGTACATTTATTCATATGGAATAACAGTACAATGAACCCACACAAGCCATGGGAATAACTCTGAACGCAAGTGCATGAAATCAAAGTACATGTATTTAAAGCTATGAACAAAAGAAAAAGGGAAATCCATCATTCCCTGATTAGATGGATTTTCCTGCGGTCATTCGGTTTCAACTTTCTCTTCCTATTCTCCTTTTTCATTCTCGGCAGGTGCCTTAAGAGTGAAACAACATTCTATTAGAGCTCCGAATTACACCATTGTCTTGCATTCATAGTTTTAGCTAAATAAACTTTCATGAACATAAACGTGAAATCAAACATTATAGAAATGAATAAATGCAGAATGTCAACCTCAGAAAAGATGCCACGAGAAGAATTCAGTAACGAGAAAATAGCAATGCTTCATAATGATCCATATTTTGGAACCATACAGATTATTTTTTTATTACAGATGCATTTCATGAAAATAAAGCTAAGGAACATCTATACAGGAGGGATATCATCATTCATGTAAAGATAGGTACAATATTGTTTGAATAATTTAATGATTGACAAAATAAACATATGAAGGATACAACTAAAAATCACATGATGAACTTAAAAATATACATTCAACAGAAGTATAAATATATTAAGTTGTTTTATTCTCAAGAAATACAAATATGAGTATAGTTCCATAAAAGACTTAAGAAATTCCACTTCAGATTAATAATTCAGATGCAAGTTACAGAGTGCAAGTTTCAAGTTGAATTGTTCTAATCACAAAGCAATCAAGGCATGGTTTTACAGGTACAACTAAGAAATCAGAAGGGCCTCTAGTACACGTTCATATCAAACTCTTAAGGTACAATTCCCCTATTGTACTAGGATTTCCTTATCATATGAAATGTTTGCCTCTGTATTCAGAGAGAAAGTTTCTATCAAAAATAGTAAATCCACCCTATGAAGCCAGCAAAAGTGCAAATCTATAGCTTGCAAAAGGAAACCGTGAAGAGAACACCAACTTCTTGCATCATAATTGCCAGCAAAAGGTGTAGAAGTATAATTTCTTTTCATATACAAGTCAACTTTCAAGAAAAACAAACAATTTTTCACTTTCAGAAATGGTTTTTAACATACTTTTTCAGACTTTACATGTTACGTTTGAGCCATCCTGGTAAAATTGAAGCAATGTATACAGTCAGCTTAAGAATTCAGATGTTGAGATATCAAAAGCAGAGTTCATTTAAATATCCATGTCTTAAATTTATTTTACTTACAATAGTATATATGCACAAACTTTACTATGGCTAACTAAATAAATCACTTGTCATGTAAATTATATGCTAAGTTAAATGTTATAATTTGTTAAATTTATTATAATAAATAAAATATTAAATAATAATTACAACAACAAAATTCATGCTTCTTTGCCTTCTATTTTCTATGTTAAAAAAAATTCATTCACTTCACAAAAATCATGCACAAAATCACTAGGAAAAAGGATAAATCTCTAGAAAATAACTAATTACCTTACTCTTTCTATACACATTAGCATTACAATTATATCATTTTTTATTTCTCAATAGTAAATTGTTATTGCTTCATGTCTCTACAATATTTCACCTTGATATGTTAATAAAGAAGGTATTATTAATTCAATGTATAACATTTTATTAAACTTTAGAAAACCCTATTATATCATGCTCATGATACACTCATAAACTGACAAACAATCTATATCACTGAAATGAAAGTAAAGTAAATTGAAATCACTTATTACACTATGAAATGAAAGCTCTCTTCATAATGTAATTGCAAATGCCACAATATTTGTCATGAGGAATAGATTTTGTGTGATTTCAAAAGGATTCCTAATGTAAAACTGCAACAGGAACATAGATAACTATTTGAAAATATCTCAAGATGAAAATAGACATAACATAGTTCATGATTTACATGAATTACTCAAGGTTTTTCAAATTTGATCAACAAAATTGATTTTTTCTTTACAATTAAAAGGTGCAGTTTTATTGTTGAGGTAAGTTCTGCTTTTTTAGGTGTGACCTCTGAAAAAAATCATGGCGGTGAAGATGTGGGAGTCATGTATTCTAGAAGATTCATGGAGAAACCAGGCGGATGAAGGTTCAATTTTTGCAGCCGTTTAAAAAAAGTAGAGAGCCGTTGAAGGGAAAAAACTATAAAGCCCTGTGCCGGACTACAATTCCATGATTTCTTTCTGTTTGTTTTTTTGTTTTGAATTTTTTTTAGCTCTGCATTTTTTTTGTAGCATGATTTTTGCACGGCCGTGTGTTTTTTATTTTATTTGTGGTTATGAATCGTTTTGATATCCGTTTGTCTGAAACAATGTGGTCTGAGTAGTATTTTTGTACCTTTGTGTTATTTTTCAAATTTTGGTTTGAACAAGAAGAGCAGAGAAGATAGCACATCTTCCAGGTAAGATTCAAGAATATAGTTCTACTCCTGTTTCTGCTTCATATCTGTTTACTTTTTGTAACATTAGAATTTACTTCTCTTATTTCTGTTCTGATTAATATCAGTTATGTGTTTCAGGTTAGGAGTTGAAGAAGGAAAAGAGGATGAAGTCCTGGACTGAGACATTTGACAACGTAAGGAGAATCGGTATTCTTGAGGATATCCATCTCTCTTATGACTAGCACTGCAACGAACAGGTCCTTGGATTTAATCATGCCTCGAAGGCGCCCACAGAATGCCCCAAATGCTTCTGTGCACACATCCCTTGCTTCAATTCCTGCACCACCAGTACATCAAATTCTTAGTTATTTTCAATCGAAGGAGCAGATCATTTTTATAGAGATTCGTCATGTTTTCGAAGGGGTATTCAGATTTTTTATTTTTAGTTTTTTTTCTGGTGCAAACTGGAACAACGTAAATTCTGTTCTGCTTACCTTGACATTAATGATATCCCCTGCAGCAAATACATTACTCTGCCCTTGTATACGCAGGGAGCTATCCACCTTTATATGTCTTAATTTTGTCTTTTCACTATCACCCTGACCTCTCCATTTAGATGAGCTTTTGATCAGTTGTGGCGTTTCACAGATTTTCTGCTCCATATTTCACATTTTATAATCCCGCTAAAGGATGCCCATCTGGTGAAACTGAAAATATGTGGTAATAATGGTGGTTGTCCCGTGCCTTATAATCTGTGTCATGAGGGAGGGATCACCATCGAGGCGGATGACTTTGAGGAAATAGTAAGAGGAGGATTTGCATTGGAGGACCTTATACACTATGCCTCTGCTGCCATGTCCATGTGCGTGAGGCGTCATTGGCAGAGGCAGAGGCAGAGGCGTTCTCTGTTGCAGGCAGCTTCAACGAGCAGAGCAAAGCAGAGAACACGGGGGTATTTTTGTGGTTTCTGTATACTTGTGTATTTTTGGGGGTATTTTTGTGCTTTTTTTTGGTGTAATAATGTGGTCTGCATCCTCTGGTAAGGGTTTTCAGGCATTTGTTTTTTATTAATTTTAGTTATGTGTTTCAGGGGAGGAGAAAGAAAAAATGAAATTAAGCCCTAGATTAAGACCCTGAAGAAGCGCCGCAGGATTAGGTAATGGTAAGCCCTAGATTAAGACCCTGAAGAAGCGCCGCAGGATTAGGTAATGGTCCATTTTGATGATGTTTGACTGGAGAAGGGCCCTGGAGCTTCTCTCTAACAGAGAGGCCCTCTTCAATACTCTCAAGCATTCAAATACGTTTGACTCAAGGTATGTTGTCTTCCGCACATACAGAATTATGCAGCCACACTTTATTTAATTTTTGTAACCCCCTTTTTTTCTATAATGTATTGTTTGGAGTAAAATACTGAGTACTGGGTGGATATGGATACTGATACTGAGTACTATAATATATAGGTTCAACTAAAATTTTCATAAATTTTTCTCTGGAGTTTAAATCTAATTATCTAAGTAATACTGTGAAAAGAGTGTGCTCCGTGCATGATATATTTGTGGGTTTTATGTATTTTGTTAGTTTTTGTTTGGGGTCTGAGCGAGCAGAGCATTTTACCATAATCCAGTTTGCAGGTATTTTCTGCTTAGAGTATGATGTTATTTATATGACTAAAATGTGGGAATGCCTAATTTTATTTCATCTTTATTTCCTGTCCCTTTTGTTTCCTACTCAGGCCATAAAAGCTATGTTAAACAACAGAAAGCAATGGAGTTGTAGTTTGTGTATTGTTGGTGACTGGACTGTATTGTGCAAACCTCTTCTTGGGTATGCACATATCCCACCATTTGAACGAGTGATTTCTCTAGCTGTTGTTGAAATTCTCTATAGGCAAGCTTTAAATTAGGGTGTCCTAATAATCACAGGTTTGCATTTAATACTAGAGACCAAGATTTGAACTCAGTACAATTGTACATCACTATAAGGGGAAAGTCCCTGCCAGTCATTTTAAAATCTATGTAGCTTAGTAATACTTGAAACGAGAAACATCACACCCCATGGCCTTGGCAACTGCCATGATGGCGGCCTGTGTTCAAGCCCCTCTCTACATTAGTCTGGCAAGCTGGAACAACTGCCATGCAGGGTCCTTCCTCGAGAGGTTTGTGGAAGCCATTCATTATTACTCTGCCTTGTTTGATTCTCTCTTTATTTCCTGTCTACATTAGTCTGGCAAGCTGGAGCAACTGCCATGTAGGGTCCTTCCTCGAGAGGTTTGTTTGATTCTCTAGGTGCCAGTTACTTGGAGGAGAGCCATGAAAGGCATGTGGTTGAACAAGAACCTCTTTCACGTGAAATAAAAAATATATTGGCAGTGGCCTGCGAGGACCTCAGGTGAAGTCATGTTTGAGAACTGGAGGGACCTTCAAATCCCTTTCACTTGCTGGGAATGCTGGAACTCAGGCCACTCTTTTGCTGGGCATGCTTCCATGTGAGGGATATACTCTTGTGGAGGACAATGGGTCTCTCAAATTGGGTTGGAAGGACTTTTCTTTGCTCATTGCTTCTGCATGGAGACCCACTCACCATGCCCTCATCTAATACATGATCTGTACTAATTCCGACCCCTCTTTTCCAGATTTCTTACTGCACCGCCTTAGCTGTAGTTTCAAGAACTAATAGATCTCAAAACAACAGCAGCATTCATGTTTGTGCATCTGCAAATTTCTGATATTTCAAACTAGTATATCATTACAAATTTAATTGCAGATGATTAAGATTTATATATCCAGGTCCTTGTCACTCACAGATGCATCTACTAGATTTTTTTGCTAACAGCATCTCCTAGATGTGAGCTGGAAGCACTTCATTGAATGATCATCAAGTGTTGAATCGTTGTACATAATGAAATTGACATAAGATTTGCTCCTTTTTTGCTGCAACCATGGTTTGGTGTTTTGATTAGCTTTTAACTACGCCATTAGACTCCTAGTTTTACTTGAAATACTTACTGTCGGCAGTTGCAGATGATAATCAATCTGCAACAAACACCAATGGCCAATATTGGTGACAGAGTCTTGCCGAACAACCGATGCCAAAAAGTAACATTGGCCATGAACAGAATTTTGCCAATGTGGTGCCAAATGGTTAGATGCCAACAAGGCTTGTTTATTGCGAAAACTAAGAACAAAAGATGAATAGCTATGAAGTGACACTGTTCATCCATATGAAAGATCTGAAGCAAGGCTGTTTCAAGATTGCCAGCTGGATCCTGGGTTAGCCAACATATAGTAGCATTTAGTAGGGAATCCGTGTAAATACATGTTTTAAGATTCTCTGGAATCTGAATTGTGAATCCGTGTGAGTCCATGGTCAAATAATGACTCAGACCTCTTAAACAGATCACAAGGAAATGGATAAAGATAGGACTTGTTGAGATTGTAGATATGGTGGTGAGCCTTTGTGGGCTGCATATATGTTACATTTAATGTTAAGTATTTGTTATCGGATGTGATATTGTTTCCTTCAATTGTGGTTACATTCATTTTTCGTTGAATGTATTCGTCTTAAGTTTAAATGTGTTACCTTTGCAATTCACTACATGTTGTTACAGCCAATCAAAAAACTGTCTGACCATCTTTGAACCTATGGAATTCTTGGTATACAAAGTATGAAGAAAATGACCATCTTTGAAGAACTATTGCTATCTGAATTTTTTTCGGTCAGTCAGATCATGATAAATTTTGATTATATATGCCTTAGAATATGGGATCCATAGATTGGATTTCCGTATGACAGATGTATATGGGGAAACAGACTGTAGAATATAGTGTTGGCAGTTTTTGGTTGACACATCATATCAGGGATTTCTATTGGATGGTTGGAGTTGCTTCTTGGCACATGCACCATGGTGATTTACGGAACTTGTAGAAGGTTTGAAGAGGACGAGTACACTATGTGCGACATGTTGCAGCATCGTAAGGACAAAATTTCGAATATGATGGGAAGTATTGTTGAAGTGTAGGGACTTGACAAAAGAGTTTGATTAAAGGTGGCCATGACATTAATGATTGCGAATGTTGTGTCACACTTTTGTTAATTCAAATTGTCATTATTTGTAGTTTTGAATTGCTTTGATGGTTTCACTTCTTATTGAGTAAACTTAGAACGTAATGGAGATGATTATTTAAATTTTGTATATAGCAGCTTAGTTAACGTAATGGAGATGATTTTTGAATTGGGTTGTAGATGTGCATTCAGCAACCATGTTTTGATTTGAAGGCTGCATTCTTGTACAGTGCATATAATCTGTAGTTTCTGAAATGAATTTATAACTGTATGAAAGCTTGATTTTCGCAGGTCCTTTTAGAAATATAAATAAGTAATGGGAGTTCAACCTTATATTTTGAGACATTGAGTCATCTCGTAATTCATAATATTTGGTCATCAGCAATCGTCATTAGTAAATACTATCTAGTAAATGGTTTCTCTTCATTTACTTCAATTTGCTTCTACCTCTGTTGGTGGTTGAATGTATTCCTCTCTTTTGGCATTTTGAACTGATTCGGTTTTGTATTTTTGCAGCCAGCTAATACCATCATTTTGAACTGGATGACAAACTGGCATTGGTATGATTCATGGAAACATTGAAACAAGGATATAATGATTACAATACCTGTTTTGGTATTTATGTTCATTATGTATTCCATTGTAGGTTTGGACATTCAAAAATGCATCTTTTTATGGTAGCTTTCCATGTTTGAAATAAACATGGAATCATTGTATATATTGTAAACAATACCACCATAGTTTTTAATAAATAAAATATTATTTTTCAGGGGGGCTGTTAAGGCCCTCCAAAACCCTCGAGGATGGCTAATGGCCATGGACATCCTTGAGGCTTGTTCTGTCTTTTTTATTTTTTAATTATTTATTTGTAATTTGTAGCGGAGTGTTTTGATCTTTTATTTTTTTACTACAAAAATTTGACATATCATTTATTTCTATGATTAAGTAATAATTAATGTGAATTATGATATATGCATTTGCTTAAAATGGAAGTTAAGAAAATTACAGGTAAAAGAAGGAACCAAGGGTGGAGGGAAAGAAAGGGTTGAAGGAGAAATGTAAGATTTAAAAGGGCACAATTTTATTTTATTTTTATTTTATTATATATTTTTAAATTAATAATAAAATGTAAGTTTTTAGTGTACATTATTTATTAAGTTAATGTATATATAATTCATTACTTTAAGTTTTATTGTAAGTATTATATTAATATAATATATTTAATATATTACTTATGTAAAATTTATTATATATATAATAAAATAACATGTGTTATATAAAAATGTTATTATAATATATATATATATATATATATATATAATTATTATTAATCATACTAAGTAATATTTTTATATTAATAGCCAATGGGGTCTGGGTGAAGCGGTCAAGTCGGATGGTTGTTTCCGGCTCCACCCAGGTTCAAATCCCACTATGGCATGATCCCCGTTCGGGGTGGTAATGTCCCAGGTGGTGCGGATGGCAGGCTAGATTTCACGAAAGGAATTTCTGGATAGAGAAGATCTGCGCTTGGTGGTGTGTGGCGGCTAGTGTTTCACCTGTGGTAGTGTGTGCTTGCTTGGCGGCTCGTGTTCCGTTAGTGGTGTGTGCAAGTTAGGCAGCTCGTGTTTCGCCAGTTGTGATGCAGCAACTCGTGTTTCGCCAAACATGATGCAACGACTCGTGGTTCACTTGTGGCGGCTCGTGTTTCACCAAATGGGTTACAGCCGCTCGTGGTTCGCCGGTGGCGCCTCGTGTTTCACCTGATGTGATGCAGCGGCTCGTGGTTCACTGGTGGTGGTGGCTCGTGTTTCGCCTGTGCTTGGTGGTGGCTTGTGGTACGCAGCTTGTTGAGAATAATTGTAATATCTGGTTTGTTGTAAGGGTGGGGTCCCTTAACCCTCCAGTTCATAGCTAAGGTTAAAAAAGTGATAATAGGGAACAAGTCCCTTCAACCCACCTTATCAATCAATATATATATATATATATATATATCTATATAATTAATATAGTATAATATTAAATATAATTGTATATGATAATATAAAATTCGTAATTTGTAAGTTTGAAGGATACGAGACTACAATAAAATTAGTATAATAATAATGCTTAAGTTTTATATTAATATAATATATTCAATGTATTAATAATGTGTAACTTATAAATTAAGTATATAAACAATTTTATCAGTAATTATATATATAATAAAATAGTGTGTTTTATATATATAAATAATTTTATTATATTAATATTATTAATAATAAAAAGTAATATTTATATGTAGACACCTATAATTACGCCCAAGCAATTTAAATACTTAAATTGCGCTAATTATCCCATTTCTCGCAAATCAACGACATATCGTCAAAAGCACTCATTTTCTCTCATATCATCATTAATTAATTACACTAAGCTAATTAATTAAGTTGCCTATCCAACAAGTACCCTAATTAACGACCTTTCGTTAATAAATCACCCCTTCTACCTAGACTAATTAATTATTATTAATTAATTAGCTTTCCCTTCCATTTAACTAATAAATCAATATTTAATTGATTTAATCCCCTTATAATAGCCTAAATCGCACTAATATTCTTCTAATTGGCTTCTATAAGCTTACACCTACCTATTAATTAATCACATTTGATTAATTAAAATACCCCCAACTCCCATGACTTGCTAAACATGTATTAAACCCTTCTAAAGTAAGGTTACCTTTAATAAAGAAACCTTATCCATTCCTAATCATGTTTTACCTTTATCCCACATTCATGAGAATGTTTTGAATCCTTTATCCTTTGGGCTATATAAAGAGTCCTCCACCTACCTTTTTACTTACACCTAAACTTTCTAAGAGAGTAAATGCAAAGCATATAGCAAAGAGACTAAGAGCTTGCACATTGCCCTTTTGAGAGTTCATCATCTTGAAGAGTTAAGCCTCTTTCTTAAAGTGCTTGGGTCATATGGGAGGTGTCAAAAGGGTCTTGTAGCCCAACTTTGATTAGCCCCCATTCCTAGGTTCTTGGAACATTAAGGACAACTATTTTGATAGCCATGGAGCTTACTTAGGTCCATTCATTTATTTGTTGTTAGAGAATAGAGGAGTTTAGATATTTAGCATTGTTAGTTTCAAAGTTTGTATTGATGAATGCTAGCATCTAACCCTTGTTTAATTCTTATCATGATGGTGTTTATGCTTTGTTTTAGCTAAATTGTAGAACTATTTTATGTGGTAGTTCTTGTTTCATTTTATTTAGCATTAAGCAAAGTATACATGCACACATTTGGCACACCCAGTGGGACATACTCCATTGTCCTTTGCACTTAATTTCAATTTTTTGTAGTTAAGTTTTATTTTTGGTTACTAACCCTCTTTTACACATGTTGATCTAACTTGTTTTTCTTAACATGTTTTGTTGAGTTTGCATGTGTTGGGTCTTCCTTGTAGGTATGAAGGAGGTGAAGTGCTGTCAAAATTGGAATTGAGGGGAAAATTTCGAGATTTCTCCATGTTTTCATTTTTAGAGCTTACTTTTTTAACATTTTACATGCTAGTTTTGTCAATTTCTTGAAATTTCAATTCTTGAGCATGCAGGTTAGTGTTTTGATAGTGCTGAGTCTTCTATTTACATATTAATGAGTGGGGTTGCTGTCAAAATTAATCTTGGTGAGAAAATTTCAAGATTTCATCAGTTTTCATTTTAGAGCTTCTTTTTCATCATTTTACATGCTAGTTTTGTCAATTTCTTGAAAATTTTCAATTCTTGAGCATATAGGTTGTGTTTGATAGTGAGTCTTTTATTTACCATTATAATGTAGGGGGTTGCCTGTCAACATTTAAATCTTGTGAGAAAATTTTCAAGATTTCATCAGGTTTTCATTTAGAACTTACTTTGTCATCATTCTACATTGCTCGTTTTGTCAATTTCTTGAAATCTTAAATTCTGAGCATGTATGTTAATGTTTGATAGCTTGAGTCCTTCTATTCATATATTAATGTTGGAGGGCGTTGGTTGTGCAAAAGTGAATCTTGGTTGGAAATTTTCCATTTTGTAGATTAAGGGACGTTTTTTGACATTTTTTGAGTGCCATGTCAAGTGCACACCCCTTAGCCATAAGAGCATATGCGTACCCATCTTCGAGGCCATAAATTTTGCTCCAAAAATCAAAATGAATCCTTTTTTGGCGTTGGAAAGGTATGGAACATTAACTAGGCAATGAAACATAATTTGGGATTTATCCTTACAGAATTGCATATTTTTTGTTATTTTAAAACTGGTCATTTTTTAACATGTCCACGTTTTGATGACTGTTGTATTTCCCTGGCTACTAGATTTAAACCAAAGAGTGGTATGTTATCTTGCACCTTTTGCGTGATCTTCGAGGAATCAAAAACAACTTTGATTCTTATCTGTAAACATTGATATTCACCTTGGAAACTTGATTATTCATTTGCTAAGAAATGACCCTTTTACAAAAGCATTTTCAATGGTCCCTTTGATTTGAAGTTTTCCATTTCTATATTAGTTGGATAAAGTTTGTGAATGCCTCTTCTCTTCTCTTGGCACCTTAGGGTGAATTGAGAATCAAAAGAACTTAGTCTTCATTTATAACATTTGGTAAATTGAACTTCATCTTTCCTTTTGGTTTTAAGGAATGAACATTTATCAAGAATTTTGTATGGTGCATTGATTGAAAAGATTTTCTTTAGCTTTCTAGTTGGATTATTTGTTGTGTATGCTCTTATCTTGCATCCTTGGATGATCGTGAGAATTCAACAGCAACTCTTAAATCCTCTTTAATAATATGTTTTCTTGGAGAACTACTAACGCTTAAGTGTGAGGACCTAAAAACGCTTGTAAGAAAGGAGGAATAAAAATGAAATCAAAACTACTAATACATTGTTATACAGTTTTTGCCAAAAGGTGTTCACTCAAACCACACCTAATTAACAGATAAAAAAAGAACAACATATCAAAAAACACTGTATTGCAGGGTTTCAGAAAAGTACGTCCCTCTCCGCTCAACTGGAACATAACCCCTTTGGCATATGCCTTAAGCTACCAAAATGGGGGATGGTTCCATGAACCCCCAAAGTATTCCACTCAAGAGGGAACCTGTGGGGAATGAACGGAAAGTGCTCTGCACTACCTACTTGACTAGTTTTTTCCTTTGTGAGATAGGGCGTTCAAGTGTGCGCGTTGTGGCGAACCCCAGTGATAGTACACATAACGCACTAGTTGCTAACTGTTCTTGAAGGGGTAAAGTAGCAACGATACTCCCAAACTATCATGCGACTTTTTGGTAAATCACGCGCGCTAGCATCGTGGCCACTTTGTAAACCTAGGGCTAGAGAACCCCTAAGTAGAATATACTTTGGCCAGGAGCCACTTTGACCACTTTAAAAAATAGTGTTGTTTGGTAACGCTTCTTTTGAGAACGTTTGACATATTACGTTCGCCTAGTTTTGTACTTGCCTTAGGGCGAGGCGAAACTCTGCCGAAGTGAGACTATCATTTTTTTTGTCATTTTTTCTTGATTTATTCCTTCATATTCTTTTACACTTTGTTGATAAAAAGGTTGGATTCCTTTTGTGTTGCCATTCGACTGTTTCGCCTCCTTTTGATGTCCAGTTACGCCCATCATGTTTGGCGGCTGGTAGTTACACGTCTAAAGTGAAGTGAGGGGGGACTTTCAGCGTATTGGTAGCCATGTGATCTGATACCCACGTCAAGATCCATTGTAGTTAGGCATTGTCATCACTACTTGCGGACTTCCATAGAGGAGTTACTTTTTGTCTCGTATATTACAAATTTCGATAATTACTCTTGTTTTCTTGTAAACCGACATAAATACCGATAATTGTATGGTTACAGTGCGCCACATTCTTAAACTAACCGCTATACTCTGAGAGGCATTATTTTTGTTTGGTTTTATTATTACCTCGATTCAAAAAGTGCTAGGCCTACCATTTGTGCAATGTTATATCAATACAACTCGATATCAATACTTTCATACTTTTTGCAAGTGGGTTAACATATTCTTGGTGATATGTTGTGTCATTCACAAATTCGGATTTGCACTTTTGAGATATAGGTCTTAATAGACCCCCCTTGAGCTTGCTTATCGTATATCTGTAATTGGAGATCGCATTTTAACTCATGTATTTACTTACGTCTTGTTCATTCCTTTGAACTTGGTCATGTGTTACAATCTTGTTCATCTCTGGTGTCACAGAATTACTTTTGAAATGTAGTCTATGAAGTAGCTTGTACTTGCATTTGATTAAGTTTTTGGTACCATGTTGTTTCATTGGTGACTTTATCTTTTCTAATCCATTATATTCTCATCTGTTAATTGACTCTTAACACGTACATCTTGTTTTTCACTTAGGGGTAGTCATTGAATTTTTAAAAACAAATATACAACTTACCTTAGTGAAATTATCACAAAAACATGGGCTCCCAGATCTAATAGGTTTAAAGAAGGAACCAAGATTTGGAGGGAAAAGAAAAAGGTGGAAGGGAAATGGAAGGGAAAAATGTAGGATTGTAAATAGAAAAGAGTAGGGAAAAAAATATTTAGTTTAGAAATATTTTTATGAATGAAGTTTTTAGGTACATTATTTATCAAGTAATAATGTATATTTAATTACTAACTGTAGTGTTTATTGTGAGTATATATTAATATAATATATGTAAATATTACTTATGTCACTTTAATAGAGATAAGAAAATAACATGGGGTTAGATAAAACAAAAAAGGGTATTATAATTATACGACAGTATATACTATCATATATCTATAAAATATTATTACTTATATAAGTAATAGTTTTATATAATAGCAATGGGGTTGGGTTGAAGCGGGTCAACTCGCGATGGTGGGTTCCGGGCCCACCAGTACAAATCCCGCCTATGGAACGATCTCGTTCGGGGTGGTTGGTAACGGTCCAAGGTGGTGAGGATGGCAGGACTTGATTCACGGAAGGAGTTCTGGAGATCGAAAGTATCTACGCTTGGTGGGTGTGTGGCGTTTAGGTTTCAACGGTGGTTATGTGTGCTTCTTGGCGGGATCGTGTTAAGGTAGTGGTGGGTTGCAAGTTAGGTAGATGTTGTTTTTTCGCCAGTTGTGATGCAGCAACTCGTGTTTTCGCCAAAACATGATGCAACGACTCGTGCGTTCACTTGGGGCGGCTCGTGGTTCACCAAATGGGTTACAAGCCGCTCGTGGTTGGACGGGGTGGCGGTTTGGCGCCTAGTGTTTCACGATGTGATTTTGTGCAGCGGCTCGTGGTTCAACGGTGGTGGGGCTCGTGTTTCGCCTGTGCTTGGTGCGTGGCTTGTGGTAGCAGCTTGGGAGAATAAGTAATACTGGTTGTTGTAGGGTGGGGTCCTTAACCTCAGTTCATGCTAAGGTTAAAAAGTGATAATAGGGACCAGTCCTTCAACCCACCTTAGCAATCAATATATATATATATACTATATAACTATATAATTATAGTATAATATTAAAATATAAGGATATTGATTAATATTAAAATCGTAATTTTAAGTTGAAGGATACGAGACTACAATAAAAATTAGTAATAATAATCATGCTTAAGTTTTATCTAATATAATATATTCATATTAAGAATGGTGTAAACTTATAAATTAAGTTATAAACAATTTTATAAGTAATTATATATATAGAAAATAGTGTGTTTAATATAAAAAATTTTATATATTAATATTATTAATAATAAAATAAATTTATGTAGACACCTATAATTAAGCCCAAGCCAATTTAAATACTAAATTGCGCTAATTATCCCATTTCTCGCAATCAACGGGGAAAATATCGTCAAAAGCATCTTTCTCTCTCTCATCATAATTAATTCTAAGCTAATTAATTAAGTTTGCCAATCAACAAGTACCCTAATTAACGACCTTTAGTGAAGAAATCACCCCTCTACCTAGACTATATTATATTATAATTAATTAGCTTCCCTTCCATTTAAACTACTAACATCATTTTAATTGATTAATCAAATTCCGAACGAGCATAAATCGCAACTAATATTCTTCTAATTGGGCTTCTGACTAAGCTTACACCTACCTATAATTAAACAATTTGATTAATAAAATACCCCCAACTCCCAGACTTGATATTAAACATGTATTACACCTTCTAAAGTAAGGTTACCTGTAATAAAGAAACCTATTCCATCCTAATCATGTTTACTTTACCCCACATTCATGAGACATGTTTTGAAATCCTTATCCTTTGGGCATATAAAAGTCCTCAACCTACCTTTTTAATTAACCTAAACTTTCTAAGAGAGTAAATGCAAAAGCATATAGCACTAAAAGAGACTAAGAGCTTGCACATTGCCCTTTTGAGAGTTCATCATCTTGAAGAGTTAAGCCTATTTCTAAAGTGATGGTAATATGGGAGGCAGTGCAAAAGGGTCTTGTTAGCCCAAACTTTGATTAGCCCCCATTCTAGGTTCTTGGAACATTAAGGACCATATTTTGATAGCCATGGAGACTTACTTAGGTTCATTCATTTATTTGTGGTTTAGAGGAAGAGATAGAGGAGTCTGAGATATTTAGCCTTGGTAGTTTCCAAAGTTTGTATTGGATAATGCTAGCATCTAACCCTGTTTAATTCTTATCAGGATGGTGTTTTTCCTGCTTTGTGTTCGCACATGTCAGAAAACTATTGTATGGGGTATTCTGGTTTCATTTTATTAGCATTAAGCAAAGTCTAAATGCACCCATTTGGCACCACCAGTGGGACATACTCCATTGTCCTTTGCCACTTAATTTCAATTTTTGAGTTAAGTTTTAGTTTTGGTACTACACTCTTGTTTACACAGGTTGATCCTAACGTGTTTTTCTTAACATGTGTTGTTGAGTTTGCAGGTGTTGGGTCTCTGGTAGGTATGAAGGAGGGTGAAGTTGCTGTCAAAACTTGGACTTGCGGGGGAAAATTTAGAGATTTCTCCATGTTTTCATTTTTAGAGCTGACTTTTTTAAATTGTACATGCTAGTTTTGTCAATTCTTGAAAATTTTCAATTCTTGAGCATGCAGGTTAGTGTTTGATAGTGCTGAGTCTTCATTTACCTCTAATGAGGTGGGGTTCTGTCAAAATTTAATCTTGGTGAGAAAAATTTAAAAGATTTCATCAGGTTTTCATTTTTTAGAGCTGACTTTTTCATCATTTAAATGCTAGTTTTGTCAATTTCTTGAAAATTTTCCAATTCTTGAGCATATAGGTTGTGTTTGATAGTGAGTCTTTTATTTACCATTATAATGTAGGGGGTTGCCTGTCAACATTTAAATCTTGTGAGAAAATTTTCAAGATTTCATCAGGTTTTCATTTAGAACTTACTTTGTCATCATTCTACATTGCTCGTTTTGTCAATTTCTTGAAATCTTAAATTCTGAGCATGTATGTTAATGTTTGATAGCTTGAGTCCTTCTATTCATATATTAATGTTGGAGGGCGTTGGTTGTGCAAAAGTGAATCTTGGTTGGAAATTTTCCATTTTGTAGATTAAGGGACGTTTTTTGACATTTTTTGAGTGCCATGTCAAGTGCACACCCCTTAGCCATAAGAGCATATGCGTACCCATCTTCGAGGCCATAAATTTTGCTCCAAAAATCAAAATGAATCCTTTTTTGGCGTTGGAAAGGTATGGAACATTAACTAGGCAATGAAACATAATTTGGGATTTATCCTTACAGAATTGCATATTTTTTGTTATTTTAAAACTGGTCATTTTTTAACATGTCCACGTTTTGATGACTGTTGTATTTCCCTGGCTACTAGATTTAAACCAAAGAGTGGTATGTTATCTTGCACCTTTTGCGTGATCTTCGAGGAATCAAAAACAACTTTGATTCTTATCTGTAAACATTGATATTCACCTTGGAAACTTGATTATTCATTTGCTAAGAAATGACCCTTTTACAAAAGCATTTTCAATGGTTCCTTTGATTTGAAGTTTTCCATTTTCGATATAGTTGGCTGATAAAGTTTGTGCTATGCTCTTCTCTTTGTTTTTGCGGCCCTTAGGGTGCTCTTGAGAATCAAAAACTTTTATGTCTCATTTTATAACATTGGTCAAAATTGGAACAACTTCATCTTTCATTTGTGTCTTAAAGGAATGACCATGTATCAAAGAATTTTTGTATGGTTCATTGATTGAAAAGAGTTTCTTTACTTTCTAGGTGGATTATTTGTTGTGTTGCTCTATCTTGCATCCTTGGATGATCTTGAGAAGCAAAAAGCAACTGTAATCCTCTTTTAAATAATATGATTTTCTTGGAGAACTACTAACGCGTTAAGTGCAGGACCTAAAAACGCTTGTCAAAGAAAGGAGGCATACAAATGAAATCAAAAATACCCACCAATTGTATACCGGTTGCCCAATAAGGTGTTCAATCAAACACACCTAATTAAACAAAGATAAAAAGAAACCAACATATTCCAAAACACTGTATTGCAGGTTTCAGAAAAGGGTACGTCCTCTCGCTCAAATGGGAAACTAAACCAACGTTGGCATAATGCCTTAAGATGACACAATGGGGGTGTTCCAGGAACCCCAAAGTAGTCCAGCAAGAGGGAACCTGTGGATGAAACGGGCAGGCTCTGCACTACCTACCTTGATCGTGTTTCCTTTGTGACGATAGCGTTAAAAGTTGTCGTTGTTGGCAAACCCAGTGATAGTACACAAGAAGCCACTATTGCCTTACTGTTCTTAAGGGTGTAAAGTCAAGCCAAAGATACTCCCAAACTAGTCAGTGCGAATTCGGTTTGGGTAAATCAAGCGTATCGCTCGTGGCAAATTTGTAACACTTCGGGCGAGAGAAACCACCTAGGACGAATATACTTTGGACAGAGCCCACTTGACCCTTTAAACTACGTGTTGAGTGTAAACTTCTCTTTGAGAAACCGTGTGCATCTTACTTTAGCCTAGTTTTTACTGGCATTAGGCGCGGCGAAACTATGCCGAAGTGGAGACTAGCATTTTTTTTGTATTTTTTCTGTTGATTTATTTCCTTCATATTCTTGGACACTTTGTTGAAAAAAGGTGTGATTACCTTTGTGTTGCCTTCGACTGTTTCCCTCACTTTATGTCCATTTACGACCATCCATGTTTGCGGCTGGTTAGGTTAAACGTTAAAGTGAGTGGAGGCGTTTTCACGTCATTTGGTTAGACCATTGTGATCTTGATACCACGCAGATCATCATTGTAGTTAGGCCTATGGTTCATCACTGCGGACATTCCATAGAGGAGGGGATTGTTTGCTCTAGTATCATTACAATTTTCGAGATTTACGTCTTTTCTTGTTGTAAAACTCGACATTTAAATAACCTTATTGTATGGTTACGCTGCACACATTCTTAAACGATTCCTAGCTTACATTGAGCATTTTTTTGTTGGTTTTAGCTGACCTCGATTCAAAAAGGTGCTAGGCACGACCTTTGTGCATGTTATATCAAATACAAACGATACACCCCCCCCTGCCATATACGTCACTGCTTTGCAAAATGGGGTTTAACATTTGATTGGGTGAACGTTGTTGGTGTGTCATTCAAAATCGTATTGCACTTTGGAGATTTAGAGGTCTTAATTAAGACTTGAGAGTGCTGATCTGTTATATCTGATTGGGAGATCGCATTTAACTCATGTATTTCTTACGTTGGTTCATTCCTTTGAACCCACCTTGCATAAGTGGGTTGAGAATCTTGTTAATCATCTTCCCCGGTGTCCCAACAAAATTCCTTTGAAATGTAGTAGGAATACTTCATTGCATTAAGTTTTGGTACAAAAGGAGGTTGCTTCGCGTGACTTCTCTAATCCTTCTATCCACATCATGATATTCTCACTGTAATTTTACTTAAACACGTATTTACATTTGTGGTTCAATTAGGGTATTAGTCATTGAATTTGAACAATATACAACCTACCGTAGTGAAAACGTTATTTATCACAAAAACATGGCTCCCCCCCCCCACGATGGTCTAGGTTAAAGAACCACACATAGGAGGAACAAACAAGCGCAAGCTTGGGAAACCTCTAACAAACAAGGGCAAACCCATTTATCGGACACGATCTAGTGACCACTATTTTCTGCAGAAAAAGGAAATAGAAGAAATGGTTGACAATCGTGGAAACAATTAGAATACCACACGCGACTTTGATTTGCCCCACCTCTATTAGAAGAGTTTCTCCTTCGACAAATAAAGATCGAGTTTTCCGAGCACATTTCGAGAATTTTTTCCCCAGCCCCCCCCCCGGCATTGATCATTAGGGGCCAATACCACCCGAGAATGAACCAATCTTACCTATCACTGACCTACTAAGGAAGAACGCCCCCTTATCAATATGGAAGAGTATTTTACCAGGTGGGATGCTTCCAATTCTTATGCAGAAAAATGATAAAGGGACGGGCAGTAGAATACCCCTCATCAAAGTGCCCCCGACGAAACAGATCGACACCTGCGCCGGGAGCCCCCCCTCCACAATACCCGAACACGAGGACAGAACCTGTAGAAGAAGAAGACACCCCCCAAACCAAGTCACAATCAACAAACTCAATAACCTAAAAGCCGGACAAACTCCGTCTTCCCCGCCTTCTTTCCAGTGTTACCGACGCCCACCCCAGACACATTCAAAAGTCATCAAGACCTAAGTTAGGATCCACGAAATCCATCGATGACAACCAAGGCGTTTCAAGATAGACACAGGGCCTTATATCTTACACCTTGCCCCCGCCTTCTTTTGTTCCTCCCACTAAAGAACCCCGTGCTCGCACAAGAATGGGCAAATCTATCGAAACTCAAAAAACATTTCTTTTGTGACATATAACGCAAGCAATTATAGGGAGTATTACGGTATAACCTAATACGAAGAGGAACCTACTTTTTTCCCGCCCCCCCCCCCTCCCTGTTTCCTTTTTTTTCACCCCCCCCCTTTTTCTTGCATAACCCCCCCCACGCCCACAAGGACCCTTCAATTTTTTTTCCCTGTTACCCCACCCACCCCCAGAAATTTTGCTATGCCAACTTTGACCAATCCCCCAGGAAAGGTTGAGATCCGAAGGGATCACTGCTTTAAAGATTTCACATGGAATCGTAAAGAGGGGGCTTATGTGATAATACACTCATCAGATTTTTCCCTTAAGAGTTCGGAGGTCAAGTAAGAGGGACATGGTTACGCGCTGTACCACGAGGATCAATTTTCACGGCCAAAATTGCACCCAGAACGATCTGTGCGTCCTTTCTCGTTTTATAACATAGAGGTGACCTACCATGGCAGGACTTGTTGAGAAACAAAAAAAAAGAGCCCAATTGAGACATTCACAGCTTCCCCCTCCAACGAGGAGAGTCGATTCACCTTCGCGCTTTCTGATGACGAACTGTTAGTATTTCGTCCCCTAATCTCACCCCAGATATAGTTTCACCCTCCAGATGTATTGTGTCCAACCTTTGAGGAGGTTATCGAGAAAGGGATTCAATTAGAAACAGGACTCGTCATTGCCAAAGGAACACCTAAATATCCCAATCGTAAAAACAACCACAGTGTCAATACCGTTGGCCAAGCGCCGCTCTCAACCAAACAACCCACAACCCACACATGGTGGGACGACAGAATCACTAATTCAAACGTGTTCACACCCCCAACAGTCCAAACCAGTCACACCCTCAGTTTAATTTATGTGACCATCCCCCCCCCTTCTCCTTTTTTTCCCCTTTTTTTTTTTCTTCCTCACCCCCCCCTTTTTTCTTATTCTTTTTTCCCTCCCCCCCCCTACCCCCCCCCTTTTCTTTTTTTTTTTTTTCTTTTTCTTTTTCTCCTTTTGTCTTTCCTCTCTTTTTCCCCACCTACCCCCCCCCCCCCAATCACTTCCTTCCTCTCCCCCCCCCCCCTTCCCCCCCCCCCCCCCTTTTTTTTTTTTTTTTTTTTTAACCCCCCCTTTTTTTCCCGTCGTCTCTTCTCCCCCCCGCTTTGGCCGGCAGCACCCACACCGAGTTAGTTTTCGAACTTCTTTCCTTTCTCAACCAAGGTAACGCGTAACAACCCACACCACCTTTCACCCAGCTCTTTCTCTTTTTCCGCCCAATTTTTCTGACCCCCGTCCTCCTCACGAACATTCACCTCCCTCACTGAGCTCTCACGCTTGTCCCTCCTATATAAGAACCCACAATTTTTTTTTGTTGTCGGCCCCACATGAGGACCTATCCTATAACAAAACCCAGTTGATGACACCGCTCCTAAACCTTCATTTGGTATAAGGAGCCTGAAACTATGAATTGCATCGCGTGGTAAAGGTCATTAAAACAGATAAATGTTTACGATTTTCGCACCAACTGAGTAAAGAACCCCGCATTGATCAACGGGGAGATGCCCGAGGTGGATCCACACCCTAGCCAAAATGCAAACCCACCCTAACGAGACGCTGGGGCATCTATAAGGAACCATTCCCCAAGCATGATAAGTCAGAAAAGGCCAACCCGGCTAGGGGAGAGTCCATCCCAAACCTATAAAGCCGCGAATTACTTGTATACCAAGAGAGATAACAATCATTACGATTCGCTTATCGGATGTATTCGCTCCCCTGCTGACCGCGTCAAAACCATCCAGATTAAGGGAAAGGACTGTGCTGCGGTAACAAGGCGCACTCGCCTCGTAATTCCGGACCCCTCTCCGTTGACCCCACATATTGGTAAGTATAACCTTTTAGAACAACTTGAGAAGACGTCTACTAAGATTTTGATCTTAGACCTTCTCGAGATTTCCAATGTACATAAGGACATCCTGTATCAAACTCTTCAGGGGTCGGGAGTGCCTTTAGAAGTCGATCCGGCGTACCTTCAAACCGCGGTGGCAAATATTGCACCAAGTGAGCATCTCACTTTCAACCATAGGGAGGTCCCCTACCGAGAATCCTACACATAATCTTCCCTTATACATTGAGGTAGTGTGTTACCCGCAGAAAATCAAAGGGTGCTTGTGGATAACGGATCTGGATTGAACATCTGCACACTTAATTAGTCAAACAATTAGGACATACGGAAGAAGATCTTGAGTCCCATATCATCACTATCACCGCATACGACAACGCGGAAAGAGAGTCAGTAGGCACCATTACGCTGCAATGGAGGTGGGCCCCACTTGCCATCAGAAAAAGTTTCACGTCTTAGACTTGGAACTTCCATATAATATGCTTCTAGGCCAACCATGGATCCATGTCATGCAAGCAGTGCCATCAACATTTCATCAATGCATTAAGCTGAAGCATGAGGGACATACAGTAACAATACCAGGAGACTCAGAGCCCTTTGCTCATTGTAGAGCTCTTAATAGCTTTGCATGAAAGGGTACATACGCATGTCCATCCACAGATATAGTTGTCCCTCTTCATTCTGAGGCCATGGAATCTCGATTAGATTCAAATTCTCTTAGTTCTTGCACTCATGGGGCATCTACTTCAACATCTCCATTTAATTCATGGGAGATGAAAATTCTGGAATATGGCTGTGGGGAGTATAATGTACAACAAGCGCTCTTGGTTTCTGACCTCTCCTTGTCGCCCAAGACTAGAGGTCGACCTAACTACCGCTTCAGGAGACCTAGAGAGGAACACACTATTGGATCGTTCCTACCTGGAGGCTTGTTAGCTGAGGAAAAATTACTTGATCCACCTACTACTTGGGTCCCTGAGGACACTCAAACCATCTTGTTATCAAACCCCCAAAATATGAAAAATCTAGTAGAATGATTGTACTCCATGGGCTCCAAAGGCCTAGGATGTGGGAGGAATGAACAAGGACAAAGGAGAACTAGTCCCTCTTCCACATTTCAAAACATAAATATATGGCATTGGGATTCACCCTTACGGAGCACACCCCAACGATCAAGATGCGACTTGTTCTAAGCATGAGGATAGCTCTGATTATCTAGACAGCGATACAGATTCCTGTTGTAGCCAATATGAGGATCTGGCCTCCACGAACCTTTTCATGAATAACGTTGTCCTAACCATCACCCCTATTGAACCAACACCCTTGACCTTGTATACCCCTCCCTTGTTGAATGGGACCAACAACGTCACGTGCCACTAGATTTATTTGAGAACGATGAGGCTATTGCAGAGTTCATGGGCATAAGGGATACAATTTCCCATTGGAGATCACAAGAATGGTTTCTTTTATCGACTTAGACACCTGCGCCTACTTCGGCGAGGAGGCTGAACTTCGTGGTCAGCAAAATTTAAAGAAAGTGAGGGCAAGAGTTCTAAAGAAAAGCCTCGGCAAAAATCGAAGTCCAAGTCACACAGTGAAAACCTCTTTGAGGCATTGGCTGACAAACAAATAAGAAAATCAAAGGACAACACAAGTGACCACGCCAAGGATGAAAATCTCGTAGAGACATCCTTGGATGAATATCTCAACCTACCTCCCGATCCTACGCGTATGGAGGATTTATCAAAATTGTTAGTTGAAGAAACCATTGATGTCAATATTGGTACCGAAGAAGATCCCAAGATAGTAAAATTGGGAGCATCACTCTCAACCAAAGAACAAAAGACGTTCACTATGCTACTGCGAGATTTTATTGATGTGTTCGCATGGTCTTACAAAGACATTCCCGACTTAGATTCAACTTTGGTCGTGCATAACCTGGTTGTGCACGCAGACGCTAAGCCTATTAAACAAAAGCTTCGAAAGATGCACCCAAGAGTGGCCTTGTTAGTTAAAGAAGAATTGGAAAGGTTGCTTGCAGCAGGATTCATCAGGCCAATTGATTATTCTGAATGGATATCAAACATTGTTCATGTCCAGAAGAAACCTATTGGTATCCGAATTTGCACAGATTTTAGGGACATCAATAAAGCTTTCCCTAAAGATGACTTTCCGTTGCCCAACATTGACATGATTGTTGACTCGACCGCAGGGTACGAAATGCTATCCCTTATGGATGGATTTTCGGGTTATAATCAAATTAAGATTGCTGAGGAAGACCAACACAAAATAGCTTTCACAACTCCTTGGGGCACCTTCTGTTATCAGGTGATGCCATTTGGCCTTAAGAATGCGGGAGCAACTTATCAGCGGGTCATGACAGTAATATTTCACGATATGATTCATGACATCATGGGAAGGACTACGTAGACGACATCTTGGGAAAGTCCAAAACAAGAGAGGATCATCCTATCATTTTGTGGCGTATCTTTGAACGCGTACGTGAATACAAAGTCAGGCTAAATCCAAAGAAGTGTGTCTTCGGTGTGCTATCTGGGAAACTATTAGGCTTCATCCTGTCAAGACGAGGTATTGAGGTAGGCCCTGCCAAAGTGTCTGCCATCACATAAATGCCTCCACCTGAGAATATCAAGCAACTGCATAGCTTGCAAGGGAAAATTCAAGCCATTCGCCGCTTTATCTCCCAGCTTGCAGATAAATGTCACTCATTCACTCATTTTCTTAAGAAGGACATCGCTTTCATCTGGGGACCTGAGCAACAACAAGCCTTTGCTTTGCTTAAACAGTACCTGGCTAATCCACCTGTCCTCATGCCCTCCCACTCCGGGAGAACCACTTTTGCTCTATATTTCCGCTATGCAATACGCTATTGGTGCACTGCTCGCCCAATATGACCTTAGCCATAAAGAGAAAGCAATGTACTATCTGAGTCGCACCCTCATTGCCTATAAACGTAATTATCCTCAGATTGAAAAGGCTTGCTTGGCCGTTGTTTGTACCTTTCAGAAACTTCACCATTACCTGCTAAATACTAAGACCAAGCTCATATCCAAGGTCAACCCACTCAAGTATTTGTTGTCCAAACCCGCCCTCACAAGTAGAATGGCTAATTGGATCATTCTACTCAGTGAGTTTGATATAGAATTTGTCCATCAAAAATCAGTTAAAGGACAAGTACTTGCTGACCAGCTAGCGGAAGCACCTTTGCAAAGCACAGAACCTTTGAGTCTGGATCTGCCAAATGCATCTTTGCTCTACATTGAAGAATCTATCGTATGGCAGATACATTTTGATGGATCTTTTACGTTTCATGGTTCAGGTGCAGGAGTGGTCCTTATTACTCCTTCGGGTGATCCTATACCGCAGGATTTCTGCCTGGCCTTCCCTTGCACAAACAACATTGTGGAATATGAAGCACTCATTGCAGGGATGAAGCTAGCCATCAAGTGGAATATTCAACATGTTAAGGTTGTAGGTGATTCACAGCTAATCATCAAACAGGTTAATGACGAGTATAAAGTTAAGGATGACAAGCTCATACCTTACAAGAAGTTGGTGGAAACTCTGAAGGAGTATTTTGTGCGCATGACCTTTGAGCAGATCCCAAGAGTGCAGAACAGATCGGCAGATGCTATGGCAATGGTGGGATCTATGCTTTGTATTCTGCCAGGGAACAATGATATGCCATTTTTTGTAGAAAATCTACACCAGCCCGCATATGACGTATCGGAATCTTTCCTGGCTTGTGAGGTTGTTAGTCCCTATTCCCCGTGGTACGAACCCATTTTCACCTATCTTAAGGATAGCACTTTCCCTCCAATATCTCCCGTTCTGAAAAGCAAAGCCTGATTCTCCAGATAGCCCGTTACACCCTTTTAGGAGGTACACTTTATCGTCGTGGCTACGATGGGAACCTGTTACATTGTCTGGATGTGACAGAGTCAATCCAGGCAATTAAAGAAGTACACGAAGGAGTATGCGGAGCACATACAAATGGAATGGTCTTGGCTAAGAAATTGTTAAGAGTAGGTTGCTATTGGCCCACCATGGAAACTGATTGTTGTAATTAAGTTAGAAAATGTGTGCTTTTCCAAAAGTATGGAAATTTCATCCATGCTCCATCGCAACCATTGCAACCAATCACTACCCCGTGGCCATTCTCCAAGTGGGGACTTGTTCTAATAGGGAATCTTACTCCTACCTCATCTGATGGTCATACACATATCATCACAGCTACAGAATACTTTACAAAATGGGTGGAGGCTGTCCCTTTAACCTATGTCACAGGAGCACAAATTTCTAAATTCATCATGAATCATATTATTTGCCGATATGGTATCCCTGGAGCCATTGTCACAGATAATGGGAAGTCATTTAAGAAAAAAACTGTGAAAGGTCTTTACCAACGGTTCCAAATCAGATTGAAATGGTCCACACCATATTACCCTCAGGGTAATGGACAAGCTAAGGCAACAAACAAGACTTTGGTAAGGATAATGGAGAAGATGGTTAGCAACACTGGTTGAAATTGACACCTACAAATCCACCCAGCCCTCTGGGCCTACCGAACATCAATTCGCACTCCTACGGGTGCGACGCCATATTCCCTAGTGTTCGGGATAGAATCTATCATCCCTTTAGAGATTGAACTCCCATCCCTGCGAATTTCTCTTCAAGACTATTTGGATAAGGATGAAGATTACCGAGTGGCAAGATTGGTTGAGTTAGAGCTCCTAGATGAGAGGCGCATTCGCACTCTTAATCACCTGAAGGCATATCAACACAAAATCTCCCACAACTACAACAAGAGAATCATCCCTCGCCAGTTTGAGGTGGGTGATTTAGTTATGAAGGAGAACTAGTTCAACACCAGAGCAGAGCGAGAAAAGAAAGGGAAGTTCGAACCACACTGGTTAGGACCCTATTTCATAGTTGCCAAGTATGGCACAGGGGCATACAAGTTGGCTCACCCCAATGGTGACGAGCTCCAGGAGCCCATGAATGCCATGCATCTTAAGAGGTTTTATGCCTAAACATGGCACAAGAAAGTCATAAAAATCACAAAAAAATATTAAAACATCAAAAAAAAAAATCAAAAAAAGAAAAAGAGAAAACATGTCGTCCACTAGTGAAAACCACGCAATTGTGGTACTTTAGACAAGTCCTTGGGTGATAACTAGTTTCCGGCGCCTCGGGAGGATTTGTTGTTCACAAGCATTTTGTATTAGAAGGGTAGTTGTCTTTGTCCTGGACCTAGTTCTACCTTCGAGTTTCCTTGTGCACACCATCTAGTCCAGCCTTGATCTGGCTTTGCCTTCTTCTATTCGCCTGTAAGGTACGTGGTCTTTCGTTATTTCCCATATTATGCTAGGGGCCACTCAACGACTTCACCTTCTTGTTCATAAGCGCATGGCTTCTGCCCTTATATATTCCCCACCTAACACTGGGGGCATCCATGCTTTCTTGGTTACCTGCACATAGCTTTGGAAAACTGTTAAAAACACAAAACAATAGAAAATTGTTTCGAGAAAAACACAAAAACATAGAAACATTGTTTTGAGAAAACACAAAAATAATAGAAAATTGTTTCACAAAACACAAAAACAATAGAAAATTGTTTCACAAAACACAAAAACAATAGAAACATTGTTTTGAGAAAACACGAAAACAATAGAAAATTGTTTCAAAACCACAAAAAACAATAGAAAATTGTTTCACAAAACACAAAAACAATAGAAAATTGTTTTAGACAACACAAAAACAATAGAACATTGTTTCAAGAAAAACACAAAAACAATAGAACATTGTTTTGAGAAAACAACAAAAGCAATATATATATATATATATATATATATAAAATCTAAAAACAAGGCAAAATTTTTCAAAAAATTCCTAAAAAGTAAAACACCCTACAAAATGGTAACTTGATTCTTACGGCTGAAACTTGTGTCTTCCGCATGGTATTTTCTCCATATCATGTTGGTTTGTCTCACATCTTCCCCTATTAATACGACTCGCGGATCACTGGATTCACAACCATTCACAAAAGCTAGCTACTTACTTCGTCTGTACTTTGGGGCACTTTTGGTTTCCTGGTGTTGTTTCGTTGCGCACAAATACTTTTCATGGACCCCGTGTCCATTTTCATTTCCCCTTGCATGTATCCTTGCTTGGGGCATCATTTTTAACCCTTTTTCGTTAATCACGAACTTTTGGATCTCTTCAGCACTGATAACAAAACATTTGTACAACTGTCTTGACCGTTGTTGGGTTAGATATGTGCGTTCGTACTTGTTTTCCCTGTTATATGAGCTTTTTTCCTTCTCGTATTGCATTGCATTATTGTATGTTGCATGGAGTTGGTACTTTCAGCAATGGACGATTGTTCGTAGTATGACTTTTCATGTCATTCTACCTTTTTCGTATGCTTATATTTTTCATAAGGACCGATGAGTAGTTAGTTCCATATGGTCAAGATCGATACATCAAATTGCGTTCTCCCCCCCAAAAAATAAAGCGGTAGAGGTAAGCCTTTTCTCCCTCATCCCATCCCCTTTCTTCTCAGGAATGCGATCTTGGAAAAAAAATTGGCCTCAACGGAGAATGACCCGCTGACCAGGTTGACCGTTTGGACGCGGTAGAAGGTTTGGGATTTGCGACCCCTGAATGTGGCAGTGAAGTCGAGAACGGGGGGGGACGGGTGGCCGGCTTTTTTTTTGATGGAACGTGCGAGGAGCCCAGCGCACACACATGGAGGGCGCCAAGGCAACGCCACAAACAGCATGATCCTGATGACAACGGAACAGGGAGTCCGCCACACGGGCTGCGTGTCCCCCCCCCCCCCTTGCGAGCCTCTCTATCGCACGCATTCTTCTTGGACCTCCCTCTTCTATCTTTCTTCGGTGGAGCTGCCCCCCCCCCCGATATCGACTTCTGTCATCATTTCGTTCCCACCACCGTCCCCCACCGTAACAATCTCACTCTAGAGGTCCCCACCCAACCCCCCCGGCCTTCTCTCCTCCTACTATTTGTTTTTTATTCTTCAAAACTCGTAAATTAAGATCTTTGAGCGGTGGCACACTCTATGCCACCCCAAAGAGGGCGCAAAATGGAGACACCTATACCTTACGGCCCACGAATTTACAATAATATAAAGCGGAGATACCGCTAATGAGCCCTTATGCAAATCAAAGGACCTTATCGTCAAAAAACACTATTTCCCTCATATCATCATTAATTAAATACACTACGCTATTAATTAGTTACGATCCACAACAAAGACCAGAAGTAACGGAAATGCAGTGAGTTGGGAATAAAGCACATCACAGGGACTAGACTGACGTAATTAGTAGAATAAGTAATAGGCCCGTGTCCCGGAGGTAATAAGTAAAGCTATAATATTAATTGGTCACGAGGGGAAGATGCTCAGACAGCCGCCATCAATCCCCTTATTAATATCCTAAATCGCACTAATATTCTTCTAATTGGCTTCTATAAGCTTACACCTACATATTAATTAATCACATTGATAATTAAAATACCCCCAACTCCCATGACTTGCTAAACATGTATTAAACCCTTCTAAAGTAAGGTTACCTTTAATAAAGCAACCTTATCCATTCCTAATCATGTTTTACCTTTATTCCACGTTCATGAGAATGTGTTGAATCCTTTATCCTTTGGGCTATATAAAGACCCCTCCACCTACCTTTTTACTTACACCTAAACTTTCTAAGAGAGTAAATGCAAATCATATAGCAAAGAGACTAAGAGCTTGCACTTTGCCCTTTTGAGAGTTCATCATCTTGAAGAGTTAAGCCTCTTTCTTAAAGTGCTTGGGTCATATGGGATGGTGTCAAAAGGGTCTTGTGCCCACCCCACTTTGATTCGCCCCATTAAGAGGTTATTTGGAACCATTAACGGACAAATATTTGATAGCCCCCCCCCTGGAGCTTACTTTAGGTCATTTCATTTATGTGTGTTAGAGAATAGAGGGTTTCGATATTTAGCATTGGTAAGGTTGCAAAGGGTGTCTGGATGACTGCTCGCTTCTAACCCTTGTTTTAATTCTTATCATGATGGTTTGATGGCCTTTGGTTCGCGAAATTTGTAGAAAACTATTAGGTGGTTTAGTTTGTTCTTTGTTTAGCTGAAGCAAAGTAGACATGCACACAGTATAGACCAATAACCAATTAGTAATATAATATAGTCCGTTTTTTACACTAGAGGTCTGTAGAGAACAAGGCACGAGCGGAGCGCGCGAGGCACACAGCGGAATATTAGCGTGCGGCGATCCAGGCATGGTCCTGAGGGCTGGTCCCTTCGGGGCCGCGGCTGCAGACGCCCTGCTGATTCCCCCACGGCGCGACGGAGCCCGTCCGGGATCGCCCGCCCGTCAGCCTGAGGGTGGCTCGCCCACGTAGGTACTGCGCTTCGCCCACGCGGAGCGTCGCTGACAGGGCCATGGTTCGAGGACGTAGAACCTAGGTAGACCGCAGTAATGCTAGTCGCTTAATCTTATATGAACTATGAAAATCGTCTAAGTATCCAAGACTAGAATCAAGTCAGAAATGAGAGAGGATAAACCAAACGCCTTGAGAAGATCCTAACAAAGAGGGCAGCAGAACCAGCCAAGGGATAAGGCGCCGGGCACACGGCAGGACAGACGGAAGGACTTCTTACAGGAACGCGGAGATTTAGCTCAAACGTACAAGGAAGCATACAAGATACCCACGCGCTTTTAAATATTACTGACAAGAATTCTCTGTCCATAGGAGGTCTGCAGAAACCACATGGACCTCATATCAAAACACGAGCCTTATAGATGCTCGGAGTAGAAAAATATAAATTAATTGTTTACACCAAAAAATAATATATTATTAATATAATAATGAATTCGTTATAATTAATATAATATTATTATACATATGATTAGTTATTTTATATATTCTAAAAATATTATAATATTCATAATAATTACTAGTATTTTATTCTTACATGTAAATAGAAATGCATAATTAATATTCTATAAATATATAGTATATATAATACTAAAATATTTAATATATTACATAACATATATGATCAAATAATAATATAAATTATATCATATATATAGTATAACATATTTATTTTAAAAAATATTATATTATTAGTAATGACATATGTATTATATTCAAAAATTATAATATAGTGGTATGGATTAATATTACATTTATTAATAATTAAAATAATATATAAAATATTAAGAGTGAACTATTAGATAATTAATATTATCTATTATTATTAATGATAATTAATATTATATAATATATAGAAATAAATATATTATTTCTATAAAAATATAATATTATGGGAGAAAGAGTGAAAATGAGAGAGAAAGAGAGCAGAGAGGGAGGGAGAATGTGAGAGATGGCGAGTGAGATAGAGAGGGGGGGGGAGAGAGGGAGGGAGAGGGAGAAGGATAAGTGACAAAGGCAGAGAGGAAGGGAGAGGTAAAGGGAGATAAAGGGAGAGGGAGAGAGAGTGAGGGAGAGGGAAAGATAGGGAGGCAGAGAGAGAGAGAGAGAGAGAGAGAGAGAGATGTAACAGAGTAATCATATTTATATCAATTCACTGTTGCAATTTTACAATGTATGGAGCACTATTATATAGCCATCCAAATAGGAAAACCAACCTCCTATTTTACAAGGAGTACAAACAATGAAAAAACCTGTATTAATATATTGTTATTCATTTTTTTATAATAATATATTAACTAACCTTATGGTAAAACACATGTGAACACTATATTCCTAACGTTACTCCGTTAGTGTTTACATGATAGAAAAACATTCACACTTCTTTCTGTAGTTTGTCGCATGTGCTTGCTCATGATCTTGGTACACACTCGAATTGAAGGTAAAAGAAGGAACACATCAACTTCTTATGAACCATGCACTGTAGGGAACACATTTGACTAACGAGGATGGGAACACAATTAGGAATCATCTACTTATCAACCAGACACTCTAAGGAACACATCTAACCTAACATTGTGGGAACTCAAGCAAGAACACATCTGTACATAATTCAATGGTTTTCCAAAGGCTAACCATAAACCTAGGTATGAATAGGAACACATCTGACTGTTCAACCTCTTCAAGACTCATGATGCTCCATTTCACTATGTTATATTTCTTCACTATGTTATTGCATTAGTGAATAATGTAGGAATATCCACATATACCAGTGAACATGAACATACCTCGTCTGTTTTTATTTTTCACACTACGCTGAAAAATTGAAAACAAGCACACTTCACACATGTGCCACCAAATCAATGAAGTGGCCTTGTCGTTGGCAACTGATGAGAGGTTGTTGATTGACCTCCAACCTTCGATGCCTGCATCCGCCAATGTCACGCTGCTAGTTCAGCCTGATTTGGATATGAAGCTCAACAATTTCTACATTGGGTTCATTTGTATAACTTCCCCCCCCTGTAATGTGAAATATTTTATTTTTCGAATGCCGAGTAAAATTTAAAATGTGTCTATAAGGAATTTTTTTAACAAACTTTTTTACAATGTTAAGAAATAAAAATGACTATTGACAGTACTCGACTCTTCAATAAAGATGGGATACAATAACCACTTTTGACACAAAATGACAACTTATATGATTTTCATATGACTATGTGAAAGGACTTTTTAAAATTAGACATGACAAGAAGACTTTACAAAATGATTAAAAAATAATAATTTAAGGTTACCTTTTAATGCAACTATAATACTTAAACAATTTTGACCCAAACGATACAAAGATGTTAAGACTTATTTTGACTCAAAAGTAATATATTAGGAATAATTTTTAAGCAACCCATTTACACGTTGACTCTAGACTCATATTGTAACTTTAATAAACACTTAAACGATACTCACAATTGACACTATAAAATATCCACTTAACAAAAATGACTCCTTTATCACAAGCATAATGTTCAAATAATGTAAATTGTGAGCAGACAATAACCACAAAATGAATGTATAGACATTGATAAATAATATGCTATTGACCAAATATTATACTATTGTCAGACTTGGCATGATGAAAATTTAATTATACCATACCGTAGAGGTCAAAAAGGTCAAAATTACTGCATGGTAGGAAATTTGAAGCTAGATATATGGTCAATTTCACTTATGTGAACGTCCAACATATGAAGAATTTCGCTACATCCGAGTGAAGAGAAACGTGCCAAATGGGAACCAAGACACGCTGACAGCTTGATGAATCTAAAATATCCTTCACACATTCAAGATTTTTATGGTTCTCCAGGTGTATGTAAGCCTAAATCAAGATTTTGGACGTATCATTCATGTGAGACCATTGATAACGCCAAACTATGTGAAACCCCACACCTGGAAGATGGACTACTAAATATGGATCAAATGCCAAACAATATGATCGGAATGATACTTTGATCACAACCTCATCCAGTGTAAACTATACTTAGAATCCTTGTTGGAATTTATGCGCAACCATCTGAAAAAATAAATAAATGTCGCATATATTTCTGACAAGACGCTTAGGAAACATAAGCGCTAAATATCCCTTTGTTTGATAATTGTACTATATGGAGAAGAATTCCAATCATCGATGATATCAATGCTAAGGAGACCTAATGAAATTGATTTGCACAACAGTAATATTGTTTTTTGATCATTTAGATAAAACTCCCTCAAGGTTCTATTTCCACTGACTACACAAGTGTATGCAGCACACGTGATTTGGAAATGTCTCCTCGAAAATATTTGACAATGAAAACACATTCATCGCTCTCATTTCCTTCTCGTTTTCAAATTTGCTGATTTATTTGCAAATATTGCTCTATAAATAATTTTTCGTCTGCTGGGCATATACACATTAAAGATGCTCCTTTGACATATTTCAAATAATCATGGCATTCATAGACCTTGACACAACTTACTGTGATAACAAATCACAGGTTTGGATCAGACTTATAGAAATGTAAGAGAATTATAATATTTGTATTAATTCATTGTTGTAATTTTACAATGTATGGAGCACTATTATATAGCCATCCAAATATCCCTACTGGTATGATTGGGGTCAGCCTTCCTCAAAAGAAATGACAACAAAATTTTAAGCACCCATTTTCCAACGATAAATGACCAAGGTAACTTCTCCAAAGAAATATGCATAGGTGTATCACAGCCGAATGGATGAGAGTGATAAAAAATTGGATTAGTAATACCTTAAATTTTTGAACACGAAAATTATTCTTTCAATTAAAACTCATCAATTTATTGTGGTAATAAATAAGGGTTGCCCCTCCATGTATTATCAAAGCATCATACCACTTAAAAGAATTCATCCACCACTCAACCTGCTCTGATACCAGTGTTAAAAACTACACAATAATGTCAGAAATAAACATCGAATATTATAATATGCAAGTTGAATTCATTCGGGATGTCTTATTCATGATTGATGAGTTACATATATAAACCAATTAACCCCTACAATCGTGGAGTCAAACATGATCTTCAATCCCTACATAATCTCAAACCCATCTCCTAATATCTCTCTAATATCCCTTTATTATCTCACACAACTTTAGCTACGTTAGTTGTTCTCACAACTCACCAATATAATTAAACTATTACAATATTATATGAGTTGTTTATATCACAGCTAATATATTACAAATACACACATAATATTAATGTTCACACTAACATATAAATTTCTAACATATATGTGGTTTTGTTTTCCTACCTAATCGTTCTTTTCCTTCTGGGATACACTGGCCTAATAATCTCTCTTAAGTGCCTTGAGAGCACACAGTTGTCAAACTTTGACTAGTGATAGCTAAAAAACCATGGTGCCTAGGAATGTCTCATCTAAACATACAGATGTGAATCTGGTCCACATAAAAAATTCTCTCGGTTTCTCCCATTTATCACTCATTTGTTTGTGGTGGTGGTCAATGAAACATTTCAAAAACCTTCAATTAACATCAGTATCAGGATATCTAGAGTGATATTTTTCAATTAGTACATAGTGACATTAAATTGATGGTTCCCTCATGTCCAATTGAGTTGTTAGACGTTATTGGTGATGTCATTCCACTTCCCAACCATCACGGTCATTCGAGGCTACACCGGTTCAGAGATGGATCTTAAACACCCCAAGATGAAAAAGATGTCAAACTTTGATGGTTGATAACTAACAAACTGTGGTTCCCAGGAATTTCTCATTTGAACCTACAGATGCACACTTATGTTGGCATGTAGGCCTAGTATGTGTTTTCATTGATGCAAAACAACATTAATGACAACGTGAATGTTGTAGGATGATAGTATGATGTTGTTCATGGTGCAAACATGATGGTTCATATGGTTCTCAACTGTTAGATTGGGATTCAGTGATGCATGCTTGCTCTAGCAAGACCATACAAGTGCCTAGGAGGTGTTGCTTGGTAATATGAGCTTATTGGATGCTTGGGAAGCATGTTGACATGATGAATATCATGATTTGAGGGTGCTTGAGTACTCAAAGTAGTGTTATAGTGCAGGTACATGTGATTCTCCATGTTATAGGTGCTCATTGCGAGTAGGTATGCTTATTTAGAGGTGTGAGAGAGTGTATTGGAGCCATTTGAGCTCATGGATACATGCTATCAGCTGTATCATGTCATATGATGTATTTTTGGATCATTTGTAGTGGTTGTATGTTTAGTTATTACACTCTTTCAGTTGATACTAGTTTCTATAGTGAAAATTCCTAAAGTAAGGCTATGTAAATGAGATAGGTTGGAGAGATTGAGGTATGACATTGACTTTCTGATGATTGGAGATGTTAGTGTGATGTGTCATAGTGTTCTCAACAACATTTCAGGTCCCTATGATGTGTATTTTTTCATAAATGGTTGTTTTGTAAGACACATATTTCATGTTTAGTTATTACATTATTTCAGTTGATACTAGTTGCTACCGTGAAAATCCCTATGGTAAGGTTATGTAAATGAGATAGGCTAGAGATATTTAGGTATGGTATTGACTTTCTAATTATTGGAGATGTTATTTTGGTGTGTCATAATGGTCTTAGCCTAATTTCAGGTCCTCATTGTGTATTTTGTTGAATATGGTTGTTTTTGTAAGACAGTGAAAAACAATGCAAAATCCAACTCGAAATGTAACTTCAGATGCTCGTTGTAAATAATGTGCTCTATATGGGACCTTGAGCCTTTCAGGTAATCTTCTAAGGTGACTCAAGAATGTTTCAGAAGAAGAATGAGGTCAATTGATCTTCACATTTTTATGAATGAATGATATGAAGGTAAGATGGTCTAAAACCCTAGTTAAACCCTTGTTAGGAGTAGTTGTCAGAAGAGGGTGAATTGTAACCCACTTTTTTATTGATTCATCTATTCCAACTTTTTAGAAATGTATGTTTGAGGTCATGGGTGATGTGTGGGCCCCACCTAAAAATGGTAGTATCTAAAGAGTTTTAGTTTAAGGAAAAGTTGCCAAATGAGGTATGGAATAAAATTCCATTGTGGAATCCATGTGAGTTTTTCTTGATGTCCATGGAAGTTTTAGGACATGTTATTATAGTTTCATGAGGTTTTGAGGTCCAAACATGTTGACTAGTCAAAGGGCAGTAATAGGATCTCAAATAGCAGGGTTCAATAAATTGGCTATAAATTGAGCTACATGTGGATTCCTAAGATGATTCAAGTTGTGGTGTAAATATGATTCAGAGAGATTTCCATTGATATATGGTTTTCCTCTTGATGAGGTCATATGACAAGGTTTCCAGGGCATTCTTTGAGAAATAAGGTGTTTGGTAATTTAGGACAAGATTTGTTTTTATTCAAGTTTGATGTTGTTTAAAGCATTATATGGATTGGGTTATGATTCATGTTACCTAGAAAGTGAAGAGGAATGAATTTTTTATCTAATGAATCCATTGGAAGATCTTGAATGAATCTATAATTGATTCTATGAGATAACCTTTGGAAACAACAATTTTTGGTAGGTTGATTTGGTGAAGGAAAATATGGTTGTGGTTTGAAGTTAAGGATGTTTCATGGCTTCAAAGTGATTTTGTGGTCAGATGAAGGTTCCATGGTGTTGATGGGTACATGAAACAACAACTTTGAAAGATACAAAGATTAATGGGCCCAGTAAATGAAATATTTTGATTGGTTGATTAAATTTGTGACCATGTATGAATGTTAAATATGATGTATTACTCATATGTAAGGGGTTATGGATCATTACTAATTTTTGATTTGATGCAAGGGTAATTTTAAATTTGTGCCAATGGGGTTTTGAGCCATTTTTGGCACATGTAATAAGGTTTTTGGCTATGCCAACCTACTTGGGTCAAATCTAACTATTGTAATTAAAATTTATGAATGTTATATAGTTGTATGGGTTGAAAATATGATGAGGAATCGAACTCCTTTGGGTAAAGAAGAAGAAATGACTATAAAATTCAAGTTTGAGCTCATTTTGTGAGCTAGTCTTGCATGGGGGAGTAGTGTAACCTAGAGGATAGTTATTTACATGTATGAAGACATGATTTGAGGGAAGATCAAACATGTTTAATATTGAGGAAGATATGACAACATGAAAACAAGAGTATGGAGAAAATACAAGTAGAGAAAGTGGAAGAAAGAGTAAGTTTGATGCCCTAGGGTATGAGCTAGGGTTTGTGAGTTGAATTAGTGATCTCCATCAGTTTTCACAGTATCATTATTAGAGATAAAACATCTTTAGGTGGCTGAGTTTTTTCTTGGTCATCCTTAGGGGTTGTAGCCTCCTTGTGGAGTGGGTGCTTCACTAAATTAGGGGTCGGTACTCCTTGTAGAGTTGGTGCTCTACTAAACTAGGGGTTGGTGCTCTTTGTGGGGCTAGTGCCTCACTAAATTTGAAGCATGACAATATATTGTTTATGTTTCAGTGGGTTTTCTTTCCCATGAGGGTTTCCCACTTAAATATTATGTCTATGAGCTCTCTTACATGTGTTGTGGTTCTTTGTTGATATAGTGCACATTTATTACACTATGATTGAATGTGTGTGAATGGATAAATGATGTTACATGTTGAATTTAATGGTAAATAAAGTAAGAAATTTGTGGGACTAATTCACCCCCCCCCCTCTCAGTCCATTTTTCTTCTAAAAACTTAGTCTACCTACAAAATCCTCTCTTCATTTCTCCAATATATATATTTCGTTTGTTCATGATAGTGATGATTTCAACATGGTAAACACTTTCAATTAACATCAATGTCGGGGAATCTAGGATGATATTTTGAAATTAACACCTCATGGAACTAAAACCGATTATTCACACATATCTAAGTGGGATGTAAAACAACATCATTGGTGTTGTTCCGCTGCCCTATCATCTTGGTCTCTTCCGGGCTACACCAGTCTAGCTGATGCCTCTTAAGCACTAAGATATCAAAATAATGTCAAACTATTGATGGGTAATAACTAGTAAACCGTGGTGCATAGGAATTTATTTTCTAAATCTATAGTTAAACATTTTAGCTTACTTAAAAAATCCTTTCAATTTATCCCATTTATCGCTCATTTAATCATGGTGGAGACAAATAGAATGTGGAAAAAATTATTCAATCAACATTAGTGTCAGGGTATCTAGGGAAATATTTTACAATCCACACCTTGTGGCACCAAACAGATAGCTTCCACACATCTGGGTGAGATATTAGACACTATCGGTGGTGTCTTCTTAACAACACATATTGTCTCAATCATTTTGGGCTAAACCAGTCTAGCGATGTCTTTTAAGTTCCCTAAGAGAAAACATTTGTCAAAATTTTATGGGCAATAACTAGAAAACCATGATGCATGGGAATATCTCGTCTAAACCTACAAATCCATATCATAATCTGCATACAAAATCATTTCTCAGTTTTTCCCATCTCTCAATTATTTTTTTGATAATGAAAGTGAATGAAAATTTGCACAAACCTTCGATTAACATCAATTTTGTTGGGTTTATAATATTATGCGGGAAATTACTTATTTAAGAAACCCGCAAAAGATTGTATATTTTTGGTTTATAAATTAGATTTAAAATATAAGAATTACATGGATCCACTATTACTATCGGTACGGTGCTCTAAAATATAAGAGTGACCTTAAATAAGTCACCCACCTTGTATAAAATGAGGTGATATCATTAGAGATCGGTTATAATGATGATATGAAAAATACCAAGCGTAACATATTAATGTGAGAAATATGTGCGAGATGATTATAAGTACATGATGTGAATGAGGTAAATATCATGAGCGTATCCATGAGTTAATTTTGTAATCCCTTCTTGAAGGTTTAATTGCAATGGATCTGTGAAATAGTGGGAGTGTTGGGTGAAATTTTAGTTCTCAATAAAGATAATTAATTTTTAGTGGGGTTTTTTACCTTCCATGGGTTTTCTCATTTATATCTTGTCCTCATTTACCTTTTGTTCATGGTGTTTGCATTCTGTATTATAAACTTCTAAATCTATGCTTTTAATTACTGCACTTCATAAACTATACTCTTTGGTAGATTTTTATTTTGGATTTATAATTTGAAACACTATACTCATCGCTTAAATTTCCTAACAAATTTCAAGGAATCTAGGGTGATATTTTTTAATTGAAACCTTGTGGTATTGAATTGTTGGTTCTCGACATATCTAATTAGGTTGTTAGAAACTTTCCGTGATTTCGTTCCACTACCCAACTATTCCAATCCGTCCGAGGCTACACTAGTCCTATACAATGTCTCTTAAGCAACCTAAGAGAAAAAAGTTGTTAAACATTAACTGGGTGATAACTAGCAAACCATGGTGCCTAGGAATGTCTTATTTGAGCTTACAAAAAAAATCAATTAACATTAATGTCAAGGCATCTATGGTGGATATGTTTTTCAATCGATACCTTGTGGTGTTAAAATAAATTTTCTCACATGTCTGGGTGAGATGTTAGATGATATTGGTGGTGCCATTTTCGTTGTCCAACCATCCCAACCCTTCTGGGACTATATTGGTTTGGAAATGTTTCTTAAGCTCCCTAGGAGCGAAAAGTAGTCAAATTTGGACTAGGTGATAACTAGCAAACTATGGTGTCTAGGGAATGTATTGTCTAAAGTTACATATGTGCATCTGTTCTGCCTATTAAATTTTCTCCCGATTTCTTCCATCCCTTCATTTGTTTGTTCATACTGGTGACGGCGAATGAAACATGCGGAAAAAACCTTCTATTATTATGAGTGTTAGAGATTAAAATTGTTTAAATTTTTTTTAATACAATATAGGTTGTGAACTGAGAATTTGTTCTTGTCAACAAGATGTTGAAAATAAGAATTTTTCTATAATATGGTATCTCCCTATTCAATTCTCTCTCTCTCCCATTCAATATAGGTGGTGAAATGAGAATATGTAAGAGACAAAAAGAACGTTAAAAAGATAAATTTCATATGATATAGGTGGTGAAATGATATTGTGTTATTTTTACATACAATGTAAAATAGAGAATTTTCATACAATATGATATCTCCTTCTTCCATCCTCTCTTTACTCTCATTCTCACTTACTCTTCCTTCCCACTCCCACTCCCACTCCCTCTCCCTCTCCCTCTCTCTTCCCTCCTCTCTTCTATTCACTCTCATTTCCCTCTCTCTCCCTCCCTCTCTCTCTTAAACTCTCTTCCCTTCCCCATCACTCTCTCTCATGCTCCATCTTCTTTATATAAATATATAATGAATATACCTCTATTAATATAGTAAGATCAAGTAAACAAAAGATTAAAACCAAATATCCTAAAATAAAATATTCACTTCACTTCAAAAATAAATTTTTTTCATTAATGGTGCGAACCACGTGAAGTTTGAAGCTTGTTTGGAACTGCTAACCTACATTAATAACATTAGTAATGATTTAAATAAATAAAATTAAAGGATAAAATACTCAAACACAAAACTTAGGAATTCAACAAAATTAAGTTACAAACTATAACACTTACATGCAATTGTAAAAATTAAATCCAATGAACTATATGGGACTGATCTAATTCTTAAGGTGTCGGGTATTGCATCATGGTCAGACTAAAAATATTTCCTCAAGTTTTTATTGCACGGTCTACCACCATATTTAATCAATTGAAGATGAGATACAACAAGGTAAGAATAATGATTAATTTTTACATGAGTGTTAAAATCCTCGAACAACCACAAATTGGATTTTTCCATTGGTTATATTCTAAGCTAGGGCATACCACAGATGCAAGGGGAGGTTAGGAAGCCTGACTTAAACAGGCATTTTGACAACCAAATAAGTGTTTGGATCAAAATATGGAAACCATGGAGTTATAAATAAACCCACATGCCCTTAGAACCACAGACCATTTATGAAACATCTCTGATAGTCTTCAGATTCTCTAAAATTGACAATAAAAAAAACCCTTAGAACATAGGGATATTTCACACTTATTGGTCCAAGTATCAAATACCCACTTGTACAAAGCGGAGGAGGAAGGCCAAAAACCATTAAACCTACTGATCACTGCATCCTGTGATAAATTTTTGAAATATTCCTCCACTTTAGGGTTCTTAATGGTTACAGAGGGGATTTTCGTGGCCAAATCGACCAGGTAGGCCAAATTAATTGATGATTGTTTTCTTGATGATTGGCCGCTTTTGTTATCCAGGCACATCTTTGAAAGAGGTTTCCTTCTAATGCTGAGTCATGCCTTGATTACCCTTAGCATTGCCCCTGCAACATCCGTTATTGTCTTTGCTTTGCCCACCTGTCCCACATGAAGTCCTGATGGATTTTGAAACCCTAGGGCTAGGGCATCGCTTCTACTCAATCTTCTTCCATCCCCCATTTCTGTGCCCTCCTCCACCAAGCCGGAATCCCCCTATAGCGAAACCAAAGTCCTTCGTAGCCTACAAGCCATCACAAATTCTGCCAACGACCATTCCAATGTGCTCTATTCACCTTCACATCTTTGTAAAATTTCAACCCATCGCGACAGTCGTCCACCGTAAGATGTCTTAAAATTTTTGCTAGGGATTTACCCCCTAGGCGACATGCAAATACCCCACTCCACATACCGCGGGTAAATCAGGATATGAAATCTTGGGGGGTGGGTTTGAACCTGGGTTGTCGGCTCTACAGGCTAAGCGCCCCACCAGTTCACCACAAGGTCATCCCCATTGTGTATTCACTTGTTATTGTGAAGGTGACATGAATAAATTCTCAGCAACAACGAGGCCACATGTAGGTTTCGTTTCTTCATATGGTCGCCACTCTGCTCGCACTCGACATTATGAGTCTCATCCACCAAGCCTGCCTCAAGTCGCATCCCAACCCACATCTAGATTGGGTAATAAACAAGATGTATTGTATTTGGGATTTTGTAAGAAATGTGAAATTATAAGATTGGCCTTACAAGCCTGGAAGTTGGAAATGAAACTCATGTTCTAAATAATTGTAAGTTTGCACTAAGTGAGTCATTTCTATCATTTTCTTCAAATTTATTTTTAAATTGTAATTTGAAATTTTGTTTTAATATTCTCATAAATTTTAATTATGTTTATGGATCTTCACATTGATTAGTTCATCATTAATTTTTTGGGGGAAAAAATGAATATGGGAAAAAACTATGAAATTGATTAGTCTAATCTATTATCCATAATTAAATACAAGTCACATAACTATAATAGAATATTACAAAGAACACCAACATCCATATAAAATTTAACTCAATTTATGTATTTTGTTAGTTATTAGACAAACCTCTAGTGAATCTCAACTCGATAGAGGACATCCCAGTAGGAAGGAGGGCCCCTTGGGTCAGTCGTAAATATAAATTTGATGTGCATATTAAATTTTAAACATCAAATGACATTCATGTAATTTTCTAGACCACAAAACAATTTTTCTGTCACATGTAACACTGAATGGAAAAATCCAACACTGGAGGATCCAATGAATTAAAATATAATGACTTGAAAAATTAGTGTCAAATCACATCACATATTGTGCGTACAACGTGTTTTGAGATTATAATATTTGGAAAAGCTCTTAGTTTATTGTAAGTACTTACCCGCATTCAAATCCATACGTATATTCTTTATGGATCAATATCTCTTTGTAGTACTTACGAAAATGTTGAATGCATTATACTTGCAACTTGTATGATTGGTAATCTTGTAATGAAAGCTCCCAATTTCCATTGATAGTGGCAGTGGTAGTGGTAGTGGCAACAAGCACACACTTAGCAAATCTACATGATGAGAGAAAATCCTACATTTGACAATGTTGTACTTAGCAGATTGAACTTCAAGTGAGTGTTACATGAAATACTTCACATCACAATTTTATCTCATGTTAGTTAAGAAAATAATTATTCATTTATGCTTATTGCATAAACATGTTAAATTGTTATGCCACCTATTTAAGTGTTCAAGTGATTAGTATACTATACCGTCTACAAGATATATGATTCCAATTTTTAGAAAGATCATTAGGGAATCCTACAATGTCTCATTTGTAGTAATTAAAAGCTTAAAATAGGTAAATTTCCTTGAAACCTACAACACCATAAGTAATTTTCTTGATTAGGAATCATATGAATAGTGGTATGTGATCAGGACTATAAACATACCCAAAGTGCGTGATTTAGTGTCTACATAATAGATCCACTTATGCATGGTGCTTTTTCATTCAATTTTTTTTGGACAAGTATCTATCCTCCTTTAAAAATTACTATTTATCTATTGTCATGGCTAACAATTGTTTCCCTTTCTAAATTCTTCAAAATACTTCACATCACGATTTTATCTCATGTTAGTTAAGCAAACCATTATCCATTAATGCTTATTGCATAGACATGCTAAATTGTTATGCCACCTCTTTAAGTGTTTAAGTGATTAGTATACCGTCAAAAAGATATATGATTCCAATATTTAGAATGATTATTGGGGAAGCCTACAATGTCTGATTTGCAGTAATTAAAAGCTTAAAATAGGTAAATTGCCTTGAAACCTACAACACCATTTTAAAACTTCCACTTGGTCTGTTCCACCTTTGTCCTTCAACTGTTAAGAAATATATCATTTAGCCAATCAATAATATTTATTTCAAACTACTTGTAACATATATGGTAGGAACTGGCCGCCTTGCGGCTCTTGTTACATCAACCACTCATCACATGATTATATACAATTCCTATTATTCATCTTGATTTGAAATCTATTAGGAAAGTTTTGTTTCATCAGTATTATTGAGTGAATTAATGTATTTGTGAGAACAACTCACGTATGTACAAGAGTATAAGTTATGACATTTAATCATATTTGATAGGCTTATTAGAGTGAAAGTAGGTAAGCTAGATGAATAAGATTTAAATATTAATATTTAAGAACTCGTCGAATTTATAAATGTAAACTCTAGTCTATGAATTGAATAACTAGCAATTGCACATGAGTTGTAAACTACTTCGGAGAGGATAACAATGTTTAGTTTGTTGGAGTTGTAATTTTTTTATTATGCCTTGATGGATGTCCATACATAGTTGCAAATATCTCATTTTTCTACTGACCACATATTTGTAAGACACAATTATGATATTCACTAAAAAATATCATGTTTTTTTCATTTGGTCAAACTCTTGTCATTTATCTACTTCCTTGTTTACATTTAAATGTTCCCAAGGCATATTCAATAATCCCATTTTGTGAATATATTGCAATCATTGTAATCCATGAGATGACATATCTTTGGGGCATTTTGTCAAACAGTTCACATGCCCTTTGCATGTTTCAAAACTTAACATACATATTAAACAGAGCATCTGCAATTATAACATCCAAAAAAATACTTCCTTGTATTCCTCTATGGATTTACATATATATTTATTTTAGATACATGTAATTCAAAGATGAATATAACTTTCCACATATTTTTCATACCCCTTTACATTGTGTACTATTGACTTCATAATATACCTAGGAATCAAATTCCATTTTTTGATAGCAATGGAAAATACCACAATTTCCTTGTACTTCCATCAACACTTCTTACCACCTACCATATGTGTTTATCACATTAATACACTACATTTTTTCTCAAGAATTGAATTGAAGGGTGGACAATGTTGGGAGTGCAATGTGAATATGATTGATAATAGAAACATAGCAACATGTTATCCTTTTTGACAAATATTATAGATTCCACAACCTACCAGTTGCATACGCTTGAAAGATTCTAAAGGCCTTTTCAAAACTCATTGTGTGCATATCCTATGGTTGGTTGCATGTGGTGAAACAACTTCAAGGCATGCAAATGGAAAGTTACTTTAAAAATGTTTGTTTATGTGACATCCATTATTTAGCACTACACATCTAACATGGTGCACCTTGTTTTAATGCCAAACTATGCCTACATGTTGCTTCACATAACATTACCAATAAACTCTATAAAAACATTGTGTTTTTTAAAAAAAGGTGGAGCTTATTCTCATCTCTCACATAAATTTTTCTTGTAACAATCTTGGAGATAAACTTTGTTGTGATTTAGAAATTAACACATACATGAAGGTTCTTGACAGATCCAATAGTTGTACTGCTTTAATCAAATACCATTGATGCACCATTTAATTCCTCTATCCTTTATTAATCTCATTACCATTTGGATCTCGCCCCACCAGCACACTCTTGCATAGATGTTTGATAGATGAACATAAATTGCAGCATTTTAAAGATTCAACTAAGAAAGAAAAGTAGTTATAACTAAGCATGGCTCCATAATCTTATGTGCTTTAAAGGCACAAAGAAAAAAGATCCACATAACCACCATCAATTTTATTGGCATGTTGATGATAAAGTCTAGATTTTCCTCAAGTTAGCCTACCTGGCAAAGAATTTCAACCATGCAAACATACTGATCAATTCTAGGCATGATGTTATAAGAGGCATTTATGTGCTTCCACATTTTGCATACATATCTACCATGGCACTTGTAACAAAAACAACAAAAGTTAGTTCTCCATAAGGATTTGGTTGGTGTTATTTCCATGTTTCAAAGATCTTACTTATGCACAAGATGAGGGTATGCTAGCAAAGGTGAAGTGATCAGATTGGACATTTTTGGTTGCATTCAATGAAATATTATTAATGCTTCATGTGAAAACACATGTTCTCTTATCCGCAGTTGTGATATTTCAAGAGAAGAGGCTACGGATTACAAAGCAGACACAAATGGACTTCAGAAAAATCATTCTAAGCATTTTATCTAACAGTGCACATGCATGGTTGCATGGTAGTAAAAAAATGAAGCTTACACAATCAGGGCATGTTCCAGAGTGATTTATTAGTTCAAATAGTTTTTGAAAAAATTTGTTTCTAGGGATTTTGTCAAATAGTTCATGTGCATTATATTAACTTTGGAAATACATTTGAGAATTATATTTGAGCAACAACTCTATCTTCCATGTCAGGTGAAACACCTTTTAGGATAATGTAATGGAGAAAGGGAAATGTTCTTTTATGCAAAAGTATAACCACAAAAAAAATGTTTCAAATAGTCAATTATCATGCAATAAATTTGTTACACTTGTTCCTAAAATGACACACTACAGACATGAGGAACTATTTTTTGAGTGAATATATACATATGGCCTTGAATGAGGCATAGGTATATATTAGACATGAGGAAATTTAATGTTCAAGAATTTTCACCCATATTCAAGTATGGGTTTCCACCATGGTCATAGTGTAACTCAAATTTATTATTTTAAATCACTTCAAAATATGGTTTTCCCTCCAATTGAACATTCCAAAGAAAAAAAATAAACAAACACAAATCTAAACTACATATTAGTGAAAAAATCACAATACCATATAGTAGTTCACATGCTCCCACATTTTACATTTATATCCAACATAGCACTTGCAACTCAGAAGTCAAATCACATCACATACATTGCATGTAAGTAGGTACTTACATGCATTCAAATCCATACGTAGGTATATTCTTTAGCCTACAAAGATGTATACTTGTAACTTGTTTGATGTAATGAAAGCAATTGGAAAATCTACACCATAAAATCAAATCCTACTTTGATGTCATACTGCCCACAAATGATTCTCTGCCCACTATTTATCAGCACATGGTTTCACACTCATACTATTTACATTGTCGTCAACTCACTCTTTATCACCACGAGCTTTCACAGTAGCCTGTGATGATGACCTGTTCAAGAAAAGGTTGTTTTTTTCATAGTAGCCTAGCCACTTATTTATAAAAAATCTAGTTTGGTATTTGTGTAAATCAATTTTCAAAATTGGATTCAGTAATACTTATCCTAGTTGGAAATTGGATTTGGTATTTGTGGAAATCAATTTTGGAAACCAGATTTGGTAATAGTTGGAAGTAATGGAATTACATGTATTCGAGTTGTGAAATATGTTATCAAGGGGGCTATCAATTTTTAATAATGGTGTTCATAAGTTGTTTAAGGTGAAATAAAAAATAATTCATTATTATTTTTTTCTCAAGATTTATGCCGAAAGGAATGTATACAATGGGAAAGATCCCTCTCACAGTTAACAACGCTAGTGAAATCAAAGGTGGTAAGGGCATTGCAGAGGATATTGAAGCATGACTTGTTTAAAGCCATTAAATGTGAAGAAGGCAAAAGTGATACATGATCTATTATGGTTCGCTGAATGTAACCACCACACCAGACTACAACTCACCACATGACTAGGATGGTCATGAGACTCATACTGCATCATCATTAACTAGAAGGGAGGTAAATGACACATCAACATTAGGTAGAATTGTGCCAAGGAAAGTTGTGAGTGGAGCTTTAATGGCTAGGTTGGAAATGTACAAGGTTTTTCAGCCCCTCCTCAGTAGAGACTATACGATTGAGAACACATGAATTGATGTTAGCATGTTCACTGCCCTAGATGATGCGTTAAATGAAAGAGTTCATGTGATGAGCATTTAAACTAGAAGCAATAGAAATCCCAAGGAATATTTGTGAGATATTATACATGGATAAAATAGATTGTACTAGCCACGAAACTCACATCGCATAAACCACAATTGGCAAGGAGGTAAACAACGCATCGACATTGAGTGCATTTATAATCAAGAGAGCTACGTGTAGAGCTCTGATGGCTAGGTTTGCATGTATGACCATTTTTCATAACTCGTTGGATTAACAAGGGGCACTCCCAAAGATAGGTAGGATCTGTTACATACCAATCTCATTCTGAACTAGACACTACAGAAGCTGATACAACAATGGTGTGAGGATCACGGGGATTCATTTGAGAGGTTGGAGAAGCACGAGGGTGTTGTTGGAAGCCACAAAGTTGGTTGCGGATTTCCTGGTCGAAAATATTTGTAACGACATGCCCAGAGTGAAAAAACAAGTCGCGTATAAGCTGTCTCCTTGGAAAATACGGATGGAAAAGTGTATATGCATCGTCGAGGCTGTAGCAGTCCCCTTTTTGGTCCCCCTTCTTTCATTAGAGGACATAAAAATTCAAGAGAACATTGTGACGATGTTGTTGAATCTTTCCATCTACCACAACAACAAAGCCCTGATCATGCAAAACCTATATTTTGTGGATGTGATAATTGGCGTCCTAAAATCCTGGGTGCAACGTGGATACTAAGGAAAAATGCAATAGTGATGATTTATGGTCTTTCCACTTCCATCGCTCCCTTATGGTTGTCTCTACTCTCCCTCTTTTATTTATTCTCCCATGATTCGACAAAATATGATATTAATCGAATGTGTTTTTCCTAAATTTGACCTACATAATTTTTGGTTTTAAAGTTTATTACATTTTATTATTTACATTCTCCCCCAAATTGTTAGAGTTACTCTTCACATTTTTTTGAAAAGATTAATGCTAATAAACAAGAGGCATCTTATCTCGCTTAATGAAAACTGGTAGCTTCCTTTCTATATAACAATGGCTTACATAGATTACCACAAAAATAGATATTTATATTTGTCATACATACTTCTATCATAGATTACCACTCTTATTCCACTGGTAAAGAATCGAACTTGGTGGAATAATAGTGCAAGGCTTCATTGAAGGTATCTAAAAAGAGACGAGCTATGTGGTTAGGCAAACCAATCATATTAGACACATGTTTGTTGCATTCAGTGGAAATGTTTCAAAGCTCCTATTATGGTGTAGGGTGGAAGTCTACCAAGAAAAGTGAATTGTAATTATATCTATCTATAAACATAAATAATCACTTCCATATAGAATATGTAACTTCATACTTGTGGATATGGGTTATTTAACCAAAAGACTAACTATGTCTCCAACACGGTGCCCACTTTACTTGCCATTTATTCATACAAGCAACTAAAGACTTGACATATCTTTGCTACAGTGTTAAGACACCAATTATTGCAAAAATGAATCATGTAGAAATAAATTCTAATATGAATGCAACCTTTGTTTTTCAAAATAAATGTTATATTGTCAAAAAATTATTTTGAACATCAAAGAGTTATTCTTCCCATGAGAGGTCTATATTGAACATGTGCCCTTTGATGCTTGATTTGTACATAGACTAATTCATTTAATCTAGAGAAAACTCAATTTGAACTTGAACATGATCTTTTCCTCCTAACAAGAAGCCTCTCAAATCGTATAGAGACTAATTACAAGACCCCCTTCTATTACTACAACAAAAGGCTGAAATCTTTTATTTCTTTTTTTAAAATTTATTTTGAATGATTTATTAAATAAAAACTGAATTCATGATTTCTTTGAAGCCATATACATTTTACACCTGTTCAAGTATTTTTAGATAGTTTACGAAAAAATCTTTCTTGAATTAAATTACTTGTTGTTTTGTGCCAACCGTTCAAGATGTTGTTCCTGAGAGAGTAAATCTAAAAAAAGTGTGAGAAGTTATCTAATACTGCTATAATCAGTGGTAATCATGTAATTCCGCCACTGGATCCACAAACATGACTTGAATTGTCCAAAAAATACTTACAATATTAGGATGGAAAACAAAGATCCTTTGAGAGGGTCACTACACATGAATGAGAAAATGTCTCAAATAAATGTGGTCTCATATATTGCATTAATGATTATTACATGTTAAATATTTGAAAAAAATGCCTCAAAGAAATGTGATCTCATAGACTACAATTATTGCATGATATGTACAACTAAGGTTGTTGAAAAGTCATTTGAAAATATAGCTTGCATCTGTACCATCAGAATCCAAAAACTTTTCCAACATATATCAAAGCATAATCGAAAATAAAAAGAGTAGACTAACAGCGCTTGGTAAACCATTTCATAGCATAATCTGTTTACAATCCAATGAATTTTTCATAATCCTAGTCCAATATTGTAGACATTTACAAACCAATCAAATGCTATAAATATATAAAATCATAAATTAAACTTTCAAGTGTTAGGATTTATGTATTACAAATTCTTTTCCAGTGATTAGGATCAACAACTTTGTTGTCTTCTAATAAATTATGTATTTGATATCCCATGATAATTAATTATATTCAAATTATTAGATAAAATCATATGATTGTTCCTCTTCCTCATCCTACCAGTATATGTAATTATATATGGAGTCCAAATGATTAGAGCTCCCTGAATGAAGAAGATGAAGGTGGGACCCCAACTTCATTCGTTCATATGGTACTATTTAGAGATGATATCTCTCTTCAAAGTAGAAGTTTCTAGTTGTGATTTCAATGAGATCAAAGACAATAAATGTTTATTGGGCTTAGTTTTTGTGGGTGGTCTTATTTAGATTCTATTTTAAAATAATTCGTAAGAAAATATGAATAATTTTTTATAGCCTTAGACTCAACTCTAACTCACCACCATCCTACTAGGTATATTTAAATATTTTATACTGCACAGACATGTCAAGACTCATTCAAATCCCTAATTTTATAAAAAGAGGAATTTATTGTTATTAAGGTTTCATAAAATATTAAATTGGACACCGTAAGAAAGATTGTTTCTTCTTATTTACTAGAATATTTCACATCATTTCAAATCAAGATACTAAGTAATGAAAGTTCTTACCATTTACAAATTTGTTAAATCACAACTATATGCTCATGGATCTCACAGAAAATTTCATGCTTCTAAATAACATAGGATACAAAACATAGTTATATTTTTTACTGATCTCCTTTGTCTTCAGATGCTCAAAACATATAGTCCTAAAAGATATGTCTAATTCTCTTGTACAGAACTATGCATGCAAAAGAATCTAACAAATTGGATCTAGACATACTACAAACCAATCTAAAAAATTTGGTCTAGACATCTTGTATGGAACTATGTTTGGTATGAACAATCTTGTTTGATAGTAAAGTCTATATTAAGAAGCTTGAAAAACCCAAACAATTTCATGTTATTTATTTTATAACTCTCTGTCTTTGAAAATCTTAAAAAACCAAACTTCTAATTATATGGTACACCTATTGTAAATTTTTGGAAAAGTAACACTATTAAGAAATTAATGGGAATATATAATTTACAAATTATAGATCCATCGAATAAATTACCGAAGATTATAGATTATGATGTGCAGTGATTAAGATGTTTTATATTTGCATATTACTGAATTTAAATTACATGAACAAAAATCAAATAAACACAGTGACACAATATATAAGTGGGAAAAACATGGAAGGTTAAAAAACCCACTGAAAATCACTTATATTTATTGAGAATATGCTTTTACCGAATAGTCCCACTATTTCACATGCATTTTCACCTTCACTAAGGATTTACAAACTGATTCATACATTTGATCATAAAATTCACAAATCTTCTCGCACATATAGCTCGCATACAATGTTACAACCATGTGTAACCAATCCCTAAGTGATCACCTTGTTATATACAAAGCGGGTGGTCATAATCCACTCTTAAAAGCTGACCCAGTTCATTTAGCGGTTTTATTCTAAACAATTTCCCACTTAATATTATATACCCCAACACTCCCCCTTAATGTTAAGTGGGAAAACATAAAAGTTATCTTAATATTTGTTCCTTATGCCAAGTTACCTTTTGGTACAAAAGTATTTACAATCCATAAAATCAAATCATGATTTAAGCTAGCATCCAAACACAATTGTTCTACGAGTTTGTAGTTTCATGTTGTACTAAAGTAGAGTCCTGTGTGTTTTTTAACTCCACAGTACACTATCACAATACAAAGGAACATCCACAAATTCTCAACAATGTTTTTCTATGGTTCAAAACATTGTTACGAGGAATCCATAAAAAATGCAATACAAAGGAACATCCACAAATTGTCAAGATAAAGTGATTTAAGGATGAAGACTTATATCATATTATAGAGCCTTTTATAAAACAAGGCATTCCCATAACTAATGCTTCACTGAGAATTACAAGTAAACTTCACATACATGAAAATTTACTTAAACACCATAGAAATAGTCTTGGGAGTATCCATTTTGAACCATTCAAGGTTGTTAAAAGGTGGCATAGTCATGCAGACTCCCTCTCAATGGAAACTCTGAAAGGCCCAACAAGGCATCAAACTTTTCAAAAATTTCACAACACTCAACGGCTACGTGAAAATATCCTCAACTTGATCTTCAGTCAAACAAAACTTGAGATCTATATTGTTATCCAGGACTTTTTCTCAAATGAACCTCAATATGCTTTGTCCTCTGATGTTGAACTGGATTATTTGCAAGAGCAATTCAAATCTGGTTGTCACATAAAAGAGTAGTGCTTCCTTTGACACCCATATGTAGTTCGTCCAACATTATTTTCAGCCATATGGCTTCTTTTCTTCTTTCATAACACTTCTATACTCTACTTCAATAGAAGAGATAGAAACTGTTGGTTGTTTCTTGCTACTTCAAGTGACAACAACTTCATAAAAAACACTTGAACAAAAATCCAGATGTATATCTAACACATCATCAACATGGTTATAGAAATAATATCTATATTAAGCATAATAACACTAGGTGTATAACAAATATCATAACAATATACTTAACAACTAACCATGTTAGAAAATGTTTTATTTAAAACATATATACCTTCAATATCTTATTCTAAGCATTTAAATAATGAAATAAGATTTGATAGAAAATTGATATGAACATGTAATAAAATCATACAAGAAAATAAGACACATGCTTTTCATTCAGGGGTAATAGATGTAGTTTATAGAGTTACTACATCAGTTCTATGATTATTCTCTTCATTTTCATCTTGATTTTAATATGATTTATTCCATCTTTTATTTTTGAAGTGTGAATTCTTTTTTTAATTTACAATCTTCTTTCTTATGACCAAATTTTCCACAGAAATGTCAGTTACCATCAAAATTAACTCTTAAATTTCCTTATTTCTAGTATTTACTAGGAGTTTTAAAAGTTAATTTTTTATTTTTGAATCTAGAATGTTTACTTTTTTATTCTTGAGTGAGAAGTGCCTGAGTGGGATTCTCTTTAGAGTCAAAATTTTCCATAGCACGCTCTTCTTGAATTAGAAGAGATGACAGAGTGTCCAGATCAAGTAAATCAGACTCATTCTAATATTTAGAGTTAAGAATGGAGATATAGTTTCTAAAATTTTCATGAATATTTATCTAAATGATAAAATATAGAAGCTTATCCTAAAACAATTCACAATTACATCCATCTAACTGAGCTTTAATAATTTTAATTTTAGCTAGGTAATTAACAATTTTCTCATCCCCTTCCATGGGATTTGTGAATTATTCGAAAATTAGTATAATTATCTTGGAAATACATGAATATTTATCTAAATGATAAAATACAGAAGCTTATCCTAAAATAATTCATAATTACATCCATTAGCTAGGTAATTAACAATTTTCTCATCCCCCTCCATGGGGTTTGTGAATAATTCCAAAATTAGTATAAATATCTTGGAAATACGGTTGCCTTTATGCATATTTTATAATTGTTTCTATGCATCTGCAGTAGAATCCATATGACTTATATGCATTAAAAACTCATCTCTTATGCTTTGAAATAGGATGGAAAGAGCTTCCTACGATCTTTGAGAGAAGGAGCTAAGATTTTATAGATTTACAAGTTTTATGGTGGGTCATTTTTCCCCACTAGTTACAATATCCCATATCTTTCTGGCCATGAAACAGGATTTTAACCTTACTCTCTATATATTTTAATTCATTCCATTTCATAACTGAGATTTATCCAATGAAAAACTAGTAAAACTATCCATTTTAAATGCTTAAACAATAATGAAGACAAGTAAAACTAAAAAACGAGCCAAGAGAGCCAAATAGAGACAAAAAAACAATATATAATTTAGCAGTTATACGCACACACAAATTGTTAAAAGATGAAAAATACAAAGCAAAGAATGTGGCAGAGTAGAGTTCTAAGCTTTAAAAAAATTGAAAACTGCAAGACAAACAATATCTAAAAAACTTGGTATAAAGAAAATTTAAAAAGTACCGCAGATCTCCCTGACAGATGCAAAGTCTCCAAAATTTGATTAAAACAGATAGCTTATCGGGTTCATAACAGAGTTAAAAAACCGCAACGAAAAAAAAGGAATAATGTGCTAGAAAACATAAGAAACATGAGGCAACGCGTGGATCTAATTAAAAACTAGGGGGCACATGTCACCTTTCCAGCAAATTTCCACACAAATGAGCCCAATGGATGTGAAGTCCATGGAATTAACCAAAACAGATTGCCTTTTGAGTCCAAGTAATAACATGAAAGCAAAGACAACAACAAAAAAACTAATCAAATGATACCACTTGGTAAAAATCTAACGACTAAAAGAAGACACATGGCAACTTTCTGCCAAATTTTTAAGAGATATCTTTGGGTAGACTTGAAGTCCCCAGAAAGATCCAAAATCAAAATATATTTTGGGTCCAAAGAATCAATGGAATCAAAAAAATGTGTTGCAATCTTACTGACTAAGCACAAACAAATAATGAGACCATGAAGGTTATGCAAAGTCTAACACTTGCAAAAAAAAATGTACGCAGTGTTTTTGCTATTGGTTCGCAATTCGCAGTGTAACCTAAATGATCAAAGTAAAAAATGAACACATGTGGAGCCTTCTTAATGGCTCACTTTTCACAATTCTGACAAGGACTGAAAAATGCAAAAAATGTGGCTTAACTATATTCAGATAACCATTGCCAAAATTAGAAAAAAGTTGACAATTGCAAAATGTGAAGAGATATGGAGAAATTCTATTGGCTCAAACTTCACAAAGACAGTGTGAAATATGAAGAAACTTGGATCAATTCTATTGGATCAACTTTCGTAAGCAACAGAAGCAAACTTAACACAAGATTGATAATGTCAAATACTTGGAGCAATTTTATTAACTCAAATTTTACATGAGACAAAAATATCTTATTAAAATACGGATACATCAAAGCTAGACAAAGCTTAATGATTGGCTCGGGCTTCACAAAAATGAAAAGATCTAATAAAATACTGACACAACAAAGCCACATGAACTTATCTTATTGTTAGAAGCTTTACAATAATAGATCTTGTAATAATAAATCAATTTATTGTTGGAGTTGACTTAGAAGCTCCAAACTAACCAAATCTAATGAAAAACTTTCAGATCCAAAGCCAAAACAACTATAACGGTTATAAAAGCACAAAAAACTTAAAATAAACTTGCAGAAAACAAATTTAAATCGCAGAGACCAAGAACAGGTTGCAAAACCACGTATCTATGTATGGAAATGCACAAGCAAGATATAGAAATCCAATTAACCAATATTTCAAAAATATTTGGGTGGGAATCAAGAATCACTTCACCTGATTAGCTTGAAATCATCAACGAAACAACTACAGTTTCATAGATTTAAAAAAAATCAATCTTCTTCACTCTTACAAGTCAAAAGCATCCAAATCGATCCTTCACATGCATAATTGCTAGCTCTGATATCATGTTATTAAATTTATGGGAAGATATAATTAACAAATTATAGATCCACAGAATAAATTGTCGAAGATTATAGATTATGATGTGCAATGATTAAGAAAATATTAAGATGTTTTTATATTTGCATATTACAAAATGTAAATTACATGAACAGAAAGTAAATGAACACAGGGACACAAGATATAAGTGGGAAAACCATGGAAGGTAAAAAACCCCACTGAAAATAACTTATCTTTATTGAGGATATAATTTTACCCAACACTCCCACTATTTCACATGCAATTACACCTTCACTAAGGATTTACAAAATTCCTCATACATTTTCTCATGAGACTTACAAATATGCTAGCACATATAGCTCGCATACAATGTTACAACCATGTGTAACCAATCCCTACAGGATCATCTTGTTATATATAAGGAAGGTGAGCATGATCCACTCTTAAACACCAACCTTATTCATTTGGTGGTTTTATAATAAGCAGTTTCTCACTTAATATTATAAAACCTAAAAAACATCATATTGCTCTTGTAACTCCCCTGAGTTGCCAATTATATTCTCATAGTATATCTATTTTATTTGATCTAGATTCATAAATTTTTATCAATAGAATGTCTTATGTTTATAGACCAAATTATGCATAACTGAAAAGTATTGTCCTCAATAATGGAATTCTATTGCAGATAATGTTGACAGATGATAAGGCAGTCAATAAAAATACTTCATATGAAGGGATATTTCTAATAATACTCAGTAAGAAGCATCACAACCTTTCCCAAAATTATTGTCACAAGAAAGAAAAGGACTACCTCCTTAAACTCAATAAAGCATGGTAATCCCAAACAAACATTGTATTCATAATCTCATATACGTACATATAAAGATGAATAAAACTGAAATATTACACAAAACAGAAACAAAAAAGTTAAAAGAAGCTCATTATATGGTTATTAAGTGATTTTATATGTTTAAAATTGTTATTGTTTATCATTTTTACTTGAAAGGATGCTAACACAAGTTTTTGAGTTTGGCTTTGTACCTATCAATTGCATTTTATTAAAAACCTCTCAAATCTTTCAACAGACATACAATCATTACATTTCATGACACCATACTTCCTTCAAAAAAAATTCAAACAATTCTTGTTCATTATGTATCTTTCAATATTTTTCAAGTCTATCTATTAAAACAACCACAACTACATCTGAGAAGAGAGCACATTCTATTATTCCATGATGTATCTTCATACCCTGCTCCCAAGCTCCAATTTTAGAACTAGATGGAAGTATTCTGAAAAAGGTTGATGATTCTAACTTACACAGTCACAACATGTTCCAAAGTGGCCCAAACAAAATACATCACCAATGTCAACTAGACTTTCTGTAAATGCCTTGTAGCCCCCCGAACCAAGCCTAATACATATCTGATATGGGTACAGTTCAGGTACACTATGAGTACATTTCCACATGCCTCGAGTATGTCTCGGGTACTTAAATCCATACCTAGGATGTACCCACAACATAACACAACTTTTTTAAGTGTAAAAAATAAATAAAACTTGAGGGCTTTGGTCGGAATTGAACCTTGGAAAGTTTTCGTGAGATTCAATAGTGCCAATAGGCTCAGAAGGGTCAAGAGAGATGAAAAGGACTTCATTTGGTTGACTTATTTTTTGGTGGATTTTTTGTTACTCATGGGATTTCTTCAGTTAATTTGGAAGGCATGGGAACAAGTAAAGATCTTGGTGGTTGGGCAACCTATCTTCCCTTCCTTTGACACTAGGTGCCAAGCCTACAAATTGATTTTGTTGATAATGAAATATAATGACAAGATCCTTACTTTGATAAGAATCTTCTCTTCCCTCCTTTCGTTTGAGAAATGGATTAAAATATTTCATGACTTGTACAGATTTGGGAAGTGGATGGATTAGACATATCTTGAAGCTTTCTATAAGCTTCCTCAATCTCAGTTCAGAATGTATATAATGCTCAAAAATGCTTTCACATCTCCCTCTATTGGACTACTTATGGAGGATGAGAATGTATTTTGGGATACTATGAGGTGCATTAAAGGGCCCCCACTCCAAGAGGCTAAATCTAAACAAATCTTTGAAAATATTTTCCTCTCCCCAAACCATTCATTATTCCTTAAAAACAATTGGAATTTTTATGAGCCCATTAGTAGATGGACTCATAGATTTAATTTTTTTTGGTCTTCTTGTATTCAATCAAAGAAATCTTGCTTTAGATGAATTCTAATTCATAATAAGCTTGTTGTTAGCTTCTAATATTTTTTAGGTTGTTGAGACTATAAGCTTTTTTTCATTAAATTTTTATAGATATTTATATTTTTTACCTTTTACAAATATATTTTATGAACATACACACAACTTACCGTCCCCGAGGTTTTTCAAAATTTGTCATTTTAGTGTATTGTACCCATAATAAAACAATCTAGAATAGTAAAAAAGAAAAGAACAAATATGTATCCAAAATTAAAATTTATCTCTACATGTCACCGCACATACCCAATAGGAGGAGATTTGCAAAAAGTGTGCTCTTATACATGGGTATTAGGATTAAATACCAATTTAAGATAAACCATAAAAATCTACATCCTCGTCCTTTTACTACCAAAAATATATTTTTTCTTTTGACATGAGTTTGTGCATACTATTTCACTACAAACAAGATTAATCACATGCCCTACCTACAATATAATTAAAAGGGAAAAGAAAAGAGTCACTGGGTGAGGAATAAGATGTAGAATTTGTATGTATTTGTATACCCCATTCTAGAGTTTTGTGTTTTATACTAGTTGGGAGGCTCTTCAAATTGATGATGACCATACATTTAAACCTGCCTAATTTGTTTACTTAAAAATCTTACTGAGTTTAAACATATATGAATGGTTACAATACATTTGAATTAGGACGACCATAAATTTAAACATGCCAATTTTTTTACTTATAAATCTTACCCAATTTACATTTTGTCAAACATTTCACATGCCTGTAGTAGATTTTGCATTTGGAAAAAATATAATACATCTAAAAATATATCATATTTTGTTAACCATGTCACACATCATGAAGCTTCTTCCTTATATGTGTATATCAGGGTAGGCATAATTACATCATTAGAAATAGTCTTTATATTAATTTGGGTATAAATACCTTGTTCAAAACTCTGTGATTTTCACAAGATGGGAGGATTTTTTTTATAAATTCTAATGAGTTTGGCATTATATTTTCCAAACACTATTGCTAAAAGGTATGAGGATTACTAAACAACCAATATAGTTCACAAAGAGGGATTTGTACCTTAATTTTCATTATAAAATAGAGGTATTTTCTCACATAGGTAGACATTTCTCTTAAGATCTACTATATGAAAGAGGAAGGGGAAAGTTTCTCTAAACTAGAAAAGACAAAAGATGATAATTCTGCTTCAACATGTACATGGAAAAAAAATCTATCACCACTAGAAAAAGACAACAAATAAAAATTTTAAACTAGTTGGAAAGAAGAATCTTGTAGAAAAAATTAGATCCTGTGTTTAATATGTCATCTCAACTAGAATATTACACTTTAAATGAGATCAAATATCATCTTGGAAGCATATGAATACAATGATAAAAAGTGAATAATATTGATGATATGGTCAGCCAGATGTACTACTTATATGTCAAGGTAGTAAAATGATGCATGAGCATCACTGTAAAGACATCAAATTTGGTAATTTTGTGTAAGGGGTATGTTAGGCCTTAGAAGTCTTGTTAGGTGTCTTATAACTCCTCCATGGTATTTAGAAGACCATATTGTGTGTTAGATGGGACATTTTGAGTTTCCTTCCAAAAAGATACTATTTGAAATTTGAATTTGAAAATGTCTAGCTCAAGAGGTTCAATGTTGAAAACAAGCCATTTTTGGTTGTAAGAGGTCATTCAAGACCTTAAAAGAGGTAAGTTAAATATAATAAATATTTGTAAGAGGGCTCATGATTTAACCAAGCCCTTAACCATAGTGAGTTGAGTGAAAGGTTAGTGAAACCACCTTGAGTTAAGCATATAAGAGGTGAAATTTGAATAGAGAAGTTAGTTATGATATGAGAAGATTATTCTCGAGTGGAGTACGTGTGGAATATCCTAGGATCGCACAAAGGCTTTGTAGGAATGGTTGCAAAATGAATAAAAATTAGATTTCCTTCATAATCCCTCCATGGTGTGTGTGTCTCATATTTTTATAGCTGAAGTTTCTTCTAGTTGTGTTTGTGTAGGAAAGAGTTAAAGAATGAACAAAAAATATGGAAAAATACAAGAAAATAATAAAAATTACAACTTAGTTATGAAGGACAAGAGAATGAAGACGATGAGGAAGATTTGAAGCCAAATGAAGACATGAAAGGAAAATTCAAATCAAGAAGAGGCAAGTCAAGAAAGGAAAAAAGTAAAAGAGTTGAAGATGAGTGCAAGCAAGGCAAGGATGAAAAACATTTTAAGAAAAAAAGATATTGGAAGAAAAGAAATAAGATGAAAACCTCCATGGGGGTTTACTTTTTTATTACTAGGGGAGTTTGATGCAGGAGCATCATTATAAAGGCATAAAATTTAGTAATTTTGTGTAAGGGATGTGTTAGTCCTTAGAGGTCTTGTTAGGTGTCCTATAACTCCTCCATAGTATATACAATATCTTATTGTGTGTTAGATGGGACATTTTGAGTTTCCCTCCAAAAAGAGATTATTTGAAATTTGAATTTGAAAAGGTCTAGCTCAAGAGGTTAAATGTTGAAAATAAGCCATTATTGTTTGTAAGAGGTCATTCAAGACCTTAAAATAGTTAAGTATAATCAATTTTTTTAAGAGGGCTCATGAGTTAATTAAGATCTTAACCATAGTGACTTGAGAGAAAGGTTAGTGAAACCACCTTGAGTTAATCATATAAGAGGTGAAATTCAAATATTTTCTTGAATATGTTATGATCTGAAAAACACCCAAATTTGGGGTCAATTCCCTCGATCCTTTGTCAATTAAATTAATACTAACACATTTAACTAACCGTGACACCATTACTATATATTAATATTCACCTTCACATTATTAATTGATTTAATTAAATTAATTTCACCCTCATACCTCCACCTCACCCTGGACCCATTCCAGGGGGATTTCAACTCCTATTGAATGTTTTGGGTCATCAGAGTCATCACTTCCAACACTGAGTATCGATAAGTCCCAGTGTTGAGTCACTGACTTAGACCTAACTCAACTAGGAATTCTTCCTAAACCTAACTAGACCTTAAAGTTGTCATAGGAAGACATAAATCTACTTTCCTAAGAGGATTCAATGGTAGATCAAGCATGCCAAATGATATGAAAATCTGTTGGGCCATTTTTGGCAAATAGGATTTTCCTACCCTAACCAAATGCCAATTATTCCCGCAACTGATGTTGATTCACCTAAACTGTCATCGGTTTCCTTTATATATAATTTTATAACTTTTTACCCAAGTTGGTCGTTTTACATTTTGCACGAGAACTAGGGTACAATAAATAATGGATCCAAAGCCATCTGAACATCTAAGAAGACATAAGTATCACATCATCAAAGGACAAGCATCAAGCCATCTGGCTTCCCTTCCATAGCATTGGAGCATACCATGGGAACTTTACGGGATTATACTGTATTTTTCACTTAACTCTAAATCATCTTTTACGGATCAACTACCCTGTAACACCTTCAATTACCAGTATCTTCATATTTTTACAAGTAAGTATATGTGATTTTCCGCATTTGGTGCTTACCTTAAGGTCTAATAGATTCCTTACCTCTTTCAATATATATTTTCAGTATAGCTGTCATGTTTAGTTCTATTATAGCTCCACCTTCCTCACCAATCTACCAATTGTAGAACCACTTGGTCTTCAACCAAAAAATTCAAACTTTGTGTATAAAGTCCTCCCTTTGTATTCATGAGTCTTCTTAGTTTATATTACGAACCTAACCACACCCTTCTTACTTCCTGGTGCAATCACATAGAGAAACCCGAATAAAATATTTTTATAAAATTATTGTCAATTTCCCCTACCAACGTCAGTTTACCTAGTACCACCATTCGATCAGTTTCACCTATATAACTGATGTTGGTCACCTGACTGATATTGGTCTCATCTGAAGGATTCTCTATCTAATTTTGATACCCTTCTGATCAGTAAGCTTGTTGATAAAACTAAAACTAACCCAGACCTCACCTTCATTCAAACCCTTATACCATACTGTCTAGACCACACCCATAAAACCTATCAAGTGGGAACCTGCCCAAACTTCTAGGATATAATCATAGACCTTTATATGTTAGATTATATTTACTTTATTGTATTTGATTGAAACGAGATATCTAATTCATATAAATATTAATAGAATTTCTTTGACTTCCATGATATTTAGTGTTGCATTAATATTTGATATTTTTAAAGTGGATTGATAAGCCTTCTAGGAAGATACCTCGATTCACTTCCAGGATCTAGCATCATTGCATAGGTAATCCACTAACATGATATTATTAGTGTCATGGCTTTGCTTGGCCTTTGTGTTTCTTACATACAGGTCGTTACACTCATAGTGAAAGTGAAGAAATCTTCATAGTCAGCTTGGATGAAAAATTCAGTTAACACGCACATTGAACCTCTGACTCTACATCTTGTAGGTAATCCTCCTAACCTATTGGTATTATTGTACAGTTTTATCCATTCTTGAAAGAAACAAATTAGGTGAAACATCTTGGCATGCTCTGTGGGACCCATCATGGGGTTCTTTACATTGTTATTCTTAGGGAAAATCTTGTGTCCTATTTTCATTTGAAAATTGAGTTCACATTAAGCTTCTTCTCTAGAAATATTCTTTTCTCCTGATTATCTCACCACGTGACAACACTTGTTTTTTAGGATTAAAAACTAAATCTTCCTTCTTTTCTTGTATTGCATTTAGTGAAATGATCATATCCTTAAACCTCTTCATAATTTTTTCAATCATCGAATATAATTTGTGAATTTGGGTTTAAAAACTTATTGCACTTGCATTGTTGAGTTTGTTGCATTATAACTCATCTAAATTATGTGCAAAACCTATATGTTGGAAGTCATGCCCAAGCTGATGGTTGAAAAATTGAATCGTCTAACTCATATTTTGCACACTCTCTATACTAAATCACTGAAAAAACATACACAAATTCTTGGAACAACATCTTTCCCATAATTTTTCAGCTATGGTCAATGATCATATGATTAGAGACATTGGCATAGTGGACACCTATGCTGGTTTCTTCATTCCATTCATCATCTCAGAGAAGCATCTCCCACGCCAAAACTTACCTAAAACTAGCCATAGTTGTCGGCTTTTATAGGGCACCCTTACTTAACCAAAAATTCTATTATCCTTACAAGTCAGTCCTAAATAGCATAAGCCACAACATAAAATATATGGCTTAGGATTTCATGTCCCTTGTTAGCTTACACCATAATTTGTTTTTTGAAGGTCATGCACAAAAATTTCATCATTATATCTAATCCTCCAAAGAAGGAAGAGAACAACTAGTAGAATTTTGGTTAGAATTTTAGGAATTATATAAAAGAAGTAAATCAAGAATAATTGTTAAAAATATATAAAATCTCTGGGTAGAGTCATTTCATTTGCCCTAAATCAACCTAAACTTCAGTTGCCTAGGGCGCTGCCGAACAAGGGGCACAGCAACCGATATGAGGACCAGTGATCGGTATTCTTAGTTACACCATCTCACCGGCATCAGGTCGGCTGTCTCGACAAATATATATGATATGTCTGATATGGTTAGTTTGATCTCCACATCCCAATTCAATGTTTCAAAAAGATCCACCTGTATCTTTTTTTTTTAATTTGTTCTACTACGTCATTTACATCCTTCAGTCTTTGATTATGCATCCCAAGACTCTAGGGTGAAACTAACATTTTTGCCTCTCATATAACTGCTCAGATATTTGAATCTCTGATAATGCACGGTAACCGACAATGAGGTCTAAGTATCATGGTGGTAGTTACCCAGAAGCTCATTTATTGTTGCTACTTCGTCAAAATTCCATACCAAGATTGCGAGATTCCTATCTAATTTCTGGATTAACGGTTCAAAAATCAGTTTGACAATCGTGCCTGACAGAACATAGTATAGATTTTGAGTATCATTATCAAAGTGCATATGTGTTCTGCATCATTAAGCAAGGCTCAAAATACTGATTCTATTGATCTAGGAATCAACAAGAGAATTGAATCGGGTATGACAGTGGACTGTCATTAAAGTTTAAATGACTCTGCATGAAATTTGAAACAACTATTCTACTTGCATGAAGCTGAAGCCCTTTATTTTGTCGAACCATTTCAATTTCATCATAGCCGAGCAGAAGGTGGACCATGGACAACAAAAATAGTCTAACATAGCACCCGTCAGCCATCACAATTAAAATTTTAAGCACCCGTGGCTATAGACTATTGTCAATTTTCCTCCACAAGCATTTAGTTTTCACCTTTGTTACTTACAAAACAAATAAATTACAACAATAAAAAATTATGATGACATCATCGATAATTTGAATTGTATGGGAGGAGGGGATGGGAGGGAGTGGGGAAGGGGGGGCGTATAGTCCAAGTACTGCCTAGGGTGCTCAAAAACCTTAATTTGGCTCTGAAATTTGGGAAGTATGTTGAGAAGTTCAAATAAATTAGGAAGAATAAAGTGAAATATGTTGAAAAATTTGAGAACTCATTCACAATAGGCTAGGCTATGATTGAATCTGAAGGTCAAGGTCACTATCAAGGTACTGATGCTGGTTAGGGTGAGATTTTGGGCTATTTTGGGTATTTGGTGGAGGTTTGGGAGCTCTGTTCTTGGTTTTTGGTAAAAGACACAGAGACCGACGTCGGTCTAGTATGACCGGTATCGGTTTAGGCTAATTAGTGATGTTTGTGGGTAATTGGCGTCAGTATGGTCGGGGTACATAAAACTCAATAAAACTTGGTTGGGTGATAGATATGAGATTAGATGAAGATGGAAGGGCAATGACAAGATTCGTATGGATTTGAGGTATGCACAGGAATGATTAAGGTCTAGGTATGGGCAATGTAAGGGTGTGGATAAAAATATGGTCAAGTTTGCATGGAGGTAAACGATGGGGGGAATGGAAATAAGAGTAGAAACTAGTAACAGATGTGAAAGGATCTACCAAATGATAAATGGATAAGTGTTAGTTAACAAAACTTACTATTTTACGCCCTTAATCATATATCTTATATTGGATGTATATAGCCGACTTGTGGCTATCATAACTTCTTATCATTATGTATCTCTTTCATATATGTTATATTTTCATTAGTGGGTCGGCCTTGGTGTTGGCCATAGCATAGGAATAGTATATATAGAGGTTAGTAGGTAGTAGTTTATCATCATTGGAGCATTTGAGTCTTATTGTATGGTTTGGAGGTTGCCCCCTCGAAGTGGCGAAGCTATTCTAATTGCATATTGAGATCATTATTCTGGAATATTGTGTTATTTGGTGTTATATTTCTGCTCATGATCTGAATTATACAAGTAATTTCATTACAAGTAGTATCAGAGCTTGAACTCGGCCAACACTGCGTCAAACCCTAATTTTGAAGGTTCGTCCATATCTCAACATCAGTAGCGAATTTTTCATCAAATTTTTCTGGGGTGTGGTGAAATCAGTCAAGTAAGCTTCCCTCAAAATTTTAATAATTTTTTACTTGTTCTGCAAAAGTTATAGCGGTTTTATGTTTTTTCATAATTCGGCTACATAGGGTGCAATTTGTGGAATTTTTCAAAGTTATTTACATTTCCAGAAAGAAGATTAAAAATTAGTTTGAGTTCGTTCTTTGAGTTTTATAAAATTTGGCCGAATTCCTATTGAAATCTGAAACCCTAAATTTTGACCTTGATCCTTAAATCTTACCATTTTGGGGCATCATGGCTGGGCCTTCGACAAGAGGCAAAAAGAATCCCATCACTCCGGGTAAAACCCCTGATAAGGATGAGATAATAGTTGAGGAGTTAGAGTCAGAAGGGGTATCTACAGAGTCCTCAGGGTTAGGGTTTACTTCAACTGACCATAAGGTCAGCTATCTTGAGTTAGAGTTGCGAAACCTCGAAGGTAGAGTGGCCAGTAAAGAAGATGTAGAAAATATTGGACAACGATTGGAGGATTTCATTCAACAATTTAGCTACAATATCATGGGTCATCATATCATTCCTAATGAGCCACAACTCAATCATACTCATATTAACCATGGTGGATCTTTAGGTCAAAGTAATAAACAAACTAGCCAGGGTGGATCTGCAAACATGACCAATCCAAATACAAACACTCTACAAGCCCGTAACATGCTTCCAAAAGTGGAAATGTGTAAGTTTGATGGAAAGGATCCACTCAATTGGATTAACCAGATGGAGAATTTCTTTGATCTTCATCAGATTCCATTGGGACAAAAGGTTACCATGGCATCATTGTATCTTGAACCTGACCAATTCATTTGGTATCGATGGTTATGTGCTCAAAGGAAAAAGAGTGGTCTCAATGTTACATGGACAGTATTCACCGAAGAGTTGCAATTGCACTATAGTTCTAGTGTGTCAGAGAATTATTTCAGCCAATTAGCAAAGCTCAGACAAACAGGAACAGTCAAAGATTACATCCATCAATTCCAAAACCTTTCCTTACGGGTGGAAAATATTCCTGAAGATAATTTGAATGACTTATTTCTTGGGGGTCTTAAAGAACAAATTGAGACTGAGGTGCGTATGTTTAATCCTCATAAGGTTTCAGACTCTATGATCATGGCACGTAGGGCAGAGGAAAAATTTCTTTCAAGTCAGGAAACAAACTGTCAGTACTATCAGAGATCGTAGCACCCTTCCACCATCATTCCCTCGGCCAGTGAGACTGACACCTCAACAAATTGAAGAAAAGAGAGCCAAAGGGTTATGTTTTAATTGTGACAACAAATTTGGACCAGGACATAAGTGTGCTGAAAAGAAGTTGTTCTACATTGAGGGACCTACTGAAGAAGAAGAAAATGAAGAAGACGAAGAGGTAGAGCCAGAGGAGGAATTAGGAGATCCCCAACCAACAATATCATGCCATGCAATTTCTGGTATTAGCACTCCCCAAACTCTCAAAGTAGTTGGATTCTTAAAAAAATAGAGGGTAACAGTGTTGATTGATTCGGGAAGTACTCACAATTTCATCAATCATAAGTTAGCGGTACGCTTGAACTGCTTTGTTTATCCAGCTCCAGAATGTCAAGTCATGATCGCTGATGGGAAAACTGTTAGTTGTTCAGGAAAATGCCATAACATTAATCTCACCATGGGAGATTACTTGCTAACTAGCAATATGTATGCCATTGCCATGGGAGGAGCAGACATTGTGTTAGGAGTTCAGTGGCTTACCACCTTGGGAACCATTGAAATGAATTTCCAAGAGTTGTTCATGCAATTTCAGTCAGAAGGGAGGAATTTTAAACTAAAAGGACTAAGAGCAAAATCCCCACAGATGGTAAGTTCTCATCAGATGCAAAAATTTCTTAGAAAGGGTGCAGAAGGGTTTGTGGCACAACTATTTTCATTGGAAGCACATCATTCCAATACATTTATACCCGCAGATATGCAAGCAGTTATAGATGAGCACTCAGGGGTTTTTGGAGAAATGCCCAAGGGTTTGCCTCCAAAAAGAGACCATGACCATGCCATCCAGCTAGTACCAGGGAGTCAACCACCCAACATCAGACCTTATAGGTACCCCTATATGCAAAAGAGTGAGATTGAGAAGATAGTTCAAGAGATGTTAGAAGCAGGACTTATTCGTCATAGTCAAAGTGCTTACTCTTCTCCTGTAGTGATGGTACGGAAAAAAGATGACAATTGGCGCATGTGTCCAGATTACAGGGAACTCAATAAGTACACAGTTAAAGATAAGTTTCCTATTCCTGTAATTGATGATTTGCTAGATGAGTTACATGGTGTTGTTTACTTTACAAAACTTGATCTTCATTCTGGATATCATCATATTAGAATCAAGGATGAAGATATTCATAAAACAGCCTTCAGGACACATGAAGGACACTATGAGTTCTTGGTAATGCCTTTTGGACTAACAAATGCACCCTCTACATTTCAAAGCTTGATGAATTCCATCTTTAAGCCATTTCTTCGAAAGTTTGTTTTAGTGTTCTTTGATGATATATTAATCTATAGTAAAACATGGGAGGAACACCTGCATCATGTAAATAAGGTGTTGGAAACTCTTGAACAACATCAACTTTATGCAAAGCCTTCTAAGTGTTCTTTTGGTGTCAAGGAGGTTGAATATCTGGGTCATATTGTCTCTTATGAAGGTGTTAAAGTGGATCCTAACAAGATAAAAGCCATGCTTGAATGGAAGGTTCCCAAAACCCTAAAAAATCTCTGAGGATTTTTGGGGCTTACAGGTTATTATCGTAGATTTGTAAGGAATTATGGCAGCATCGCAGCACCACTCACAACTTTATTGAAGAAGGACTCTTTCCATTGGAATGAGCAAGCTACTATGGCCTTTGAGAAGTTGAAGGAGGCCATGTGCACCACTCCAGTTCTAGCCACCCCAGATTTTTCAAAAACATTCATTGTTGAATGTGATGCTTCAGGGTATGGTATGGGGGCAGTACTCATGCAAGAAGGGTGACCCATTGCCTTCGAGAGCCACCAATTCAAAGGTAAGAATATCTCTAAACCAGTTTATGAGAAAGAAATGTTAGCAATACTTCATGCAGTGAAACAATGGAGACCATATCTAATGGGATGACATTTCAAAGTAAAGACAGATCATGATAGTTTGAAATACTTCTTAGAGCAACGCTTATCATCAGAAGAACAACAGAAATGGGTCTCAAAAATGTTGGGGTATGATTTTGAGATAATATACAAGAAAGGGAAAGAGAATGTAGTTGTTGATGCTTTATCTCGGAAGGATGAATCTACCCAGGCATTGTTGTGTGCCATATCTGTATTACAGGAGGATTGGATAGAGGATGCAAGGTCTGAATGGAAAAATGACCCAGGTACACAAAATCTCATTCAGAATCTCCAACAAGATCCAAACATGTCAGAAATTTTTTTATGGAAAGGAGATGTTTTATGGTATAAAGATAGATTATATCTATGTAAGAATTCAATCCTTAAAAATAGGGTTCTATCTGAGCTCCATGCTTCTCCAGTAGGGGGTCATTCTGGCTTCTTAAAGACTTATCATCGAATCAAGCATGATTTTTTCTGGGAAGGGCTAAAAGGAGATGTCCAAAAGTTTGTGGCAGAATGCATGGTTTGTCAGCAAAATAAGGGTGAAACAATTAAGTCCCCAGGTCTTTTACAACCTCTATCTATTCCTAGCCAGAGGTGGGAAGAGGTGTCTATGGACTTCATCACAGGATTGCCTAAATCAGAAGGTAAAAATGTAATCATGGTGGTGGTGGATAGACTCACCAAATATGCCCATTTTTGTGCTTTATCACATCCATTTGTTGCGAGTACAGTAGCAACAACCTTCAGGGATACAATTCAGAAGCTACATGGGACACCAAAGATTATAGTAAGTGATCGAGACCCTATCTTTACTAGTAATTTTTGGACTGACTTGTTCTCATGCTTGGGCACACAACTAGCTCGTAGTTCCTCTTATCATCCCCAGTCTGATGGGAAAACAGAGGTGGTAAACAAGTGCTTGGAGGGATATCTTCGTTGTTTTACATCAGATAAGCAAGCGAGATGGGTCCAATGGTTACCACTGGCAGAATGGTGGTATAACACCTCCTTTCATACTTCATCTAAAATGTCTCCTTTCTTGGCATTATATGGGTACCATCCACCATCTATCACTTCATCTTTGAGAGTCCAGCCAAAGGTTTGAGCAGTTGAAGAACATATTCAACACCAACAAGAGGTGCTTTCTAGTCTCAGGGAGAATTTGGCCATGTCACAAAACCGCATGAAGCAGCAGGCAGACCAACATCGTAGTGAAAGACATTTTGAAGTCGGTGATTGGGTTTTTGTGCATTTACAACCATATAAGCAAATGTCCTTAAAACAACACAAAAAGGATAACAAGCTTTCACCTAAGTATTATGGTCCTTATCAAGTGTTACAGAAGATTGGAAATGTAGCATACAAACTGGAACTTCCTCCGGCTACTCGAATTCATCCAGTCTTCCATGTATCTTGCCTAAAGAAGGTAATTGGACAGACAATATCAACCCAGACAGTGTTACCAGAGCTTGATGAAGAGGGAGAATCATCCTGGAACCAGAATGCATCCTTCAGACACGCACTAAGCGGTTGAGGACAAGGGTCATCACTGAGTATTTGATCAAGTGGAAAAATCTAGACAATGAAGACACAACTTGGGAGGATGCAAATTTCCTGCAGCAGCATCCAGATCTTCTCAACATTGGGGACAATGTTGCTTCGAAGGGGAGGGGCATGCTACGCCCTTAATCATATAGCTTATATTGGATGTATATAGCCGACTTGTGGCTATCATAACTTCTTATCATTATGTATCTCTTTCATATATGTTATATTTTCATTAGTGGGTCGGCCTTGGTGCTGGCCATAACATAGGAATAGTATATATAGAGGTTAGTAGGTAGTAGTTTATCATCATTGGAGCATTTGAGTATTATTGTATGGTTTGGAGGTTGCCCCCTCGAAGTGGCAAAGCTATTCTAATTGCATATTGAGATCATTATTCTGGAATATTGTGTTATTTGGTGTTATATTTCTACTCATGATCTGAATTATACAAGTAATTTCATTACAAATCTCTATAGGATGTGAAACTCTTTTCAGGAAAGCATCTTGTAAGGCTGCATAGTCTACACAAGTCTAATCAGGGTCAAAATTTCTATACCAGCTGTGTCTGCACCCTTGTAATGTAGTAGTAAATTAACTTTCTCTATGCTTAGAATCTCAATGATAGAAATCATTTTTTGCGCCACATTATTTCACACATGTGTATGTGTTCAGTAGCATCTTCTATGCCCCTATACTCTAGAAACAATGAAGAGACATCTCCATGTAAATATTTTGGGATTTATGCGGACCTAAGTGACCCACTGAGTAATATTTGTGTCAAAACCTCAATGTGTTTCCTCTGCCTCCAGTATATTCACCAGATCCATTGATTGAACCAATGCAAGCTAGATTCCACCTATACCTCCTGATCCCAATTACCTATATGCTAGGGTCAGACTAAAAGATTTACTTCCCCGTTTCAATTAATCTCATAGTACTGAACTACACCTCAACAATCTTTGAAATGTGGAGCCTATTTTCATGTTAGAGTGTGGTACACCTTCTATGTGTTACACTCGGGTATTTTTACGGCGGTCCCACTCACCGGTGAGTGGGTCAGGGGGGTTCGGGGGCGAAGCCCCCGAAGCAAATTTTCATGGGTGGTTTATTAACCCATGGGTAATGGGTAACCATTATGGGCTGTTTTTGGGCCCATGGTTTTTCGGTACCCATTGTTTTGTAAAACCACCTCTTCGGCTACCCATAGGTTTATGGGACGGTTTTGTTTTTTCCCATTGTTTGATACCCATGGTTTTGTAAAACTGCTTAAGCAGTTGTCTATTTATATGGTCTTATGCATATGATAGATATACAAGCAAATGTATTGCAGATGTGTTTTGAATTCGGGTGTGAATTCTGTAGAGTTTGTTGAGCATAGCTCCAAACAGATCTGGGTATTGTATTGAGAGAGTGGAGGCTTGTAATAAAATCTGAGCAAGTGATTCTTGGTGGACGTAGCCCAAATTGGGTGAACCATGTTAAATCTTGTCTCTCTGTGTTGTGTTATTTATTCTACACTTTTATTTGAGATCTGTAATATTTTCTGCATATTAGTTTCTACTGTTGCGATTCTGTAAGGGATTATTCCACATATTTTATCTCTTATTTCCTAACAATTGGTATCAGAGCCTGGTTTGGTTTGCTGAAGTGTTGAATCACAGGGAAAGTTTTATCTTGAGTGGGAGCTATGGCAGATGATGGAAGATCTAGGGTTGATAAATTCAACGGGCAGAATTTCAGTCTTTGGAAGATGCAGATGGAAGATTACCTTTATCAGAAGGATCTTTATACTCTGTTGTCTGAGAAGGTGAACAAACCCTCGAGTATGACAGATGTGGAATGGGATTTGTTGGATCAGAAGGCACTTGGAATGATCTGGCTGTGTCTTGCATCTTCGGTATTATTTAATGTTTCAAAGGAAAAGACTACAAAAGATCTAATGGATGCATTAGGGAAGTTGTATGAAAAACCCTCTGCCTCTAACAAGATATTTTTAATGAAAAAGTTGTTTAATATGAAGATGTCTGAGAATAGTTCAGTAGCAGATCATTTAAATGATTTCAATATGGTTGTGAATATGCTAGCTTCGGTTACAATAGAATTTGATGAAGAAGTTAGGGCTTTATTAATTCTGTGCTCTTTACCTGAAAGTTGGAATAGCCTGGTAATGGCGGTAAGCAACTCGGTTCCAGCTAACTCAAAGTTGAAGTTTGAGGATGTTGTAGGGGTGATTCTAAGCGAGGAAATGTGAAGAAAAAGCTCTGGGGAATCTTCTACTTCAGGGAATGCTTTGACAGTGGAAACTAGAGGGAGACAGAAGAATAGAGGAAACCGTGGAAAATCGAAAGATCGGGCAAGGTCAAAATCCAAGAGCAAGATTGTATGTTGGAACTGTGGAAAGTCTGGGCATGCAAAGAAGGATTGTTGGGAGCTTCGGAACAAGAAGAAACAACAGGAAGAAAACAAGGAGGCAAATGTGGCATCGGGTAATGTATGTCAGGATGCTTTGATTCTTTCTTTGCATAATATTACTGAATCTTGGGTTTTAGATTCAGGGGCTTCTTTTCATGCTACTCCACATAGGCATTATTTTGTTGATTATGTTCAAGGGGATTTTGGGCATGTTTTTCTTGGTGATGATGAGCCTTGCAGTATAGTTGGAAAAGGTTCTGTTCAGGTTAAGATGTAGAATGGGAATACATGGCTATTGAAGGATGTCAGACATGTGCCTACATTAAGGAGAAATTTCATATCGGCGGGGCAATTGGGAAGTGATGGTTGTACTGTGATATTTACAGCTAACTCTTGGAAGGTTACCAAGGGTGCTCTTGTGGTGGCAAGAGGTAAGAAGGTTGGAACCTTGTATTTAACCACTGATAGTACTAATGATTGTAATCTTGTGGCTTCAGATGTAGATACAACATTATGGCACTATAGGCTCGGTCATATGAGCCATAAGGGCATGAACATCATAAAGAAGAATTTTCCTGGATATACAGAAACAGGTTTGGATTTCTGTGAGAACTGCATATATGGGAAACAGAAGTGAGTAAGGTTTCTCAAGGTTGGACCTACGAAGAAAGAGAGTAAGTTAGAGCTGGTACATTCTGATGTGTGGGGGCCGCTCAGGTATCATCTTTTGGGGGTTCAAGTTATTATGTTACTTTTATTGATGATGTAACAAGGAAAGTTTGGGTTTATTGTATTAGAAACAAATCTGATGTATTTGACACTTTTGTTAAATGGAAAGCCTTGGTAGAGAATGAAACAGGTCTTAAGCTAAAATGTCTCAGGTCAGATAATGGAGGGGAGTATTGCAGCAATGAATTTAATGATTACTGTTCTAAGAATGGAATCCACAGGCAAAAAGACGGTTCCAGGAACTCCACAGCAGAATGGGGTATCAGAAAGGATGAACAGAACAATAATGGAACGTGCTAGGAGCATGAGGTTACATGCAGGACTGCCTCTTTCTTTTTGGGTAGAAGCGGTGAGCACAGCTGTGTACTTGATAAATAGAGGACCCTCAAGTGCCTTGGATGGAGGCATACCTGAGGAGGCATGGTATGGTAAGAAAGTTGATTATTCATTTCTTAGAGTCTTTGGATGTGAGGTGTTTGTTCATATAGACAAGGATGATAGGACCAAGCTAGAGGCTAAATCAGAAAAATGTACTTTCATTGGTTATGGTGGTGATGACTTTGGATTTAAATGTTGGAGTATTAAGGACAAGAAAATCATTCGGTCTAGGGATGTGGTCTTTAATGAGAAAGTCATGTATAAGCAACAGTTGCAGGAAAACAGGGAAGAATCCAAGAAAGAATATGCAGTGGTAGAGGATCTTCCAGATGGGAAAGTGACCCATGAATCAGTTCAGGAACCTACTCAACAGGAACCCCAAACTCCTACAGTGAGGAGGTCTTCTAGGGTAAGAAAAGAACCTGAACGTTTTTCTCCTTCTCTTTATTATTTATTACTCACTGATAGTGGAGAGCCAGAGAGCTTTGATGAAGCAATGCAGGTAGATGCCAGTAAGAAGTGGGAGCAAGCCATGGATGAGGAGCATAAATCTCTCATGGAGAACCAGACTTGGGATTTGGTGAAGCTACCGGAAGGCAAAAGAGCATTGCAGAACAAGTGGGTGTACAGAGTTAAAGATGAAGAAGAGGAAAGAAAAGATATAAGGCCCGGTTGGTGGTCAAGGGGTTTGCACAGAAACAAGGTATAGATTTTGATGAGATATTTTCTCCTGTAGTAAAAATGACTTCTATTAGAACTGTTCTTGGAATAGTGGCAGCAGAAGACTTGCACTTAGAACAGTTAGATGTAAAGACTGCATTTCTCCATGGTGATTTGGAGGAGGAACTATATATGCAGCAACCAGAGGGCTATGAGGTCAAAGGTAAAGAGGAGATGGTGTGTAAACTGAAGAAGAGCTTGTATGGCTTGAAACAAGCTCCACGTCAATGGTATAAGAAGTTTGATAGCTTCATGATGGAGCAAGGTTATATTAGATGTCATTCTGACCATTGCGTGTATACAAAGAAATTTGAGGATGGAAGTTATATTATCCTGTGTTTGTATGTTGATGACATGTTGGTTGCAGGTAAAAACATGCAGGAAATAAAAGTACTCAAGAAACAACTAAGTGAATCCTTTGATATGAAGGATTTGGGGGCAGCCAGACAAATCCTTGGTATGAGGATAACTCGGGATAGGAAGGAATGGAAGTTGACTTTATCTCAGGAAGAGTACATTAAGAAGGTATTGGACAGGTTTAACATGCAGGATGCTAAACCGGTTGGGACTCCTTTGGCAGGCCATTTTAAGTTATCAAAGGAGCAGTGTCCCAAGACAGAGCAGGAAAGAAACCAGATGTCCAAGGTACCTTACTCATCAGCAGTTGGTAGTTTGATGTATGCTATGGTGTGCACTAGGCCTGATATTGCCCATGCAGTGGGAGCTGTGAGTAGATTTATGAGTGATCCAGGTAAAGAGCATTGGCAAGCAGTAAAGTGGATCCTTCGGTATTTGAGAGGGACCATGGGGATAGTTTTGTGCTACAGTGGATCAGACACCACTTTACGTGGTTATGTAGATTCAGACATGGCTGGAGATGTAGACAACAGGAGGAGCACGACAGGTTATATTTATACTGTAGGTGGGACAATAGTGAGCTGGATTTCATGACTATAGAAGCTGGTGGCTTTGTCAACCACGGAGGCTGAGTATGTTGCTGCCACAGAGGCAAGCAAAGAGATGATTTGGTTACAAAAATTTCTTGAGGAGTTGGGGCATAAGCAGGAGGAATGTAAGCTGCATAGTGATAGTCAGAGTGCTATACACCTAGCTAAGAACTCTGCTTTCCACTCCAGGATGAAGCATATACAGTTGAGATATCACTTCATCAGGACAACTTTGGAGGAAGATAAGTTGAAGTTGGAGAAGATTCATACCAGTCAGAATCCTGCAGACATGATGACCAAGGTGGTCACAAGGGATAAACTAAAGCTATGTTCAGCTTTGGTTGGCCTTCGCGGATGACAGTGAAGGGTTGAGAAGCTTTCTCAGTGGAAATCAGTCTCTAAGTGGGAGATTGTTATGTTTGTGGAGCCTATTTTCATGTTAGAGTGTGGTACACCTTCTATGTGTTACACTCGGGTATTTTTACGGTGGTCCCACTTGCCGGTGAGCGGGTCAGGGGGGTTTGGGGGTGAAGCCCCCAAAGCAAGTTTTCATGGGTGGGGCTGTGATTTAACCCATGGGTAATGGGTAACCATTATGGGCATTTTTTGGGTGGTTTATTAACCCATGGGTTGGGTAACCGTTATGGGCTGTTTTTTGGGCCCATGGTTTTTCAATACCCATTGTTTTGTAAAACCGCCTCTTCGGCTACCCATAGGTTTATGGGATGGTTTTGTTTTTTTCCCATTGTTTGATACCCATGGTTTTGTAAAACTGCTTAAGCAGTTGTCTATTTATATGGTCTTATGCATATGATAGATATACAAGCAAATGTATTGCAGATGTGTTTTGAATTTGGGTGTGAATTCTATAGAGTTTGTTGAGCATAGCTCCAAACGGATCTGGGTATTGTATTGAGAGAGTGGAGGCTTGTAATAAAATCTGAGCAAGTGATTCTTGGTGGACGTAGCCCAAATTGGGTGAACCACGTTAAATCTTGTCTCTCTGTGTTGTGTTATTTATTCTGCACTTTTATTTGAGATCTGTAATATTTTCTGCATATTAGTTTCTACTGTTGCGATTCTGTAAGGGATTATTCCACATATTTTATCTCTTATTTCCTCACTGCAGATGGTGTAGATCCTTCTAAGTTCAAATCTAATCCATTTCAACAAATCCAACACAAATATAAAACCTGAGATCAGAAGAACATGCATGCTGATTGTTGGAGGATTGTGCCTGTTATGTGAAAATCGTTGTGTAAACTGCTGAAAACTATGCCAATGTGAGAAAAACTATGTAACTTCCCCCTAATCATAGGCACTCAGGAAAGGTTAGGGGCACCTAGCCGCTCATGTCCACAAAATATGGGCGTCTGTCTGTGTTGTGATGAAACCCAACAGTCAGACTTTGGGTTGTTTCTGAGCACCGAAGACTACATTGTATCATATTGAAATAAGGTGATGTAATAGACTGTTAGAATTTTGTTGCTGAATGGGGTGACTGATTCAAAATGTATACCCACCCCCTCAAAGGATTGGGGTGCATGCGACGTCGCTAAGAGAATGTGGCCCAAAGGAGGACCTCATAATTGTCTAACTGAAAATCTGAAACTATAGCCCTGTAATAAGGTAGCATGTCAATGTGCTTGCTAAAAAGAAAGGCATACGTAAACAACCGCTGGTCTGACATCCATAGTGTTAGTGCAATCAAGACAAATATGCAAATATAATACAATGTGTAATCTAGCAAGCAATAAGACAATGTAGACTGCGAAAAGCAGTTTTCAAACATGGGACATCGCTCACAATGTCGCAAGACAATCAGAGCTGTGAATTGAAGCGAGGTTCTAAAGCATATAGTGTGACATAAGATAAAAGCCCATCAAACAATGAAAATCAATGTGAAAACAATAGAAAGCAGAGTAACATGACAACCATGGTGTGCAAATAGACCTGGTATTCAAGAAAATATTGAATGAAGCACCTGTTAGTAAGTGTGTTAGATGGTATGTAATAGCATGTATCCCTTCCGACTATCGGTAGTGTGATAGTAAGAATAAGAAGTAGTAAAATCTTGAAACAATAAACATGTAGGAGTGTACGATAAGAGAATTCCCCTAGGAGTCGTTCCCCAAATTGGTTTAGAGGTATAAGGTCAAGCATCCATGATGTGTGTAACTCATTTGTGTAAACGTTCCATTCACTGGTCAACATAGAAGGCAAGCGAACGCTATATGTGTTAGATGACTCAAGAAAAGATGAATGGCATCATGATCAATGAATATCTGACCTACATCATTAGTGACACAAAGTGTACATGCCTAAAGTATAAGTAAGCAAGAACAATGTGCAACCAAGATATACAACATGTTGTGAGTGAATGAGATGGAATGTCAAAGTGAATGATAGGAGCAGCGTGCCCCCCAAGCGAATGTGGATGAATAGGAGAGGAAGCTGACTCTTTATCCAACCCCTCATACAGTCAAGAATGATGACCATAGAACAAAGTTTCATTATTGGGAAATGGTTTGATCCATGTGCACTAGAAAGATATGATCGTGAAGCAGAGAGTGTGTGAGTGTGGTGACGTTCATTTCAGATTTAGACCCTCGACAAGTCATTATTGATTACCTAATGGACTAATGAGAGTGCGTCATAGGGTAGTGACGATGTGAGAGAATGCGATGTTAGAAAGATGTGTCGTGAATGCGTCAAGTGTGAAATGTGTAGTGTGGATGATATGCGGTTCAAGAATATAGTATGCCATCAACAATCAAGTGTGAACCTTAGCACAAGAGTGCGTCATAGGGTAATGATGATACAAGTGTATCAAGATGTGGATGATGCCTGAGATAGACTATATGCAAAGTATGTAGTGTCACAATAGAAATGTGAGACACCTGAAAAATGCTAGAAGGGGGGATAATAAACATGATGCCCCCAAGTGTATGATGTTGGAGATCTGCTCATGGAGTAGATATGGAAGGTACCAATGACATTGTGGGAGTGTTATTTGTGTCATGATAAGAGAGAGCCCGCAAAATGGTAGGCAAAAGCAACAATAGGACCATGCAGTAGTGGAGGAATTTGAAGTGTCATGGCCATTAGTAGGAGTAGTTGCTTTGACAAAAGAGACCCGTTAGAGCTTATGTGGGATTAATGACGTTGTAGAAGACTTGATAGGAGAAGGTGGACTAATTTTGAGAGGTGGTTGCGTAGTTTGACGTGATAATGCGGTAGAAGACTTGAGAGGAGTGAGCCTAATTTTGAGAGGTGATTGCTTAGGAGGAGTGGGCTGTGTAGGCAACACTTGAATGATTGAAGGAGTATTAAAAGTGTCGCCATGATGCTCATTAGACATAGATGAATTAAATTTAAGAACCTAATGAGATGTAACAATTGAAGATGAACATGTGGCATTATTTTGTGCAACAAACGAGATAAGACCATAACGCAAAGGTGGCCAATCTGTCGAAACATGTACCAACATTATTTTTGCATCATTGTCATATGTCCAGGTTGAGTCGACATGAAATTTTATCGATAATGGACATGACCTTGATATTTTGCAAGCCAGATAAGGAGGATATGCAATGAGTAGATCATGCCACAAGTTAATCAACTGATGAATGAGGAGCTACAAAATAATATCATGATTTTGATGAATATTGTGATCATAGGTCCAAGAGGTGAAGGGATCAAGTTAATACTTGGGGTTCATGAATATGCTATCATGTAGAAGACAATAGAATGAGGATGAGATGTAGAGTTGCATTTGGTGACAAAATGAGCCTAAGAATCATCCTTAAGCCATTGGATTTCATATTTGGGAGATGTAATCGTGGATTCCATAGCTTGAAATTTATCTTGAAATAAAGAATGTAACACTTGAATTGATTTGCAAATAGATTGATTGGAATTATAACCAAGAGAGTCATAGCGGCACAAATTTATATATGCTAATATAATGCATTGACTTAGTAGATGGTGTATATAGAGAGGAGGCAGATATTGTATACAAAACTTTGCAGATTATTTGTAAGATGGGTATTTGAAGTAAGATGATGCTCACAGGGGACACGGATGAGGATGCTATTAGAAGACTATGATAAGAAGAAAAATTCTTTAGAGGAAAGGTATTCAAGCAGACGGGTTCACCAAAATGATTATGCTAAATATGTAAATATATCCTAATTTGAAGTATTGCAACAGTAAATGAATATCAATATTAGTGTACATCAATAAAAACCCAAACAAAGCTAAGAATAAATAAATGAAACCCTAATTGTACAAAGAGAAGAGGATACATTAGTGATTCACAGTAAAATATCTTAACTGTACTGAAGTGTGGAAAGATGATGAAAATAAGAGGCAGGAAATTGTCATTACTAAGTGCCTAAAAAATGTAGAACTGGAGGAATCTGCTGGACTGGGGCACCCAGAATGGGTGCAGGGGTACTCGCGTTGCTGGTGACTGGAATTGAGCGCCTGGTTTGTGAAAAAAGTCAGAAACTACTTTTTAGTGTCGAAAGTTCCCTGATTTCGTCGTTACTTCACCTTTGGTTGTTATGGATGTTGCACTAAGATCATCGAGCTCAATGGAAACTATAATTAAAGAGTGACCTGCAAAACCCTCAAAAGACATCAAAATCCCAAAAAAGAAAGATGCAGAATGAGGGGTCAGACCATCCTCATGGTCACCTGGCAATGGTAAACTTACGAACTGAGTGTTACACTACATTTCAGACCTCCATGTAGTTCTAGGTGTGTGTGTGAAATCATGCCCTAGGTGGCTCTTGTGTGTGTCGCACTTGATAGCAATCAAATAGCTAGATGTAAGCAATGTAATAGATGTGTGCATGGAATATAATGAACTCCCCTCCTATGAAGTGTGATGTAGAAAACAAACCCTTGTCCTTTGTGATGGATGCTAAAATGGATGTTTGAATTTGATAGTGCTTTGGATGCAACCTTAGGTGGTGATAGATAATGTTTAGTGTTTGGTCCCTTATTATGATCACATAACTTTATATTTATATGATTCCCTTGTTTGAATTTCATTAATTAGCCCCGAAAAGGCCGACTACCAAAAAGATAAAGTGCTCAAATGGCTATAAATGACCCAAAAGAGGTAAGTAAACTATAAAGAGGTCAGGAGCACCCAGAGGGGATGAGGGTGCCTAGCATTGGCGTCCTGGCTAGGCGTTGGTGTCCAGACTCAAATAAACTTAAGGGTCTGAGGTCAGACTGAGTAAGCGGGTGTGCAAGACCAAAATTGGTAACATAAAGTAAAGAAAGGTGGCCAAAGACATGGGTTAATTAGTACTTTTCTTACTTAGGAATCACATGAATAGTAATATGCAATCAGGACTAGATAATTACCCAAAGGGCGTGATTTAGTGTCCACAGCAATCGTGATCCTTATACTACACTTCCTACTCCAAGAACTGATAGTACTAATGAACTGCAACCTATGGACACTCTGCCTCATTTGTCACCGCTTGAAGGTGTTATTTGCATGATGGATATTGTTTCATCTACCCCATTGCCTCCACCTGCTACTACTACTACTATGATTCTTTATCAGGGGCTTGTCTAGTCAATGGACATTGATCCATCTCCTACATCGTCATATGAGCAACCTACATCAACACGCTCATCATTTACATGCACACGTTTCATGAATGACTCTTATTGGGAACATATTCCATTCAATCCCAATTTATCTGAATCTATATGTACACATGATGGATTGACTCGTCTAGGGTTTACAGTTAGTGACATTTCACCTGCACCACATGATTCTCATCTTTATTATGGATTTATCTCTATCATCACTACTTATGGTCTTCACATTTTCTATCGCACAATAATTTTTATGCGTGCTTCTCACACTTCTCCACTTACACTTAGTCAGTCTTGGCTTGATTACACGGGGGTATGTTAGATCCCGATCATTTCCCATGCCATTTGGTCATGTCTTCATTTACAATGTCTCGTTCCTCGAATATTCACAAAACCTCACTCGTTGGTATGCACATGGTTGTACACTACCTCCTTTCACGGATGAAGAATATGTTATGGGCATGCACAACTTAAGCTTAAATGGCATCTTACTTGACCAACCTGATACTATTGCTTACCAAGTTTCAGATCCTTCACCAGTTGGCTTTGACTATAACAATGATGACCTTTTAGATAACATCACCTGATCACTCTCATCCTCCATACATTGGGGGCATCACGCTTATTCTCCTCCCCTCTAGCATTAGCATGCATATTACACCTACATCACTCCGCATTTAGTCTATCACATACTCCGCGTACATCTTGATACCTAATCGTATCATCATTTATCGATGACGAACTCTTGTGCTTTGGTTACTACTTGACTACTAAGGGTGTCCTATACACATGAACCTCACACATGCTACATGCTACACTACACATCCTCTTATACACGACACACTAGACACTCTTCTATCATATACTTCTTGAATGTATTCATCAATACACAATCAACATACTTCCGGCTTATTCTTCTTATCATGCATATTTAACACACAAGAAACACGTACCCTCCTCACATATTCGACACACAACACACTCGACATATTTACAACCTACTGCACACTTTTGTGACATACCTCTCTTGCGCGTAATCAACACTGGCATGTTATACAATCTACACATCTATAACACATATCGACAATATATATCACACAATGAAACGCACCTGTAATAAATCTCTTTTCAAAAACCAATCAACCACACATAATTGACATAACTCTCCAACACAACCAACACGCTACACTAACCTATGACGCACTCTATTTCTTTGGTCCATACTTTACTGCCAAGGTTTACATCTCAAATGAACCTCATCACACTCACCTGTTTAATCGCTCATTCACTGTTATCTCTCGAAAGTGCACCCTGGTGGAGAGATGACAACAGGGGTTCTAAGCTTGCTTGATCTCTCACTTTCATAGATACAATGGAAACACCTCAGGTTTGTGGGTATACCTATTGTTGAGGTGAGTCTTTGGTATCAAGGATGGTTCCTTATTGATGTATCCTAAACTAATTGTTTGGGGTTTTGAAGGTAAAAATATGAATGTAAACTGAAATGGAAATGGGTGATACACCAAACTTATTGAGGGCTTTGACTGAGTATATGCACAATAAAATTGAGAATGAATTGTACATGCACGAACCAATGGTTTTTCAGCGGAATATTAAGGTAAAACATTTATGTATTGAGGGATAAACCAACAACAATACAAGCTAAACATTCTTTTTAAGACTATGCAGAAAATACCATATTTGCAACAAGGTAAGATGATTAATCAGGGAATTAACATTCACAAGAATTAATGGAAAGATACACACCACTATAAATAATTGGAAAGGCCAAAACTCCTTCTCATTCAAGGCAAAACTGGCAGAAAATATGCTTCAACACTCCTATGTCCAAAAAGTCCTCCTTGTGCCTTGCTAGTGTACACAATATATAGCCAAAATACTTCACCCAACCTCTCCTAAAAATAGGTTGCAGTTTGTACTTGCCCATGCATGTTATTTTTAGCCTTTATCATGAATAAATAAAGGAATAAAAATAACAATGCAGTTTACAATGAGGCATTAATAGCCTTAGTTACAAAAATACAATTGGTCAAAGTGTAGTTAACTGTTCTATTTTTAATACAATTAATAAACTTAGGTGAATATTTTGGCTAATATTAGCCACTTACTTGTTTTGTAAGTGCATGATCTTTGTCTTCTTACTGATGATGTTACACCTATTCTTTCATGTAGTGATCACATGCAAAATTATATTCCTCTGTAAAAATAATACCTTCGCCTTTTCAACACTTAGCAAAAGATCCACATTCACTGATGGGGGCCACCTGTGAGCACATGTGCAAAAATAATAATATCCTCCTTTTCTTTTCTCCTCTCCTTTATACGAGGCTACCTTAACAAAGTTTAAGGTGTGTTTGCAAATTTTCAGGTAAAGTGCTTCTTTGCAATTATTTACCTTATCCACCATGGTACTCTCTTTGACCTTGGTATATATAATGATTAAAACATTGGGGCATATATTTATAGTTCAAAATAATAATCATACTGATTATTAGCCCCCCTATTCGTGATCATTGGTCTCCTTTGCTAAATTATATGATATAATTTGGCCCTTTTTTGCAATTATGGGCTCCTAAAGTCAATAACCTTAATAATGTCGTAGGTCCCCTTTTATGTGGATATGAACATATTAAAAACTTTGATTTGAAACCTAACCCATGGTTAATTAAGGTTTTCTGTTGTGGATACATGTGCATATCTTTTGAATTTGGTTTCGAGTTAGTTCACTCAAGGTCGAAAATAAGGGCAAATAGTTTTGAAACCCTAATTATTTGCATTATTCACTTTGCTACTTGGAAGCATGGCAAAGCCCTGTAAACATTTCTTCTGGCGGCCATGATTGAATTTTTCTGAGTTCTGGGATGTTGATTTTTTCTTTCTTCTAGGGCTTTGGCCTCATGGGTTTGAGTTAGTGTGCCGCCATTTCGTGTGTTGAAGCAATGTTTGAAGCAATTTTATCCTAAGCTGGGGCTTCAATGTTTGCAAAACATATTATGTGGAGCTCTGTTTCTTCTTTTCCTCATTTGACTATCAGTTTGCATTGGAGTTTATCATTGATTTGTTCTTTGCATTTTGAACTGGAAAATTTCTTCTCTGTAGTTTGATCTTTTGCTCGCCATGGAAACTTATTTTAGAGGGTTTCATTATTTTATATCAGTGGTCATCATTGTTGGGCCCAGACTTTGCTCGCCTTTGTTGCTGAATAGGTTTTCGTTGCTTTGTGCTCTATTTCTTAGCATGTGGGTTCCATTCGTTGCTTTCAAGTTATGGAGATTCATTTTCCGATATTGGTCGTTTCATTCGTGGTTGCCTCCATTCTTTTGGTAAGTTTTCAAACTTTTAAGTTTTAATGAAACTTAAACCTGGAAATGATTCTTTTCCACCCAGTTTGGCTTTTAATTCGAGCTGCAAACCTTTGACCCTCTGGAGGTAAAATTATAATGTAAATACTTGCTCCTTTAAAATTTCTACTTTGACCATATTTGGGGCTCATTTGGGCCGAGCTATTTCTCTGGTTATTCTCACATAAACCCTTATTCATTCGATATTTGCTAGTTTATTTGTTCATATTCACCCAGATACTTCTGTGGGTTGGAAAAATTGCTGCTAGGTTATGGATTTTGTGCCTATTTGTAAATCTAAGTCATTATTTTTGAAAACTGATCACATTTTATTACTCTAATTTGGGTTTGCTCTTGTCTTTTATGAGCTGAGCTAATTTGTTTGGATCTCAAAAAACTCAACCATGACCTTATGGCCTTTGCTCCATAATATTTATCTCTAGACGCCACTATTTTTTCTGCATTTGGACTTTGCATGGGACGACCACCATGATTTCATGGCTATTGAGCTTTGGTTTTCATCTTGCTCTATTTGTAGCCATTGTTGGTAGATGGTAAGTCACTTTGCCACAAATCCAGTGATTCATTTATTTTCTTGCCTTTTACCCAAATCTGGGTTTGAAAGATGAACTTGCCATTTGATCTTATCATTGATGCTCACTTAGACTTGTAATTTGATGCCTCCTGATTATCAATGGCTCACCGTGTGTTTTCCAGAAGTAACACCTCCATCTTTAGAATTATACGCTTTATGTTATAGTTCATAACTCTACCCACTTACATATATGCCCAAATTTATCTATGTGCCACATTCCGTTATTTTTGTAACCTAGATTGGACTATGAAATCTCGGAAATGAGCTCATCATTTGCACATATCTGTGAGATTAATACTTTATTCAAACTATGCATTACTTTTATTTTGCTTTTTGGTGACCCAGATCTAGGTATTTATTATTTTAATCTAAAAATACACCCAGATAGGATACACCTAGGTGTGTATTTGTGAACCTATGTTTGTCATATTTCATTTCCAGTCATTATTTGGTTCTGGGCTTGTGCACACATCATTTTCAATATTTGCTTTATTTACACTTCATGTTTATCTAAAATGACCTTGTTGGTGACTCATAAGCTTGTGTATCTTGAATAGCTTAGTCTACATTTCAAGCATTTGGAAACCATTAAAGAAAATGTCTATTCCCATGAAACTTTTATACCTGATCTCAAAGTTTCAATCTATGTTTTCTCATGAGTGCTTTCATTTTCAAAATATTGTCCAGGATCAAATATATAGCTCTTGAAGTTAAGGCACAGAGTCTTCAATTGCATTGTCTCTTTTTTCTTCCTGAATGATTTCCTTGGTTCATAATCATGTACTTATAAAAAACCATTCATCTTCAATGCTGCACTTAGCTTGTTTGATGTTACTTAACTGTATAGTCCATTGAAAACTGAATTGTATTAATATGAAATTCCTTAGTTGCTACATGTGGAACTATAACTGTGCATGTACAAAACCATCTTACTCGCCTGTACATCTTGCATTACTTTATAAAATTTGAATGGATGTACTTTGTAAGATTATCTTGAAATTTAATTCTTCAACTGTTAGGCTATAATGTGTGCTCTGAAATCCTATCACCTTGATGATTGGAAGTGTATTTCTCACTGGATGAATGAAACTTTACTGGGAGTATAATTTGAAGTGCATATTTTACATACATATTTGTACCTATTTCTTGTTCTTTTGAGAGCCTATGTACCTTTTCAATTTGACAGTTCATAGTAGCAATACTAAATTGTTTTATCATTTGAGATTTCTTGTAGTCGATGGAAACTTTGCAACATAATTTCATATTTAACATTTAAAACTTTTATCCTGACGAATGGGTGTCATATATATGAATATGCATTTTGGAAATCTACATCTCCAAGCAATTTTATTTGAAATTTGAAGTATCTGTTATAAATATGTACTTCCATTAGAATGTAAATCTTGATTCTTTATGTTGGAAGTTTCTATCAATATATGATTTGTAGCTTGACTTGTTCACTCTGCCATGATGACAATTAACACAAATTATTTGTACCTACACACTTTGATTATGTACTTACAGAGCCTCTTTTACGTTGTCCTGTACTTTGAATGCACTCAGGAGTTATTTCTAAACTACAATATGTCACTTTGTCTTTCATAATAGATGTAAAGTTTGTGCATATATATTATTGTAAGTAAAATAAATTTAAGACATGGATATTTAAATGAACTCTACTTTTGATATCTCAGCATCTGAATTCTTAAGCTGACTGTATACATTGCTTCAATTTTACCAGGATGGCTCAAACGTAACATGTAAAGTCTGAAAAAGTATGTTGAAAACCATTTCTGAAAGTGAAAATTTGTTTGTTTTTCTTGAAATTTGACCTGTATATGAAAATAAATTATACTTCTACACCTTGTGCTGGCAATTATGATGCAAGAAGTTGGTGTTCTCTTCATGGTTTCCTTTTGCAAGTTGTAGATCTGCACTTTTGTTGGCTTCATAGGGTGGACTTACTTTTTTTGATAGAAACTTTCTCTCTAAATATAGAGGCAGACATTTCATATAATAAGGAATCCTAGTACAATAGGAAAACTGTACCTTTAGAGTTTGATATGAACATGTACTAGAGGCCCTTCTGATTTCTTAGTTGTACCTGTAGGACCATCCCTTGACTGCTTTGTGATCAGAACAATTCAACCTGAAACTTGCACTCTGTAACTTGCATCTGAATTATTAATCTGAAGTGGAATTTCTTAAGTCTTTTATGGAATTATACTCATATTTGTATTTCTTGAGAATAAAACAACTTAATATATTTATACTTTTGCTGAATGTATTTTTTTAAGTTCATCATGTGATTTTCAGTTGTATCCTTCATATGTTTATTTTGTCAATCATTAAATTACTCGAACAATATTGTACCTGTCTTTACATGAATGATGATCTCCCTCCTGTATAGATGTTCCTTAGCTTTCTTTTCATGAAATGCATCTATAATCCTAAAAAATATGTATGGTTCCAAAATATGGATCATTATGAAGCATTGTTATTTGCCTGTTACTGAATTCTTCTCTGGCATCTTTTCTGAGGTTGACATTCTGCATTTATTCATTTCTGTAATGTCTGATTTCACGTTCATGTTCATGAAAGTTTATTTAACTAAAACTATGAATGTAAGAGAATGGTGTAATCCAGAGCTCTAACATAATGTTGTTTCACTCTTTTTAGGCACCTGCCGAGAACGAAAAAGGAGAGTAGGAAGAGAAAGTTGAAACTGAATGACCGCGGAAAAATCCATCTAATCAAGGAATGATGGATTTCCCTTTTTCTTTTGTCCATAGCTTTAAATACATATTCTTTGATTTCATGCACTTGCGTTCAGAGTTATTCCCATGGCTTGTGTGGGTTCACTGTATTGTTATTCCATATGAATAAATGTACTATTTTCATATAATGAGATGCATGTCTTTCTTTTATGTACTTTCTCCATTTGTATGGATAATAATGAACTTATACAACTCAAAACACTTAAATAATTCACTTAATCATGGAAATAAATTAAAATTGAATGTACCTTTTCAATGCTCATTGAAAATGCAAACTGTTTGTAAAACTAACTTTTCCATGCTTCAAACTTGCAACTTGTTTGCATCTTCATAACATAATGTCTGATACATGTTGCCCTTCATGCCTTTCTCAGGGATTTGCAATGGTCTTTTACGGTTGTTGCACAGTTCCAACGAGGGTAACAAATGGAATGGCTACATGTATGAGGCATGACATTTTGTAACTGCACCCGAGTTGTAGTTTTGATCCAAATGTTACTTCCAAGACTGTCCAAAACCAAACAATTAAAATATATATCCTCTTTCGAGATGGCTGTCCCAAACATAGTCAAACTTGTAACCTGACAAATCTGATAAAATTAAAAGTTTCGAGTTGACCTTTTTGCACGGGGTGTGAAAAATGTCAACATTCACGCCCTCATGCATTTACACTCTATTTTTTACACTTTCACGATCATATCATTCTGGTACACACAGTTCAAACCATTTCCCAATGTTGCACTCTCATTTACAGTTCATTCTTGAATGTTAAGGGGGCATAAATAAATGAGCCTCACTGCATACAATTCCATTCACACTCACTTGGGGGGCATGCAATCCCTATCACACTCACTATGCATTTCATTTCATTCCATCTATCCACAACATACTACATATCTTGGTCGCATTTAATCTTTCTTACATTTACTTACTACATGTACACTTTTTACACATGCTAGATAGATATCATGCATGTCATTATCATTATCATACACACATGCAAGTTCACTTTCCTTTCTAGTTATGATTGTAAATTATACAGATCTATTACACACAGCATGTATGCTTGGCACAATACCTATTACCAGTCCCACAGCGGCTCCTGGGGGCATCAACTTTCGTACAATACAAGTGTTATTGTTTCATTTTGTTTCATAACACATTACTATATCAGATTATACATACTTTTGACATACTTTTTTTTTTTATCTTTCTAACATGTTAATGAGTGTTTCATGTGCAACATTTGTTTTACAAACTTATTTGCTTTCGTGATTGTATGTTACATTGTTTGTCACTGTTTGCAGGCTTTGCCCTTTGTCGTGTGTGTACACTTGTATGTTTTTTGCTTAGTCGGCCTTAATTGTCTTGTGACATCGTGAGTGGTGTCCCATGTTTGCGACCCACTTTTCATGGTATATATTGTCTTCTTGCATCTTAGGTTACACATTGTCTATCAGCGTACATTTTAGATGTGTGTTTTTCCTTACTTGTACTAACACTTGTTTTCTAAGCTTGCAAAATTTGATCTCTCTCTTTCGTAGATACAATGGAAACACCTCAGGTATGTGGGTATACCTATTTTGAGGTGAGTCTCCAGGATTAAAAGGTCGGTTCCTTATTGATGTATCCTAAATTGATTATGGGGTTTAGAGGTAAAAGATGACTGTAAAATAATTAAAACTAAGGTGATACACCAAATTTGTATGAGGGCTTTGACTGAGTATATGCACAATTGATATGTGAAGGATTTTTGGTGCACGAACCAATAGTTCTTCTGTAGAATATTAAGGGAAAAACACTTGGATGTATTGAGGGAGATTATCACAACAATACTACTAAGCTAAACATGCACATTAATATCATGCAGAAACTACTGAATTTTGCAACAAGGTAAGATGATTAATCAGGGAAATTGCATTCACAAGACTAATAGAAACATACACAAGACTGCAAATAATTGGGAAGGCAGAAAATACTTCACACTCAGAAGGAAAAACTGGCAAAAATTCACTTCAGTACTCCTATATCCAAAAATCCTCCAGAAGTTCTCCTCTTGTGCTTTGCAAAGGCACACAATATATAGCAAAATAAAGTTCACCCTCTTCCTAAAAATAGCCCAAGGCTTGTACTCGCCCATGCATCCTATTTTTATCCTTTATTTAATAATAGATAAAGGAATAAAAATAGAGCATGCAATTACAAATAGGCATTAATAGCCTTTGATTACAACTAGTCAACTGTAGTTGACTGATCTATTTTAATAAAGCAATGAAAAGTAAATAATTTGCTAAAAATAAGCTTGCTTGCAAGGTAAGTCTTTCTCCTTTGAACATGCAACTTTGTCTCTTTCTTTGTTTTTGTCTTCTTGTGGAGCATGCAAAAATTCAACTTTCTGTTCGTGGGTAAAAGAAATAATTATAATACCTACAAAACACCCACTGTGGGGACCACTTTGCACTTCACCATGTTTCAGCCATCTTTGTGATTATTTGAAACATACATTATAATTCATTTTTTTAAAGTCAAAACTTGAAATGATAATTTGGATGGCACGTGGATTCTTCTTCCTTCACTTTTACGGGCCTGCGGGCAAAATTTTGGAAATTTTAAGTCCTTTGTGGACTTTCGGGATTTTTTGAAGTTTTGAGCCCTTTGCGGACTTTCGGGCCTTTTGTGACTTTTAAGTCCTTTGCGGACTTTCGGGCCTTTTTTGAAGTTTTAAGCCCTTTGTGGGACTTATTTTGGACAATTTTAATTTTTGCAATTTTAACTCACATTTGCAAAAGGTATCAAAATGTAGAGAGGGCCGCACTCCGCATTTGCTTTGACTTCTTTTCACTGTTGACTTTTTCCCTGCGGGGTGTCGGGCTTGTGGGAGATTTTTGGAAATTTTAACCTTTTTGCAAAAGGTTTCGAACTTAAAGTACCACTGGCCTCCATTTTTCCACTTCTGCTGTAATGACGACACGTGTCCTCTTTCGGGTCTGTGGGCCTGTGGATGAAATTTTGACAATTTGAAATTTTGAAAATTGACTAAGTCGGTAAATGACCGCCATTCCACTTGGACAACTTTTGCATCGATTTTGGTGATCCATTTGTGAGCGTCGATCTTTGTACTTGTTGATTTTTTATCGTCGATCTCCAAAGTATGATTTTAGGGTTTCTGACATGTATTAAATGCATTTTTTAAGGGCTCGAACCATGGTTTGCATTGAAAGTGTAGATCGATCCTCAACCTTTGATCTTTGTACTTGTTGAATTTTGATCATCGATGACTTGACCATGGTTGAGTTCTGTTAACTCATCTCTCGAGTGTGCATGGTAAAGGTCAATTTGGCCCTAACTTGATCATTCCATTTGGATTTTCAGTCTTGCAGGCGAAGCCCTAGTAAAATTTTATTGGTGTTGTTGTTGATTTTCCATCTCGGCTCTGTGTTGTTCCTCTTGATGGCCATTGTTGTTAGATTTTTGAGCTCTGTCACTTCTGCAAAATGGTCTCTGGGTCTGGGCTCGATTCATTTTTTGAGCAAGATAGTCCTCTGCCTTCTTCAGAGCTATGTGAGCTTCTGGGTTTTTGAGATCTTTACCTTTTCCTTGGCCGCCATTGGAGCTCTGTCATGATCATTCTGTTAGAAACTTCCATGGAAGTTATTGTCTTCCTTAGTTCAGGCCCTCTGCAACTTTGAACTGTGAATGCTGAAAAGGGTGAGTTTCTTTATCTTCGAACATGAAAACTATTTCATTTTCACTGAGTTCTCTTTCCTACTCTGATTCTTTGCTACCCATGAATGGGTCTTGTTTATTGGCCGTGATCTATGTTTTTGAGTTCCATTTGCTTTGGCCAATTCCGTATAACTTTCCAATGATGTGTTGAAACACCACTTTTAAAGGAGTTTGAACTTTGGATCTTTTCTGGTTAGATGTAGATTCCATTTACACTTTCTCCTTCAAAACTGAGCAGTGGTATATACAAAATACTTTGTATTTGATATTCCAGTATTGATTTTCTTCACCGTAGAGTTCTTCTTCCATTCACTTTTGATTTCTCTGACTGGAACTTGCTCATTTTGGAATGAGGAAAACATATGAGTAATTCTTCTTTGTCAATGATTCAGAGTTATATGCCTCATAAATGCTTTTCATTCAATCATCTTTGAAGATTTCCACATTGCATCCTGATAATATTTGTTGAAGTTTTCGAATCTAGGGTTGACATCTCAAGCTTGATCCATGGCTGAGTTTTCAATAATCTACTCTGTGCTGCTTAGATCTGCTTATTGACCTCATGTGAGTTTTCTTAAAATGAGTCTCTCTGCTTTCCTGACTGTGTATTGACCGGTCTAAGCTTTGCAAGGTTGAATGATGTTGATAAAACTGTAACTGAAATGGGTTGCTTGAAAACTCTGCATTTTATATATCCCTTTCTTCAGTTCACTTTTTGAAATGCCTACTTGTAACCTGTAGTTGCATTTATACTCTTTGATTCTAAAGTTGATAAGATTACTATGATTGAATATTGAACTGAAAATGCCAACTGTAATAGAAATACATTTCTGATATTTTGTAATTAAGATGCCTTTGTACCCTACAAGTGGTTTTCTTGAAATTACAAGCAATTCTTCTTCGGTTTAATACCATTCTTCAGGCATAAGCCTTGATTCAGATACTTTGTTGAAATATGTAATATGTTACTTTTACTACATTTCTTTTATTTCAGCTTGATATGGATACTGGAAAAGTCATAAATGTCCATTTTACATGGTGAAGCCCTGTCAAAATTTTCCTAGAATTCTCTCTTCCTTGACTGAAATCTAGAAAGTGTACATTGTCTGCATGCATCTTCTTTGTTCTGTACTGTAACCTTTTCCTTTTACAGAAGATATCTGAGTTTTGAGTTACATTAACCCTTCTTTCCAGCATGTACATGGTCCTTTTCTGCTTGTCTGCAACCTGTACCTGCACACTTAAGAAAATAGTTAGAAAATAATTAGGCTCTTGGCCTCTCTTGTATCCATTTTCCTTATTTTCTTTTCTATTTCTTCTTTTGAGTAAGCTATGCAGTTTGATTTTCAGGTACTATATATCTTCTGTTGGTTAGAGATCCATATGCATGAATTAGGATAGTGTAGGAATATGGATTAACCCTGAGCTCTTTATTGATGATTCCTTTCTTTTACTTTTCAGGTACCATGCTTTGAATTATGAAGACAAAGATGGAACAAGCTGGAAGGGGGACAATCTGCACAACGAAGAATATACAAAGGCAATGATGGGTTCACTCATATTCCTTTGCTTTCTATTTCATGCATGTGTACCTCTTTCTTTAGTAGATGTACTTTACTTTTTAGTCACATCCCATGGCTTGTGTGGGAAACATTTGACCTTCCTTGTGAATAAAACATTGAATTTTGTAAATTGAGTTGTGTATTTCCTTCTACATTTCAAGCTTCTGAATGGAGTGTTATGATGAACTAAACAACTCAATAATATAATTGAATGTCTTAAACATGAAGGAAATAACATTAATGAGAACCTGTAACATTCAGTAATGAACTCTGATTTCTGTAATTTGCACTTATGTTTGTTGTCCCAAAACTCAACACTTCACCTACTCTGTAATTCAGTGTCTTCATCAAGACAACACAGCTGTCCTTCAGGGCCTTTGTGTTCTTTTGCTAAAGGTATCATGAAATTACAGACTATGTGATCTGTTACATTTTGTAACAGCACACATAGCTGTAGATTTCACTTAATCATTAATTAATTCAGCAGTAACTAATAACATCAAGAACTTCCTTAGCTTAGGTATACTTCACCCATGACTTTCATCATAACGACAAAGTTTCAAGTTGCCCATTTTTGCACAAGTGCAATCAGTCACCCAATCCAATGGTTTACAGTCACAATTCAACACAACATGGTACTAGTACAACATAATTATCAGTGTTAGATAAAGCTCATAATTATACTTGAGTCCTTTACATAACACATACACTAGCGCCTAGACTAGAAAGTAGTGCCTGAGTGCCCCTAACCATTCCTCTATGCATGTGACCATAGGGCAGTTACACAACATTTGTCAGTTCAACATATTTTTTGATAGTTTTACATAGAAAATTTTATAGGGCACATAATCCTTAACACTCGGAATGTATGCATGATGCTATTTTTTCTACCTTCGTATTTAATCAGAATTGTTTGAAATGGATTATAATTTTACACACCATCTGCAGTGATGTTCTACATTCACAGGAAACATTTAAAGGTTGGAGAATGACACCAGACTATTCTCCATACACTTCTTCCATTTCACTGGTGTGAGATTGCCTGAAAAACTTGTATGTCAACAACACTTGCAGGATCCTTTTCTACACTCTTACCTCATCACATATCAGGTGCACATGTTCCTTTTTCACATTTTTCAACCTTTTTACATACCTTTTTACATGATTTTTATAGATGTACATGTGTATTTTAATACTTGTTTATTCTTCTCTTTTTCAGGTCCATCTATATGGGAAATAATAGTCAACCATCATTCAACATCAACAAAAACACACACATCGGCATCGACATTGACAACAAGAACATTCACAATATCTATAATATGCGTTTCCACCCTAGGTTCATCATCTGATCACTTTTTACAATTTCTCATCTTTAGTCTCCACGCACTATATTTGTATCACTCCACGTTGTTTCCTTGTCTCTCGACACATTTCTCGCCATCAATCTACATGGTTATTAGGTACACATATCTATCTACTTTATGTTATTGAGATTTCATTCAACAACATAAAGTGGGGTTAAATGTAGACACAAAGTCACACACTTTGGGTAACTAGTCTTGATTGCATACTGTTATTCATATGATTCATAAGTAAGAAAAGTACTAATCAACCCATGTATTTGGCCACCTTTCTTTACTTTCTATTACCACTTTTGGTCTTACACTCTTACTTTATCAGTGTTCCTTTTCATACCTCAATGTTTCTCATCATAGACACCAACACCTAGCCAAGATGCCAGCGTCATGTGCCCCAGACCCTTATGGGAGCTCTTGACCTCTTTGTACTTTACTCACCTCTTTTGGTTCATTTCTAGTCATTTGAGCATCTTATCTTTCTGCTAGTTTTACTTTTCAGGGTTAATTAAAAAATTCAAGTAAGGGAATCATATAAATGTAAAGTTATGTGATCATAATAAGGGACCAACAGTAAACATTATCTATCACCACCTAAGGTTGCATCCAAAGGCTATTAAAGAGCATCAAAGCATCCATCACAAATGACAAGGGACGGTTTTATGCATCACACTTCATAGGATGGGAGTTTATTCTATTCTATGCACACATCTATTACATTTGCTTACATTTAGCTATTTGCTTGTTCTTTAAGTGTGACCTAGACAAGAGCCATTGTACGTACCCAAAATTGTAAGGTACTATACTGCGGAACGGTGTAATAAATGCCCCAATGATGATGCAGGTCTGTTCCCAAGATGTTCAGGATCTAGAAAAGCCCTTACGGAGTATGCGTTAACATACCACATGCCCCGCTTGGCCCCCGCGCCCTTTGTTTTCTCCTTTCTTCCCTTTTTCCTTGGCCTCTTCGACCTTCAGTGACGAAACTGCCACCCTGAAGGGTGGCGGTCTCGTAACCGCCGCCCTAAATAGGGCGGTGGTCCTGTAACCGCCGCCCTGGACAGAGCGGCGGTCCCGTGCGCCGTTTTCCAGAACACTCTTTTGTAGGTGACCCGCGTGAAACATCACATTTCACTAGCTGTTCTTTACCGACTTGAGCATGCATTTATGTTTTTGATCCCTTGGAATAGTGTTTTTTCCTTTACGCATTGTTTAGGAGTACAATTTGGTTTTGGTTCTTGGATGTTTGAATTCCTATAAATGCATGATTTGAGTACATGCAAATGGTTTGGATGTTTTTGGTCTGAAGCTTGGCTGGAATTTTGAAGTTTGATCTTTGCTCTCATTCCCTCATTTTATTGTTTTAGTTAGTTCAGTTTGGTTTTGAAGCCATAGCTTGGGTTCACTTGAATCTTTTGTATAAGTACTTGGCTGTTGGTAAGCTCACAGACAAATCTTGTGCAGGCAGTGCTGTCATTTCATACAATCCAATTAGAAGCTTTCCTCTGAATTTCTTTTTGCTGTGGATTTACTTTAGTTGTGTCTTAGGAGTTGGTAGTATAGTTCATTATTTCATACTTGATTAAGTATTGTGTTGCAACTGTTGGTAAGCCACATATCCAACTTGTGTAAATAGTGTTGTCTGTTTTATCTCAAACCATTAGAGTAGGAATAGCTTGGGTAGCCATTAAAGTTGTATGTTTTACTCTTCATACAGGATAGTTTCAGGTTCTGGACAGCATTCATGTTGCACGACTTCGCAGTAGAATCCCACTAGGAATTGCATAAGCCAAGCTCTATACTCAGTGCGCTATCCCTCTCCTACTCCGCATTCTATTCGGTATCTACATTTTGAAAGTTGTCCATTGATTCCAAATATCTATTCCCATTGATGCTAGCATTACACGCTTTTCTTGATTCACGTGAGCATGAAAGAACGAGGAGACCATACTGAGGGGATGAGATCTACACACATACCATTGGATTCGCCACTGTTCTGTGAAATCCAGGTTCTAGCTTTCAAAGTTCTAGTTAGAAATTATATCAAATAGAGTATTTAATCACTTTATTTCAGTTAATTTTATTCTTGATATTACCGGGGAAGCTGTGGGGATTGATAGTCTCTCAGAAAACTATGATTCACTCCTCACTTTTGAGGTAGGATCGAGAGTCTTACAAATAGATTAGATGAGCTATTTCACTTGTTTAGAATAGATACACAAAATTGCATAGGCAAATAGCTACACTCGGCTATTTTTGTTTGTTTTAAATTATTAGTTTAGTTGTCAATTCTAAATAAGTTTAAAATAGCTTGCTTTCTTATAAATTGTCAGAACATTTCATACAAGAATAGAAGTTATATATGCTAGTTAAGTATACTTAGATTTTACGTTAGTTATAGTTTGTTTCATTACAGTTAAATTGCATTTTGTTTCGTATAACAATTACGGGACCTCAGGGAGCCGAGGGAATACATATTTCGAGCCAATCTTGCCTCAGCCCAACCTCGTCATAGTGGCAATAACCGACATTGACCAGAACCTCAGGATACAAGTCTCCCAAACAACAACAGACTTCCAGCAGGTCAGGACTCAATTGAGAGGATTAAAACATAGAAGACGACCAAGCACATACGTTTTGGTAAAGTCAGCCAAACTATAGGTTACCCTAGAAAACATCCACATGACTGTAGAAGGGCTTCGAAAGAGAACAAATATTCGGGTGCGATCCTTTAGTTCCACAGCCAGACGCTGGAGACACCCCTCGTAGATATAGATACCAGCTTAAGAATCCAAATTGCAAGAACGCCTGTAAGGTATTCTGAGAAGATCGCACATTTGTTGGTTTTAAACATAAAAGCTGAGAAAGCGTATGATTACTAGATACTACGGAGTAGAACTTGATCTCGTGTATGACCATAACAGGACCGCAACAACCGAGAGTCTATGCTTGTGATCCACAAATCCCACAGCCTAACAAATCCATAAGAGAATTGGACATAGACACTGGCCTTATGCACACTAGTATTTCAGTCTACTCCAATTCCACCCACCATTATCCAATAGTTGTCCCTATTAGACACAACAGCTAACGAAGCTAGATAATTCTTGGACTAGGCCAGAAAATCGTCCATAGAGTTGATTATATTCACCATATGACCCTATCAGGAGAAATACATGAAACAATCCTGGGTCATTTCCCACGCATTCCACAACCCATAGATCGAATCACGCCAGAGCTCGATATTGATTGGAGCCTTCGAGTAGTCATCCTTGCTGATCGATCTATCACACCGGGTCCAGGTTAGAAGGGCCTTCTTTGCCTTAGATTCACAGATTCCATTAGTGCGTGTCAAAAATATTAGATTGCCTAACTAGTCTATCTGTAAACTACCTTTATTTCATCCCCACTGTGCTGTCTCGGCATGACCTCGGGAGGTCAGGGTACGCGGAAGAGTCACTTGTAGATTCCCACGCTCACTTGTCACTTTTCTGACGTAAAAAATTGGTGAACCTGACGTGAAACAAACAAGATTAGTAAAACTGACATAAACTACCTACTTTCTTGTCTAGAGTCATAGTATTACACTTTCACTTTAGTATGCCTTCTTAGAAGCACTTCATTAAAGCTTTCACAAATCACCTTCGCCTCTTCCCATTATTTTGCGCGGTATTCATACACCCCCCAAATATGTCGGGATTCGATGCATATGGCAGACCCCTCCTGTGTCTTGAGGCATACTATGCCCAATAGAATAGACAGTCATCTCCCTCACTCTCAATGTGGGTCAACAACTATTCAATTGGTCAGTTGTCAACACAAACTCCAAGGACTATATATAACTCGTCTTTCTAAGTAGAGGGGTTGGAGCAACTCACTCAAACACAAACAGAGCCTTCATGCTCAAACAATATGACATTTACTGGAGAATCTGCTTCATCTCCTCAGGGGTTACTTAGACCACATATTAGTAAACAATCAAACCCATACTCGGTCCTTAGATGACGAGTACTCCACGTGTTATTCCTGAAATGAACAACACTCTCAGGGCATGTACCCACTTGTAGGAGTTTTGCAAATACGGCCCCGAGTTCTCTCCTCAAGAAAATACCTCTATTCCATCACGTATAGAAAATACTCTCAGAGATGTTTGGCAAGATAGCGACCAGTTCATAGAAGGAAATCACATGCCTATACAAAATCATAGTATAAAACAAATGCCACTAAGACATGAACATCATGACTTCACCAAATGAAGTCATTTCGACTTTAATAGAGAAGGTTAGAGGATTAGAACTTGCTCAAGCAAGTCAAAATTCAAGATTTATACAAACAGGGAATTCCAATCATCTGCACCATCCTGGCCAAGTAGATCTCCTCACAGGAGTGGGCACGTTAGGTATGACTCCTCAATATTCACAACAAGATGCCAACTAGACCCACTATCACTAGCACCGTTCCTCCTGGTCCAGTACAGAGCAATCCATTCCTGGATAGTACCCCTTCGTACTTAAACATGTACTCAAAATTACCACAAGGGGATATGTACTCATCTCCCGGCATGTTTTCCCAAATACAAGGGTTTCCTTATGCCCCTACCAACACGTACATTACACCATATCAACAACCCGTTCCGCCACCACCCCCTCAACAGACACCGTCAATGGTTGAAACATATGCGATAGGGACTTATTCAGAATATTTGAAGGAGCCCTTAGATTTCACCATATGAAGCGTTATGCTTCCAAGGCCTCTTCCCGATTTGCCCAAATACAAAGGAAAGGGAGACCCAAACGCACATATCAAAGCTTATGCTACAGACATTTGAGAATTACTCCCATGGGATGGGGTTGTTGCTAAAATATTACCCAAGACGATGGAAGGAATTGCTCTCGATTGGTATTACAGAATACCCAAGGCTTCCATGCATTCATTCAAGCAATTCGTGTCTGAGTTCATTAAAGCCTTTGACATGAAAAAACTATTAAGGATAGGAATCAAGGAGTTCTTACACATCAAGTAGGAACATAACAAATTTGTCGCCCATTTCATCCAAAGGTGGCATACAGTCCTTTATTCCTCGGCAAGTGCTCCAAATATGGATTAGATGGAACTATGTGATTTATTCCTCCATTCTCTCAGTAGAGAAGTGAAGGAAGATGTCCAGAAGTTCCCACTAAGGACTTATGATGAAGTTCTTGAGAGCGCTCTACGAATAGACCAGGTAGCAATAGATAGTGGTCGTAAGACGTATGGAGAAAACAGGAGGTTAATCACCTCTACACAAAATACTACAACTACCATAAACTATCAATCAAGGACCCAAAATCCTTAATAAAAATCGTGGGGGTAACAACGGATGGGGTAACCAAACATCCCAAGAGGGTAAATGTTGTTAACACTCCGTCACAAGTAAACAACCAGCGAAACAACAATTTTACCCCAACGGTCAATACAATGGATTTTAACCATCCACAACAACAACAACAACAAAAACAACAACAACAACAACACGGTGAAATCCCATACAAGGACCGAGGTCAAAATTCATTTGGTTATCAAAACTAAAGTCAAAACCGGAAACAACAAATGCAGAATTTAGTCCTAATAGGCAAACAGTTTGATCAAAATTTTAGGCCACAATACAAACCCAATCAACAAAAATGCATGAATCACAATCCCAATTCTTATTGTGGTTTCTATAAAATTCGGGGTCATGACACTATAACGTGTTGTGACTATAACAAGTTCATGCAACGTTTACCGGAATGAACAAAGACAATTCTTCACAGATTTATATCTTAGACAGATCCTGCCCCATTTGCCACCGGCAAGTACGTTCGCAGGGGCAGTCTCCCCTCAAAATGCTCCTCTCAAGATCTTTAACGATCCACTCCCAAATCATGAGAATAATCAGACTAAATTCAACAGGAATAAACAAGGGTGCAATTAATAGGAAACAATGACCATGAAGCTTCGAATTCGCTAAATCCATTAGTTGTGCCGCAACTAGGGAGTCAACCATTACCCAAGGTAGTAGGATTGGTAGAGTTAGACTCAGAATTACCCATCGAAGCTATAACAAGGACACGAGAATATTCTTCTCAACCAAGTCCAAGCCACTTGCCAGACACGGATAACATCCAATAACTTATAACAAAAACCTGTGGGTGCTTACGATTTAATTAATGATCTAACAAAAACCTTCTCGCATATTTCGTTCCTTGACTTGCTAAAAAACTCCCTTGCCCACAGGGCCACTCTTTTAGAGGCGTTAGCCTTAGGTCATTGTAATTAGTATCACTCCACCACCTGAAACAAAGGTAAATCATATAGACTTTGATGTTCATCCTCCAAGACAGGCATATACAGATATCAAATTCATATTCGACATAAGTAAAATTCCTATAGATGCTGAGATCGCACGCCGAGGTGATCCAGGCCTTACACTTACAAGTGTGGGTTTACAATAATTACATAAAACGGGCAAATGGTTGACGATGGGGCTGCAGTCAACATTGTCCTTTTCTCTTTCCTCCAAAAACTTGGGATATGAGAGAGACAAACTGTTCTACTACACGAAATACCTTGAGAGGCTATGATAGCCTTAAAGCCACTTCGATAGGAACTATAATACTGCCGGTCACCTTAGGACCTAAAACAATCCTGACTGAGTTTTATATTATAGATCAGGAAAACCAATTACAATATGATCCTTGGCCGACCATGGATACACCGCAAGAAGGCAATACCTTCTACATTATTTCAAGAAGTAAGATTCTTGCATCTAGGAAAGGTATTTTTAGCCAAAGGTGACCTAAAGCAATTTGATGTACACTTAGCTGATTTAAAGAAAATACCAGGTGTACACTCGGAATTTGAACTTCCAACAAACCAATTTAACAAACCCACTGGACTCAAAGCCAAAGGAAAGGTTGGTACCTACGACGGATCTTGAGACTATCGGCATAGCCAAAACAACATTCCAACCCCTAAAAGTCAAAACTAAAGAAACCGTATCATTAGGAACTACTGCGAAAATCATTGAATTAATAGAACAAGACTTCACCAATGTTCTTACCATTCCATTCGGCAGGCATAGGATATTCCTTAGGGGTTGGCTCTCTTGCCAACAGAAGATCTTTGCATGGTCGAAGTAGAATACGTAAACACAACTGAATATCTCAACCTCTATATTCCCAGCTAAGTATTGGACTCTCCATTTGGATGGAGCTAAATTTCACGTTATGGAGCGGGGGGCAGGTATAATTCTTACTTCACCAGAGGAGAAAGGTCATGCCATTTGCCTTCAAACTTAAACTTTCGAATGCACAAACAATGGTGCTGAGTACGAAGCCCTCCTCCTTGGTCTCACCTTAGCCAAAAAAATTGGTGTTGATAATATCAGAGTTTTAGGAGACTCGCAATTAGTGAGCAAACCAGGTTTCAGAAGTATATGAAACTAAAGCTGAGCACTTACAACTTTACAAGAACGCTGTTTTATATCTGAGTAAAGTGTTTTAATTTCATATCTATTGAAGTAGTTTCTGCGAGAGAAAAATCTCCTCGTAGACTCAATAGCAACTTCAGCGTCACGTTTTACTCCAAGCAATGAATTAGAAGATGCTCACTTCACAGTGTCCATCCGTGGCGAGCCGTTGATAAAAACAATGACGAAAAATCCCCTTTCAAGTGGAAATGAATCTACCGTCCCCAGAGCCATATTGGATAATGATATGGGGCTACTTTGCAGTACTTAAACGCTTACGCGGCATTGCATCTCTCCTATCACTATGATAGATTTGTCCTTAAATCCACATTCGTCTTCCCATTTCGGGAAATCCTATGAGAGATCATCCCTCACGAATGGAACCTAATATATACGCGGTGGAAAATGGGGATGATTTAGATTTACCTCCAGGCACCACCTGAGTTCGAAGAAGGTAACACCTTTTTAATTGAAAAAACAATTGATGTCAACATTGGGACAGAAGATGAACTGATAATATTGAAAGCTAGGTTCCTTCATTAACCTCAGAAGGAAGTGGAGATACATACTCAAGTTCTCAAATAACATCAGAAGGCGTTTGCATTTAGTTATAAAGAAATGACAGGAGTTGTACCCCACATTGTGGTACAACAACCTCGTCACTAAATTATATGCATAGCCAATTAAGCAAAAATCAAGACCTATGAAACCCAAAGTAGCTCTCATGGTAAAAGAGGAGGTAATGAAAACTCCTTCAGGTAGGATTCATCAAGCCAGTTGACTACTCCCAATGGGTATCTAACATCGTTCCCATTCTCAAAAAGAATGAAAAGATACGCATCTGCATAGATTTTTGAGGACATTAACAAAGCTTGCCCTTAGGACGACTTCCCATTACCGTCCATAGATGTTATTGTTGATGCAACAGCTAGGTTTTGAGACTTTTGTCTCTCATGGATGGATTCTCAGGATACAACCAAATCAGAATATCCAAGCAAGATCAAGCTAAAACTACGCTTATAATTCCTTGGGGAACCTATTGCTACGCTGTTATGCCATTCGGTCTTAAGAATGCCGGTGCTACGTACCTGCGGGCCATGACATACATATTTCACGATCTAATTCATAAAATCGTAGAATCATAAGTAGATGACTTATTAGCTAAGGCCATGAAAGCGTAGTGACCAACCAGAAATACTCCGCGTCATTCTTTCACGCCTAATAGAATACGGAGTCATGCTAAACCCAAAAAAATGCGTCTTTGGTGTAACAGGAGGAAAAATATTAGGTTACATCATATCATCACGAGGGAATAGATGTTGACCCAACCAAAATTCGGGCTATCCTCAAAATGGTCCCACCTTCAAGTGAATCTGGAATCAGATCATTTCTCAGAAAGTATGGGTGCAATCCGGAGATTCATCCCAGACCTAAGCTTCACCATTCATCCAATCAAAAATTTACTCAAGAAGGATTATAGCATCAATTGGACTGAAGATTGCAATGAAGCTTTTGATGCAGTTAAGCATTTTCTGTTATCACCACCTACGCTAATGCCACCTAAGCTGGATCACCCGTTAATCCTATATTCACGAGCTACAAATGTCTCGCTGGCCTGTATGCTGGCCCAAGAAGACGATGACAAGAGAGAACGTGTGATTTATTTCATTAGCCAAACATTTCTCGACTATGAAACACGCTATACACAGGCAGAACGAGAATGCCTTGCCATAGTCTTTGCTACTAAACACCTAAGACATTACATGCTGAATCCAAGAAAACGAAGGTCATGGTAAAGACAGACCATTTACGGACTTTTCTCACACAAGGGTCCTTGTCCAAAAAAGGTTGGACGTTTTATAACCTTAATGGGAGAATTCGAATTAACATTTGTAAATCAGAAGTCAGTTAAGGGACAAATCATTGGAGATTGGTTAGCTGATAACCCATTAGATGGAGGCGATCTAGTAGATTTGGACTTTCCAGATGAGTGCGTATACTACATCGAAACCCGACCCGCTATCTCTGAGTGTCCCTTGGTACGCTGATATCATTAACTATATCATGGACCATACATATCCAGAAGGAGCTACACTGCAACAAAGAAGGTGGTTACGCATTATCGTAGCTAAATATGTTATTATAGAGCAAGTGCTCTATCATAAAGCCATTCGATGGAATGCTCCTAAGATGTGTCGACACAGAAGAATCCAAGAAGATTCTCTATGAATCTCACAGCGGGATATGTGGAGGCCACTTCGGCGGTCATGTCATTGCTCGCAAAAATACATTGGGATGGGCTATTTTTGGCCCACCCTTGAACACGACACAGATAGAGTTTGTATGTAAATTCTCACAAGTGCCAAGAATTCTCTCTACGAGATTCACATGCCGGTATAATCCCTGCAACCAATAGCAACTCCATGTAAACCCTTCTCCACGTGGGGTCTAGATTTGATAGGGAAGTTCTCCCCCTCGTCAACTGATGGCCATAATTTAATAATCATATCCACAGTAATTTTTCACCAAATGGGTTAGAGGCTATACCTCTCACAACTGTACCAAGTTCTGTAATTACCAAGTTTCATTCTAAACCAAATTATTTACAGGTATGGTGTCCCACAAGTTATTATCTCCGATAATGGCACATCCTTTTAAGAATTATGAAGATCCATGAGTTATGCAGCAAGTTTAAGATAAACCATCACACGGCCTCTCTTGTACTACCCTCATGCCAACAGATAAGATGAAGAAACAAACAAGACATTGAAAGGTTATTCTCCTCAAAATAGTTAAGGAGAATAAGCAAACGAGATTGGCATCTGAAACTGTATCCAACTTTATGGGCTCATCGAACCTCAATAAGAACACCAATGGGCGTAACTCCCTTTCTCATTGGTGTTCAGGGGCAGAGGCAGTCCTCCCACTCGAGGTTGAAATACCCATTCTTCGCATATCGTTACAAGGGATTTTGGATATGAATAATCTTACAGGGAGGCGCACCTCTCTCAACTGGAGATCCTAGATGACAAGGCCAGGCTAGATACCAAACAATGGTATAGAGCCTATACTAACCGGATGTACCGGCAGTGTAACAAAAAGGTTCTATGAATGCAAGACATATATGAGGCTGATCTAGTTCTACGGCTGGACAACTGAATTGGTAAGGAAAACCGGCGAAGGAAGGGAAGGGAAGTTTCAGCCCAAGTGGTTGGGACCATACCAAGTCATGAAGGACTATGGAAATGGTTGTGTATCTCTTGTGTACGCTAGAAGGTGAGGAATTCAATGAGACTAGTCAATTCCTTGCATCTTAAACGGTTTCTACACGTGAGACAGCAGAATCACCACTTGTACTTATTATAGCTACCTACATTGTATTAGTCATCTTGAATTAGTTTCATGTTGTCCACCTCATTTCATACACAATTTGTGAGTCAAGGAATCTTACTCTTCAAAGCAATCTATTACGAATTTCATGAAAATGTTGGCAAAAAAATTTCTAATCATATCTCATCCATTTTCATGAACATCATCAATTAATTTCAGAATCATTTCTCATCAAGTAAAGACAGACATGACGTAGTCTTAATGAAAACCATGCCAAGATCTTGCATACTTGGTCTATTCTCGTCTTTGATTTCTACTTAGGATGAAGTTGTCCCTTACCTACGGTATGTTCTAGAAGCTTCTTAGTGTCACATCTATCCCTTTTGTATATCTCTTTCAAAAAAAGGACATCCCACTGTCACAGATTAGAAGTGTCAAATTCAAATATAAGTAAAACATGCTAAGCAAACAGAATAATTTTAATTTTACACACTTCTTTGCCCCACCAACCTTTGGTGATAAGCCCACATCTCTTAGTAGTGACGTGCAAGGTTGGGAAAGGATGGATAAGTGACCTTACTCACCAACGCTTTGCCTTTGGTGACAAACCCCATGCTTCTTACTAGTGGCGTGAGGCCAAGGTTGTGGGGGGTCCATCTCACACAAATTAACAAATGCTTGGTATTCATACGCAAGCATATTCAAACTTTCAAACTTATGAGTCAAAAAAAAATGAAACAGATGTATCCAAATTTCGAAAGAGATCAAAATCCTCAAAACCCATATCTTGTCAACCAGGTTTCCATTTATAGGTCTAAGTCTAGATAAACTAAAGGGTAAGTTGCATCCAAAAGCCTAGTGAAGTCAGTTTTGAGTGGGGTCGGCTGTGTAGCTTCCAAGTTTGGTTTCTGTCGCTAAAGTTTTGTCTATCTCTTCATCACTATCCATTTCATCAGTATTTCATAACTCATACAATTTTTTTCCCTTCCCCACTCTTGGTGTTGAGCCCTCACATCTTATTAGTTTCTTAGAGTTGGGGAATGTGGGGCAAGTTTATCTCTTTATCATATTGGTTACATTCACCACGTTTTGTCAACAAAAGAATGAGGTATCACATACATTACTCACAGAAGCTAAGCCAAAAGTTCAAAACTTACAACATGTATCGTCATCACATGTCATGCATCAGCATCATGAAGCACAATAAAGAAAAAAAAGCAATGTTTAGTATCTATTATCATGTTGTCATCCATTACACACATTCTAAAAAGCATATAAAACAAATACATCGTAAAATACATCCAGTATAGACAGCTAGAAACAGAAAGTCACAAACATTCTAGTGACACTAGATTAGTCTAGATCCAAATACAAATGCATATATATATATAATCAATGTTTCAAGTATACAATGCCATCATGCACTAAGGCATGGTCAAAACACTCACTGAACCGGGGAAAATACAAAAACAATCATACAAGTTTCCGACCAAAAGTCATTACGTAAAAAGCCACTAGTGATCTCTCAATCTTTGCGACGACCCCTCTGAAGGTGTGTAAATATCGCCTAGGACTCTTGGCTACGCCGACAATGCTCTGAATGTATGGAGGGCTCAAGGTCCCGACCAGCAACTGCGGTCTCACTATGAGAGTGACTCCTCCTCGTCAAGGTGCTCAGCAGTTGTAGACACTGTATTTGCCTGTCTTACAACATCCTGTGCACCCCGTATCTCATCCCACAACCTAACCCTACCTCACGTGCCTAAACCTTACAGCACTTAAGATTATCGATTAATTACCTTACTAATTAATAAGGGCTCCCCAGCATCTCCAGATAGCTTCGCGCCTCACCTATACCATGGGGATTATCATGGAATCTAGCTACATAACCCTAAACCAACATAATTAAGATCCTATGCCACTTGGTCAAGAGTCTCTGCAAGACCCATGACTCATCAATGAATCACCCGCACCAAAGCAATGAGCCTAATAATGACTTTACCAAAAATAACAACTGATTCCTTGGGAGGGAAAAGGAGGGAAAGATGGCTATTTTTACTAAAAATAGGGAGACTTTGATGGTAACCGACATCGGATCACCTGGGCCTCCAACTGCCATCGGTTACGTAACCGCCATCGGTTCCGCTATACGGATGACTGCCCCCAACCAAAAAGAAAGCTGATCCAGAATTCATTTGAGAAGGGACGTGTCGCCTTGCAAGTGAAACAAGTCCTCTTCACCATGCCCCTGTAGAGAAGAGGATCCTCTGAAACTAGAGTCACCCTAACTGAGCAACTAGATTGCTCGTCACACTTTGTCTGCATAATGTCCTGAGTGTCATGCCACTGAGGGATCAGCTGTCATCAACTCTACTCCTTTGTCCCTACCTCTGTAAGCATCCTCAGAGTCGTAAGTCAATATCTTGTACCTGTATCTTCGCCACCACATTCCTTGGGCCTGTATCGGCAATTAGGAACTAGTAAGTAGTATCTTGTATGTTTCTAAACACCGGCTCTCCCTCTAGCACGAGCTTTTAATCCTCCTGGCTATAATGGGAATACCAGGAGCTAACTCACTAGATCTAACCTCAGCCTCTAGGCATCACTCTGGCCTCACGAATTTCATCTCATCAAACCCTGATATTGCCCCTGGGGGATAGTTTACTCATATCTCTGAGTTTTCTCCATCACTGCTAAGGACCTCTGCCAAAAGGATTTACCTCCACTCTATCCCACTCGATCAATAAGCTGCACCTGTGGTGGAGCAACTGACTTCAGGGTCGAAACCCCTAAATCACTGCGCCTACCAATATACCAGTTATTAGCTATTGGTATCGATGTCGCCTAACCATGTCTGCAGTCGGTAATCCAGTGCACCTGGCATTGATCACTATGACTCTGAGCACTGAAACTGTCCTTTCCCTTATTTACCCCCAAACAATCCTCATATCCAGCCAGGATCTGCCATCTTTGTAACTTGCCCCTGCCATAAGCATCAATGAAACGGTGACCAAACACCCAACATCATGACATTTTATTATTGGTCAGTTTAGTGGCTCTATTGACTTTCCCTGTAACACAGACCACCATGTATAAATCATGATAGGTGGTCGCGAGAATATCTACAGCTTCTTTGGCGTATATCCGGCCATTTGCCCATCTAGTCTGTATTAATGATGGGGAACTGACCACCAGTATCGACAATGAAAGTCTAATCCCTTGTCCTGGATCAGTCTCGAGGCAAGGATCCCTCACTAATGGCCTATCTAACTATGGGGATAGGCAAAGAAGGAATGGATCTTATATTCTTACTTATAGGTAGTCCTTCGACCCCGACAAAAAGGAGTTGCTTCTCCCATAATTGAGCTGATCTCTCTACTATGTATGCGCACACCTGTCCCCACGACTCAACAAGCTGTCTCTAATCCTAAGCCCTAACCTCCCGATCTATCGGGACTCAAGAGAATGAAAGGATAGACATCAACTCTATTCTGGAATGAAATTCTATGCGAAACATTTTGGCAGGCCCAGTGGGACCCTTTTCGGCAGTTTCGGATTCTGTTCTTGATCTGCTTTCCAGTATAGGGAGCAAGTCACAAAGGATGTTTCTTTCTGGTGCTAACATGGGGCACGCATGATATGCACAGTCATTTTGGTAAAATGAAGTGTGTCCTCCTCTTCCTGTGAGAGGGCATCCAGTGCATTAGTGAGCCAAGTCACACTCTCTCTCTCTGCTTCATCTAATGTACTCATCCCTCGATTTGGGTTTACCCAAACACGTGCATCACATTCTTGCTTGTTAGCATTTAGATTCTATACCAACGTAGATTATAAGTAACAGGTCATACGTACATGGGGGTGCTATCCATACATAGTGACGATCTCAAAAGCAGGCTGCTTTTGCATTCATGTGCACAACCGCCGCCCTGATCAGGGAGGCGGTCATGTAATCACCGCACTTGAATGCGGCGGTCATGTAACATCCCGCCCTGAACAGGGCGGCAGTCATGTAACCGCCGCCCTGGCCAGGGCGGCGGTCGTGGTCCGAAAACCCACTCGGCTTTATGATCTAAAAAAATCCTGACAACATCCCTTAGGTATTTTGTTTAGGATTGACATCATCCTGGCGTCTAAGGCATACCTAAAGTGATTAAAAGCCTAATCCTAGGGTTAGGTCTCTTGATTTTCTTGATGAATCTTTCTTGTTTTTTAGAATTGTTTCTCTGTCAACCCACCCATTACAATGAATTTAACATTTCAAGACAGTTTGGTAGGGGTTATATTAAGCATAAACTATCCCCAAACCAGCAGCTTCTGTACATCGCTGAGGGCGGTTGCTTTCGCACAGTGACCAACACCAGTCACTATACTACCAACATCGGTGGATCATAACCAACATCGGTTATCTGACGCAATATATCGATTACTGTGTTTAACAGTTCCAGACAAACTCAACAACCAATCAATTCCAACATTTTGTTGTTGTTTCTGTTCTGGATTGGATTAAATGGGCCCTACTGTGTCCACTATGTCCAGCACCCTCATATCACCCGGAAACAAGCCTTTTTCAGCCATGGTTTCATATGCGCCGAAAGAGTGTCTTTTCCTGAGTCACTTGCTTCACATCCTATGGGGAATCCTACGGATACCAGTAATATTCCCTATTATCCTTGTAGCAGATAAGGAATTTGCTAAAATTTTTGGGATGCTAATCCTAGCGCCGTACAATGAGTTATCTTGTCTCATACCCCTGCACTGGACACCTGACGGTCAACTCCTCGTTAGTATGCAACGTCATTAGTATCACCACTCACTTAGCCCCTTCCCCACCTAATAACTTCTAAACTTTCCGTCTTCGGGACGGCCTTAGCCCCGTCTCCCAGCTCAGTGGCTTTGGTGGCTCTTCATACTGCTAAAATTGGCTTTCCTTTCATTAATCTGGGGGCCCCACATATGTACTACTACCCAAAATTGAAACTACCTCATCTCTACTGATGGACTATCAGCGTTATAACTTGCTCTCTGCCACCTAATGACACATGAGCTCTCCCTCACAAGCTCCGCCCACCTTTTCGGGATTTCCACAAAGCTCATCTGGAGTATGCCTCAACCTCTTATATAGGACACCCTTATTCAGCTGTCCCAACACATTCATCACCATTATCTTATCAACATTCAATCCCACCATTTTCTAGTAGCAGCTCTTGGACCAATCCTCCTCCGTTTATAACGACTACACCATCATCTAACCCAACCAATGATTTAATCAAACAGATGATGGACAAGATGCAAATCTTGAGGATTCTGTTTCAGGAAGTTGTAACACCCTGACATACGAGCAAGTTTGTCGGGAGCCTATTCATCCTTCTATCCCCCTTTATACATATCCTCCTCAATGGGAATTGCTGAAATTTACTCGCTTTAATAGTAAGGAGGACCCTCAACAACACTTGCGATCGTTCAGACATGCTTGCTGTAGACACCAAATTTGTGTCTTACGACCCCCTGTGCCCCGCATCTCATTTCGTAACCTAACCTCATCACCTAAACCTTACACAATTATTTATTAATTACCTTATAATTGATAAATCCACATCACCTTACCTGCCACCTCATTTTGCCACCTCATCATGACCTAGTCCTAACCCTAAACTAACCTAATTAAGACCTATAACTTGGTCTACACCTACACCCATGACTAATGACTCCTTACTCGCACCCAAAACCGACCTTCTAGTCACTTGACCAAGCCCGCAACTAATCCCTCGGGAGAAAAAGCAGGGAAAGTGGGCTATTTTACTAAAAATAGCCCACTTTTTCCTTACCGATACCGGTTCCTACTCGACCGCCGTCGGTTACGTAACCGCCATCGGTTCCCTGTAAATGGGCTCCCCTAACCAAAAACAAAGGGGAAGGATTTTTGGATCGATCGAGATCATCAGAAGCGATCAAGAGAATCCGGATCTTTACTTTGCTGAGCGGAGACAAGTGAAGAAACAAGAAGAGTTTGCAGAAAGGAGATCAAGCCCAAGACTGCAACTGGATAACCAGAGCCCTGTGACACTCAGCTGATCATCGAGAGGGAGATATCTCATCTTCTGATGTGTCAGGCCATCCTACCTGAGTTCTACCTTTGTCATCAGAGTTCTTGGACCTGCATCTTCGTCAATAACCAGTAAGTTACATATCTTGCATGTCCTCTTTAATAACATTTCTTAGACTTTTTGAATCACAGTCCTCATAAATCCATTCCTAGATCCACTACCCAGCAACACATTGCATCTAACTATCATTCATTTACCTCTCATCACCTCATTACCTAATATCACTCATATACTAGCCTTACAAACAACACAGCTACCCTACAACAACAACCACCCCACAACACAACTAACCCCACAGATCCTAGACCCTACCGATATCGGTTATCAGTAACTGGCATCGGTTATTGTGACTTCAAAACCAGAAATCAGCCTTTCCCCTACCTGTTTCAACAAAGCAATTTAATTGATATTTTACAGTCTTTGGTGTTAATTCATATTAGCAGGGAAACTGACCACCTTCGAAAGGAAGTTTTATATTTCCTGGGCCCAAGGCAGTTTCCTCATTTATTGTCTAATCAAAATCTTGTGGTCTTGTGTTCTTATTTGCAGGTAGTCCTTCCAAGACAAAAAGGAGTTCTTCGCAATCAACCTGATCTCTCTCTACGGTACGCGCACACCATCTCGACATTCAACAGGTATTCCTCCTAGCCCTAACCCTTATCTGTTTCTAAAAGGAATGAAAGGATAGAAGCAACTCTATTCCCAGAAGCCGAAACATTCCGAGCGAAACATTTTGGCACGCCCGGTGGGACCCATTTTGGGTTTCTTTCTTTCTTGCTTGCTTTCATATAGGGAGCATACTTGCTGTTTTCTTCTTCTAAAGATATTCACAAGGTATTTTGTATTTTTTCGGTAAAAGAACTTGCTTTGCTTTTACATCTTGCATTAGTGAAAGTCATCTCTTTTGCTTCATCGAATATCATTTTCGATTTGGGTTTAAAACACGTGCATCACATTCTTGCTTGCTGTTTTCAATTCTAGTGAACATAGATTAAGTAACAGGTCGTACACGTGGGGGTGATATCCACGGTATTGACAAGAAATTAATCTTACTTTCACTGCACAACACATACCGAATCACTTCACAATTAACACAACAGCTCAAACATCCCCCCTTTTTCTGCGGTATTCCTCCGCCCGATTGAGGTAACCTTATAAGCCAAAACAAACTTGACATTTCCCCTAAGTCTTTTGTTTAGGATTCTGACATCATTCTACGTCTAAAGGCATAAGCCCACAATAATTAAAATTAACCCTAGGGTTAGTCTCTGGATTTGCGTGTGCATCTTGCTTGTTTTCAGTTCTGTTTTCCCTGTCATACTCTGTTTTCTATGATCACCTTAGAACAATTTGATAAAATTACTAAGCATTGTTAAAAATCAAATCAGCAGCTTCTTATATTTTCTTATACCAGTCTTATTACACTGACATCGGTTAACTGACCGACGTCGGCTATAGTCTAACCGACATCGGTTATCAGACCGATATCGGTTACTGTCTTTTACAGTTCCTGACAAACCAGCAACCTATCAATTTCCCCATTCTGAGGTTGTTTCTGTTCCTGATAGATTGAAACCCTACTGTGTACTCTTGTCCATGGTTGTTATCACTCGGAAGCAAGCCACCGCCATGGTTTCACATGCCTGCTCTGTGCCTTTGCCTGAATCACCCCCTTCACATTCTATAGGGAACCCTACGGACACCAGTGAGATCCCCAAAATTCCTGTAGGAGATAAGGAATTTGCCAAATTTCTGGATGCTAATCCTAGTGCTGTACAATACTATTTGTCTCATGCCCCTGACCGTACGCCCGATGGTCAACTCCTTGTTGGCATGCCTATTAGTATAGCTGCTCATTTAGCTCCCACTCCGCCTGATAACACCGCCTTGCTTCCTGCATCTTTAGCCCCGTCTCCCAATCCGATGGCTTCAGAGGTTCATACGACACAGATTGGCTTTCCTTTGGTTAATCTTGGACCCCACATATCATTACCGCCGACTGCTCCTACCTCATCTCTCTTGCAGACTGCTCCGTTCATGACTTGCTCTCTGCCACCTATCCACACGAGCTTTCCTTCTCAAGCTCCGCCTACCTTTTCATTCCCATACACGTATCCAGTGACCTCAACATCTTATATAGGACATCCCTATTCGGTCGCCTCAACATATTCGTCCTCCATACCTTATCAACACTTAACCCCACCATTGTCTAGCGGAGGCCCTTGGCCCAATTTGCCTCCGTTTACCACAACCGCACCATCATCTCATCCAACCACGGATTTCATCAAACAAATGATGGACAAAATGCAAAATCTGGAGGCTTCTGTTTCAGGAAGTCGTAGCGCCTTGACATACGAGCAAGTTTGTCGGGAGCCTATTCACCCTTCTGTCCCCCTTCATTCATATCCTCCTCAATGGGAATTGCCGAAATTTACTCGTTTTAATAGTAAAGAGGATCCTCAACAACACTTGCGATCATTTAGACATGCTTGTTATTTGATTGCTCATGATGATGCCTTGTTACTCCGCACCTTTCCCATGTCCTTATCAGGACCCGCCTTGAGTGGTACAGTGCTTTAACCCAGCACTCAATCTTCTCTTTTAACCAACTAGCCCAATCTTTCTTGGATCATTTCTCCATTAACATTGCCAAGAAAGTATCTATCACCGACCTCTATGCCATCCGACAATTCGAAGACGAATCTATCGCAGATTTCGTTGGACGATGGCGGGGCCTTATCAACCAACTTACATATGCCTTGCCTCAGGCTGAACTTATCAAACTTTTTACGCGGGCATGCGCTAAGCACATCTCTCCTACCCTTCAAATTCAAACTTTCCGCACATTTGACGAGGCCTTTACCATGGCTCGGAGAACTAGAAATTCGAGCCTTAGAAGAAGAGAAATTGCGGTTGCGCAACAAAAACCCCAATTTCCGAACTCCAGATTCTACCAATAAACCAAACACCACCACTCCTCACACATCCACTTCTTCGAAATCAAAAGGAGCTGTCCACGCGGTGATGGTCAAATCTCAAACACCGTCTAATACCCCACCAAAAACCACCTATAAGTATAAAGCCGAGCCCATCAATTACACTCCCTTGGGAGAAACTTATGGTGTCATCTTGGAAAAATTGCTCAAAGCCGGAGCTATCACCTTGCCTCCTGTTAAACCTCACTCCGGGTTTGACTCCACCCGCGCTATACCTTCCTGGTACAAAGAAAATGACTTCTGTAACTTTCACCACGTAAAAGGACATAGTCATGAAAACTGCAAGATGTTGAAAAACATAGTGCAGGAAATGGTTGATGCAGGGGATATAACCCTCGATAATCCTAATGCCCCTGCCAACCGAAATTTGAAAATCTTCAACAAACCATTCCCGAATCACTCTTCTAACAGTAACATAAACCAAGATATCTTAGCCGAGGAGAGTGTTCATGAGATCCATGCAGTCTTCGACTCCCAGCCAAAAGCCTCTATCGAGAAAATTTTGAATCAAGCCTCTTCACTAACGCAGGGGCCCGAACCTCCTTCACCACCATCAAGACCAAGGCGAAATCATTCCTTTACCCATAAAGGAGTTAACCGCCCAGACTTCTCTTCTCATAGATGAGTCTTCTTACACCACATCCCTACAAGACTGCGAACGGATGTTATCTAACCTCTCTTTTTCCCAAACGTCCCCTTCTACCGCTCTTGCTACATAAGAGGAAGGCTCGCCACTCCTTTTGTCATCCTTAGATGAGAAATCTCTTGCACCGACATCACCAAATTCTTTAACCATGACGGATCCTCTCAAACATGCCCTCCTACCTATTAGTTCTTCATCGCCTAAATCTTTTCAGCGACCGGTTGACCTCTTAACATCCTATTGATACAGTGCCTCATCTACCCCCTGTATCACACCCACAGTGGACTAGAATCACAACCCACCTTTCTTCCGTACAAAATTTCCAATTCACACCTGAAGACTGTCATTCTCCAGAAGATAGACGAGTCCTATGGGAACGTTTGAGTACCCCCTATTCTACTCAAATGCAGATGACCGATCCAGACACCTTTACCATATACCCGAAGTGTTTACAAAAACTCAAAATGCCTATGTCCTCATCTTCCATCCCCCGCATCTCTACCAAGTATCTCATCCACCTCTATTAACCTAACCAAATCTTCCCCTACACTTGGGACCTCACCAATACCCAGTCTAACACACCCACCTAAGCGACTAGATTTATCCAAAAATAAAGCTGCCCCCGCCACTTAGGAGACAAACTCAATCCGTGCCTCTATCACAATCAAAACCATCATCGTCACACCTACCTTCCATATTGGGACCTCATCCCTCCACCTTGCATCAATATATCATACCTCCTGTGTTTTCTTTAAAACGACCTACGCCTTCTGCACCCATACAGAGATCTAAGGGTATATCAACATTTGTCACCCCACGTATCTTGTCCACCCATCAACCCTAAACAAATTTCATCATCAAAGGATTTGTTTTCTGTCACTCCCCTTTCTCCGTGGTTGTCTCCCTGCTACCACGTCATCTGTAGCCTCATCATCTAACCAGCTAAACGTAGCTCCTGCGCCAAAGAAACCACGTTTAGTTAAAACCACGTGTCAACACCCCTTGGCTAAACCACCACCCGTATGAACCAACCATGCCCAAACATTACCAAAACCCGCTCAATCAATACCCTCATCTTCCTCCGATTTTGACCCACTCAAAGGATCTTACGCCAAAATCCTTGCTATGTTGGTGGAGAATGCGACCATTTCCCTACCCCCACTTAGACCTTATGACCCGTCTAAACCTCGACCTATAGGTTATGATGAGTCTAAAATCTGCGCTTACCACCGCACACCAGGACATGATGTGGAGGGATGCAAAGCTTTAAAAAACCATCCTTCGTCAGTCACCTCTCTCAGATAGAAAGGTTAAGAAAGACAACTTACGAAGGGAGAGACCTTTAGCTTCAATTCCCTCTCCTATACCACCTGTCCCCGCCTCACCAAGATCTATCATTATTACAACCCCACCTCTTGAAGACCATGATTTATCCCTACCATCTTCCTCCTCTCATGTTCACGAGATCAATATGATTAGTGTTGCTACTCGAGCGCAGAAAAACAATGAGAAAGCGAAAGAAAGCACACCTGCGTCCTCTCTTTCTCCGTCCACCATTCCAATCGCATCACCGCCTAAAGTGATTATTCGTGGACCCACTTACCCCATCTCTAATGGAGTTTCCCACCGAGCCATGATCAAACAGCTTCACCAATCACCTGTAAAAATGACACTGTATGATCTAATTCAGACTTCTGAATCTCATCGACAAGCTCTCGTTGAAATCCTTCAAGGGATCGAGGTCTTACCTAATGAAACCCTGCCTGTTACCTCCATTCTAACACCCAATCACGTTGCTTCTCTCACCAAACAATCTACTGCCCCCAACCACTTCTGTCTCTGTACAACAAGTTGTTGCTGTCAGTTTCTCCGAAGACGAAATTGTTGACTTTGGTACAGAAGATCCTGACCCTGCTCTTTTCATCTCAGCTTACATCCGGGACATTCAGGTACGTCGTGTTATGATTGACGGGGGCGCTAGTCTAAACATCATCTCTTCAAAATCCTTCCAACAAATGAATATCCCTTCTAGCTACATGTGCGCCAACCCCATCATGTTGCGGTCATTCAATGATGCTATTACCTCTACCTTAGGCACCGTGATCCTTAACATTCGTGTAGGACCACGTACTTTACCCGAACTCTTCTATGTCCTTGAGGGAGAGTTCCAATACAATATATTGTTAGGTCGCCCTTGGATCCGGGCTATGTGATGCGTTCCTTCAACCTTACATAGATGCATAAAATTTGAATACGAGGGGAAGTCCTACACCGTAAAAGCTGATCCTCCCCCCTTCAAAACTTGCAATATATTATATCGCCCTAATGATGTGCTTGTACCAATCAAGACACCCGTTCATCCAACCCAACCATCCACTTCAAATGTGCCTCAATCCATCCACCTTCAACCGCACCTACACCTTCAACTAATGAAACCACCGTCGCAAAAACCACTTCCCTTCCCCGCAGCTAACATCCCAACCGCAGACCCCTTAGTAGATGTTTTTCAACGCCTTACACTGGGGGAGTATCACCTATATAACGTTAGTTCTTTCCATACCCCACAGGAGTACGGACAGGTACATGCACATCCTACCTATGACCGTCGTGTGGGGGAAGTAATCCCCTACGGACCACCTCACTGCCGCACTAACCTAACATATGGGGGTGTCGACGCATCTTCCGTTACCCCTGAGCCTCCTCTTGGTGTGGTTCCTTTCCAATCCGATTTTCAATACCTGACAAATCATCGTTTCGCCCTCACCTTCTTGACTCGCTGTGCTTGGAAAGGCTTTGGTTTTGGTCTTTATGAACAAGGCCGACATACAATCATCCCCGTAACTACACGCAAGCACAATGATCGTAGTGGTCTCGGATTTCCTGGAACACTTACACCGAAGGAACCTCGTGTCAGTTGTCTTCTAGAAGATGACGACGTCACCCCTACCGAACCATCATCACCCATTTTGCCTTCGTCACCCACAGAGTCGATAGATCCTGAATCTATCCCTCCTAACTTTTTTTTTCATAAATGCTATCTTCCTAGGTCCTCTCACTTATCAACGCGATAATGAGGACCCCTCTTCTATCCCCCTTCTGTATCCAGACATGATTGAAGAGGACTCACCTTCAATTAATGTTGTTGAGTGCCAGGATGATGACTCCATCCTCACTTACCTTGGCGCGGATGACTCTTATATTCAACGCGCCTTACCATCTGAAACTCAAACCATGTTGAACGAGTCTACTATAGAAATCAACATCCACACGGAGGAGGATCCTCACATTCTGAAGATCGGACAATCCCTTAATGCATCAGAACAAGTCACCTTTACTACCTTTCTCCGTGCTCGCAACCAAGCTTTCGCTTGGTCCTACGCTGACATGCCAGGAATTGATCCTGACATTGCTGTCCATAACATTACACTGAAACCCGATTCCAAGCCAATTAAACAGAAATTGAGAAAAATGCATCCACGCATTGCCCTCTTGGTCAAAGAAGAGCTTCAACGACTCCTTTCTGTTTCCTTCATCCTGCCTATTGACTATCCTCAATGGATTTCTAACATCGTACCTGTCACTAAAGCGACGGGGGGACTTCGGATATGCATGGATTTCTGGGATCTTAACCTCGCTTGCCCTAAGGATGACTTCCCCCTACCTAGTATTGACCAACTTGTTGATCTCACTGCAGGCCATGAGATGCTCTCTCTCATGGATGGCTTTTCAGGATACAACCAAATTTTGGTTGCCCCCGCCGATCAACATAAAACTACCTTCATAACTCCTTGGGGAACCTTCTGTTATCGTGTAATGCCATTTGGCCTTAAGAATGCTGGTGCAACCTATCAGCGGGCTATGACCTACATTTTTCATGACATTATGCACACTATCCTTGAAGATTACGTCGATGATCTTCTTGGCAAATCTAAACATCGCAGTGAACATCTCGATGTTTTAACCATTATTTTTGATCGCCTGTTACAATATTCTGTCCGTCTTCAACCAAAGAAATGTGTCTTTGGTGTCCTTTCGGGAAAACTTCTTGGTTTTATCGTCTCTTTGCGTGGCATTGAGGTCGACCCATCTAAAGTCAAAGCTATCCTAGAAATGCCCCCACCTACTAATCTCAAACAATTGCGTAGTTTACAAGGTAAGCTCCAATCTATCCGACGTTTCATCTCCCAACTCTCGGATCGATGTCAACCTTTCCATCACCTCCTTAAAAAGGACATTGACTTTCAATGGAGCAAAGAGTGCCACCAAGCCTTTGAGGCTCTCAAAGCTTATCTCTTGCAGCCACCCGTGCTTATCCCACCTCAGGACGATCGCCCTTTCTACCTTTACCTTTCCGCCACCGACCATACTGTAGGGGCCATGCTTGCACATCGTGACTCCAAGAATCGAGAACAAGCCGTTTATTATATAAGTCGTACTTTGGTGGACTATGAGACTAGGTATACACATGTAGAAAAGTTGTGCCTAGCCCTATCATTCGTGGCCACCAAACTCCGACACTACCTTCTGAATCACAAAACTTTCGTCATCACCAACACGGACCCCATCCATTACATGTATGCCAAACCTCATCTAAACCAACGCATCGCCAGATGGCTCATGCTCCTCACCGACCTCGACCTTGAGTTTGTCCACCAGAAATCAATCAAAGGACAAACCATCGCAGACCAACTTGCGGAAGCCCCTTTACCTGGGGAACAATTTACCAATTTTACGTTCCCCGACGAACTCATCGCCACTCTTTCACTCAGGGAGGAGTCGTATCCAATGACCCTCTTCTTCGATGGATCCAAATGCCACCGCAGCGGAGGAGCCGGCGTTGTTCTCATTCCTCTCGACGCTGAGCCTATGCCTCTTTCATTCCGACTCGATTTCCCCTGCACTAATAATACAGCGGAATACGAGGCCCTTGTTTTGGGTCTCTAGGTTGCGTTACACTTAGGTGTCAAATCTATCAATATTTTTGGCGACTCTCAATTGGTAGTCAATCAAGTTATGGGCATCTACCAATGTAAAAATGAGGAACTTCAAAAGTACAAACACTACGTGGATTCACTTCTAACCTTATTTACTCATTATTCTATCCAAACCATTCCCCGCTCCACTAACAAATTTACGGATACTATGGCTTGCTTAGCCTCGCAAATTCCAGCTTCATCAACTGACTCTGACATTTTCGTCTTGGTCCAACAACTCTTTGCCCCATCTTATTCAGCCCCAGTTGTTTGTATGATAAATAATGTGTCTGCTAATTCGCAGGATACTTGGTATCACCAATTTCACGACTACCTTACAACCTCTATTCTCCCATCTGACCTTACTAGTACTGGAAAACGCACGTTTCTTAAACGTGTTTCTCATTATGTCGTTATGGGGGACTCCTTTATAAACGTGGCTTTGATGGCATCCTCCTTCGATGTCTAACCGGTGCGGAGGTCACCCATACCATCCAACAGGTCCATGACGGTATTTGTGGTGGACATTTTAGCGGCCTTGCCGTGGCCAAACGAATCCTTCGCCTAGGTTATTATTGGCCTACTCTCAATAACGACTGCTACGAATATGTTAAGCGTTGTGTTATGTGTCAACAACATGCCAACCTTCAACATACTCCTAGCCACCCGCTACAGGTCACCCGAGATCTTTGGCCTTTCTCACAATGGGGTTTAGACCTTATTGGTGAGATTCATCCGTCCTCTTCACAACGTCACCGATGGATAATCACAGCAACCGAATATTACACAAAATGGGTGGAGGCTATTCCACTCATTTCAACTAAAAAAGAAAAAATTGTAGAGTTCATTAACCACCACATTATCTGTCATTTTGGTGTTCCTCATCGCCTGATAACAGATAATGGAAAATCTTTCAAAAATAAGTTGTTGCAAGACCTTTGTGACAACTTTGGTATCAAACTTAGCTTCTCATCACCCTACTATCCACAAGCGAATGGACAAGCCGAATCTTCTAATAAAACCCTAACCAAAATCCTCATGAAAGTTGTCAATGAGTCTGGAAGAAATTGGCATGATCACATCCCCTTTGCCCTTTGGGCTTATCGTACTAGCATTCGTACCTCCACTAATGCCACACCTTTTTCTTTGGTATATGGTACCGAGGCTGTCTCTCCTCTCGAAATACAAATACCCTCCCTCAGAATATCTCTTCAGGATATTCTCACCAATGATGATTTCCGCCAAGAGCGGTTAGCCCAATTGGAGCTTCTTGACGAGCATCGTCTTACAGCTCTTGATCACCTTCAAATCTATCAAAAACGTATCAAGCGTGCTTATGATAAGCGACTTCATGAGTGTACCTTTAAGGTTGGTGATCTTGTCCTCAAAGAGAATCAACATGTAACCAAACTAGAAAAGAGCAAACGTGGAAAATTTTCTCCCAATTGGATTGGGCCTTACATAATCACTCACACTTATGGATCAGGCACTTATCATTTAGCTTCGCTTAATGGTAAACCTGAGCCTGAACCCCTTAATGCTTTACATCTTCAACCATTCTACTGTTGAATTTAGTGTTATATCACTTCTTATCTACCTACCGCTCATCCCTTGAGCTCATTTACCACCACATACACTTTGTTTCCTACATCTCAAAATAAAAATCAAGCTCACATAGTTTGATTCTCACCTCCCCTTAATGATGCCTTCCCCTTTTTAGTCTAGTCCATGACTTCAAAGTATTAAAATAACACATTCTTATGGGATTTTCTTGAGTCAAACTTCCTACCAAACTAGATGCTTTACGCCAAAAGGACATCTGGCTCTCTAAATTATATATAGACTGCTCCCTCGAAGGACAGCTATATGCCAAACTATTGCTGCTATTATATATAGACTGCTCCCCCGAAGGACAGCTATGCACTAAAATCCGCATCTGCTACTATAAATAGACTGCTCCCTTGAAGGACAGCTATACACAGTCAGCCTTTATCAGAAGCTTCTCGCATTGATCAGCTTCGTGAAGACCTCAAGAATAATACAATCAATATCCCTTGTAGACTTCCCGCATCGATCAGTCTATATTCAGTAAAATAAAAGCCTCATTCAAAAGAACTTTTGAGTCATGGACTTGTCTATTTAGGGTAGGTTCTCTTTCGTCAGAACACTCACTTTGTAACAAGTTCTCCGTACCTCAGCTATACCATCCACCTCACCTCACCATTTGTTTCAACTCAAGGGACGTGACGTACACCCGATATATTGTGATCTTACAACTCTTTTCACCTATTGACTTCTCGTCTATGCACGGTACCTAGGGGTTCAAGCTCATTCTACGTTATTATGTGGTTTGTTTAGCTCTTTTCACCTATGGAGCACTCTTTCCTCTTTGCCTCGCATCTAGGATTATGTGTTGATCTTAATCAGGACATGGTTCCCTACTACTTGGGTAGGCTAACTTTCGCTTCCCTTATACCTTTTACAACATCACCAATTCATTACCAACACCAACAACCTTACCTTACCAATATTAATATCAATATTTTTACCAACCAACTAAATTGCCTAACGATACCAAATTGCCTGTAATTCACCTCTCCCTATGTCCTAAGGGAGAACTACATCGGTCTGAGGCCCCTCCTTGCTTTGTGCAATGGGCTATGTAGGCAGCACTTCGGAGACATGGGGTCTCCCAAGGTTAGCTCGACCATCCCCTACCATAACCTATCATGTGTGGTAAATATAAATATTTTTGTGTATTTCTATTTAATCACATTCCTCTTTATCCTTTTTCAAAACACCAAAATTCAAAACACAAACATTCTTATTATTATCATAACTCAAATCAACATACATATTCAGTTTTATTTAGATGTTAAACAAATACATCTTCTCTATCATCGACACGCAGGTCGGCATCCTTATTTATTCTTATACCTTGCTAACATTTATTTAGACCCTCACGCCTCATCCCGAACCAGGTGATGATCGTGATCGTCACGCCTCTCACCAGGCCTCTCTGTCCTCAAAGGTACCACGGCTATTGGTACCGCCCACTGATCTGCCAATCTCTCCTGTAACATATGAATACCCCCTCTCGCATGGAGGAATCTGCAGCCTCTAGTCTCTCCTGCTCGTGACTCCGCAACCGCTAACAATCCTCTTGTCTCATTCACCTGCGTTTGGAGCTGCTGAACTAAACTCTGCAGACGATCGTCTCTCCGCTGTAATCATAGCTATGTCAGGACGATCACATACACCTCCAGCTCTAGCTACCCACCATAATCTATAGGCCTCTGTCGTTCCTTTCATCCATTACCCTGCGATCGGCATCTATGCTCCTCTGGAAATCCTTCTGGAGGTGTTGGCTGGGGAGGTGAGAATGCTGCCTCCGCTATCATCCTCATATATGCTATAAGCCAGGGTATATCCTACACAAATCTGCATTGTTACCGCACGTGATGAGGAATCCTCTCATACTCACCTCGGCCTGTGCCCCGCGATCCACCTCGCTCTACACCCGTGCCACGCCTTAGGTATCTGATACTACCCTGTAATTGGGAGTCTCAAAATACGAACACATCTTCTAATGTCACTATCATCTCCCCTTTTGGAAGATAAAAGGTATTCCTTTCCTCTCTCTCAATCAACGCTATGTAACATATCATGGTCCTGAATAATAGCGGATTCCACTTAACCCCAACCGATTTATCAATGATTCAGCTGGTGTTACTCCGCTCGTATTTGTGACAATAGCGCTGGCCCACTATCGTTCATCCTCAACCCTGCCTCTGCCTACATACGTCAAAACAACAAACAACCATTCAATCCATCAAATCCCCAAGTTCTTTTTTCTCACATGCTGGAAATGCCTATAGACACTGGTATCGGTTATGGATAACCGCTACCGGTTCAGTAACCGATATCGGTTATCTCTAACCGCTATCGGTCACTGTTAACTTTATACACCTTGCCAAAACACACCGCCTACGAAAAAACTTTGATCGTTTATTCCCTCTCTGTACATATAGACATACCGGAAACCCCTAATTACCTACCCCATAACACTCACCTCATCTATAACCCTTGCTATCACGTTTTCTTTCTCATATCTACCCACTTACACTTCTCTCATCCTATTCACAAAACATGCAAAAATCAAATTACAACCAAACCATTTACCTCTTGGGCTGCAGCAGCTTGAGGTGGCACTCGTCTTCCCTCTCGTCCCTGCCTGCTGGATGCTTCTCCTCGTTCTGCCATGATCACCACCCTTTTCAAATTTTCCTTTCTGCCTTCTGAATCTCAGATCACATTCACTTTCCCTGTCTCTTTTCTCCTTATCACTCAAATCTCTCATGCAATTACCTGTCTCAGTCGTCAAAAAGCGTCACGTTCGCGTATTTAACCTCTTGCATGGCTCTAAAAATAAGAACTTAAGTTGCCACCCTAGCTTTTCTATTTTTAGAAAATCTCATACCTGAGTAACCGGTATCGGTTATTTAACCGATATCGGTCTATTATGTACCGACATCGGTTACCTAACCGATATCGGTTACATACCTACCTCTTTTTTAAACATAGTTCTTTTCTTTATTTTCTACTAATTTTCGTGGCGCCCGCCTCTTTTTTCTGCATAACAACACCGTTATCTATAATCATACATTAAATCCACATCTCATTGCAATTTCATCCACATCATCTATCTATATTACCAAAAACAAACAAGCCATCAACTAAGGATATCAAAAAACTATCAATCTATACACCATTTGGATCCAACTCATCAGATACATACATTCAATGTCACAAAACCAGCAACAAAACATGCAACATTTCATAATATAACATGTCATCCATATATACGTGCATCCCATTAACAAAAGACATCACCATCATCAATATATCAACATGTCAATTAAACTCATCATACATCCTATATCACAAACCATCGACAAAATACTTAAAAACATTTTAAACACAGCATGTGGGTCAAATCATCATATCTATATATCCAAAGTTTCAAATATACAATGTGCCCTGCATAGGGGCCTCTGTGATCTCATAATACAACAAAGCCGGCACGCAGGCCGCAATAACTATCAATAATCTCGACTCGGCTCGCAGGCCGGTCCCTCATATCAAAAACATACTCGGCTCACAGGCCGGTATCAACTGTACAACCCGTACTCGGCTCGCAGGCCGGTATATAAATAAATGAATGAATGAATGAATAATATGTAGGCACGCAGGCCTCTATCAACATAACCGGTTCGCAGACCGGTGCCCATATCCAATATACAAAACAAAAATAATGCAGGGATCCCTCAGCTCTCTCCACCTCCCTCTGCACCTGTCTGCCTGCTGGTCCGTGTGCCGCCTCTCGCCTCCTACCTGTAACAGACCCACCGGCTGTGGCTGCACCTCCCTGAGATCTCTGACTCTGAGAGGTCTCTGCTCTATGTGCCGCATATGGCTGATAGTCAGCCCCGGTACCATCAAGAACATCCTGATAGTATCGGGCCTCCGCTCTCACCTCCATATAACGGTCCCGTGCCACCATAGCTGCTGGGGCTGGTCCCCTGACTCCTACTACCAGTGCCCCCTGTGCCTGTGCTGGTGCCGCTGGTGGTGCCTGTGGCCGTGGTGGTACCTGTACCTGTGCCTGGGGCTGTGGCTGTGCCGCTGCTGGTGGTGGTGCTTGTGCCTGTACCTGAGCCTGGGCTAGCTGCCCCTGTAAGACACCTATCTGTGCCTGTGCAGCAGCCAGCTGCCCCTGTAATAGCTGCACCTGGCCCCTGAGCTGATCTCGCTCTGCTATCACCGCTGCCAAGTCTGGCTGTGCAGGCTGTGCTATCCTCGCTGCTCTCTGACCAGCCCACCAAACCATATATGCTCCCGTACAACCAACATCATCTACAGTATCACCTGCTGGCCTCTCAGCAACCCAATCTGGGTCCAAGGGCTATGGTGCAGGCAGTGGGACCTCTACATCATCCCTCTGATACTGAGGGAAGGGAGGTGGCTCGTCCTGTCGCAGCCCCATCTGCCTGCGTACCCTCTCTAGGGGTATCCTCTCATACTCCCCCGGCCTCCGTCCTGCTATCCAGAAAGTGTACTGGATCAAGCGCAACTGTAATCGGGCTCCTCTGCGAGGGTGATGACCTCTGTAAGGTCTCCATACGATGTCTACCGCTGTCAGGCCCTCTAATAAATGCCTATAATAAGCGACGTCCCGCCCTGCAAGCACTGCTCGTGGCTGGCCCACGACCCCCAACCACCTCTGAAAGCCGTATCTATATATGACCTGTGGCCCTGGCTGCTGGGGCAGCCCTACTGGTCTAATGCATATGATGTGCTCATATGCCCAACAATGCAGCAAAAATGTCGAACAAATCCCGAATCGCCTCATCCGGCGATAGCCCCACAGCTCCTTGTATAACTGTACCAGGTATACTGGTGCCCAAGCATAACAGGTGTGCTCCTCCACCATCTCATGTAGCACCCCCATCAGCGCCCGTGGAAAGCGGCCTCCCTCTGAGTCTGGGAGGGCGAAGCAGGTGATCCCGATCATCATCAACACGGCAAGCCGTGTCTCATGTCGGTGCGCACGGTACATATCCCCATACCCGATGCTCGCGCTGTGATATGTCAGTAGCGCAGCTGCATCCCCGAATACCTGAAGGATGCTATCCATGGCCGTCTCTGAATCTACCTGGAAGACTGCCTCTCCATCGATCGGCAGTCTAAGGATGCGATACACATCCTCCAATGTGATAGTCATCTCCCCAGTCGGGAGATGGAACACATTGGTCGCCGGATCCCATCTCTCGATGAGGGCGACCATCAAACTATGATCCCTATCAATCGCCCTGTACCTCTGGACTCCGCCGAGTCCCACCTCGCGCATGATGGCCCAGTGTGCTACGGACACGTGTGGTCGCATCCGTACTCAACAGTGGGGGCATCCTGTCCCGCATCGTCAGCTGCTGACGTGCCTGCAAAACCAACCCACAGTATTAGCCCTACTCTTTATCACAACATCTACTTATACCCTCTATCCCCTTTTTTATCCACCTAACCACACCCGACTCTCTAACACACCCCTCTACCCACCTATCTTCTCCACTATCCCCCTCCCTCTTCACACCCAAACCAACAACCTACATAATACCACCACCAACCCAAACCAAAACCATAAACACCAACAAACCCAAACCACAACCACAACCAAAACCAAAACAAACTAAAACAAACCGGTCAAACCCAAACCAAAACACAAAAAAAAAAAAAAAAATCCAAACCAAAAAAAAAAAAAGAACACAAAACCCACCGACGCCGGCCGATATACGACCGACGCCGGTCAACCACAAAACACCCTGCCCCTAAACTTTTGACCGATGCCGGTCGCTTAGCGACCGACATCGGTCGCTGTAATTTCCCGGAGCCGAACCCGACGCGGCCCCCTAAAACATTTTTTTTGCATTATTTCTCCCCTATTTACCCACCCAAATACCCTAAAAACCTACCCACCCTACCGCCTTGGCCTATTTAACCTATCTACCCTCTCCCTTTTTCAAATCAACTTCCATTTATTAATTATTTTATCAAAATGTTGGATTCCTACCCAAAACCCCAAATCTAGCATAATACAATCAAATTCACACAATGAGGGGTTTCGAACCTACCGGTACGACGACACGTCGTCGTGGTGGGATGGGTGGTGGTGGTCCAGCTGGTCCAGCACCTCTTGCTCCTCCTGGCTGTGCCATGGCTCTAACTGTCCTCTTCTGGGTCTTCCACCAATCAACTACTGCCTCCTCCTCACTCGGGCCCACTAACAACTCACTCCTCCAGTCAAATAGCGCCACCTCAAGCAAGAAATGCTCCAATCTCCACTCTCCACGTCAGACAACTCAATTTGGTTTCCAAATTGCAAAAGTGACAATGACAGGCCGTATTTTTCTTTTTATAGGTTTTTCGCCCCTAACCGATATCGGTTTTATTGTGCCCTAAGGAACCGGTATCGGTCCCCTAACCGATATCGGTCATGTACAATCGACATCGGTTTTATTCCAACTTTCCCCCAATTTCTGCCCCTATTTATTAATCGCCCTTTCTCACAACATCGCCTATATCCACCTTTGCTGCAAACATTTTACCCACTTGGCCCGACCCAAGGCCTCACCCTACCCATTTCGGCCCGACCCAAGGCCTCACCCTACCCATTTGGCCCGACCCAAGGCCTCACCCTAACCCATTTGGCCCGACCCAAGGCCTCAGGCCCGACCCACCTCACCCTAACCATTTGGCCCGACCCCTCAAGGCCGACCCAAGGCCTCACCCTAACCCATCCGGCCCGACCCAAGGCCCAAGGCCTCACCCTACCCATCCGGCCCGACCCAAGGCCTCACCCTACCCATCCGGCCCGACCCAAGGCCTCACCCTACCCATCCGGCCCGACCCAAGGCCTCACCCCAACCATTTGGCCCGACCCAAGGCCGCAACCCAACAACTTGGCCCGACCCAAGGCCGTACCACTTCAATACCTTACCCAACATCAACAACATACACTTTTATCCACCCATCATGTAGCTTTTTGTTCAATCGAGCTCACCTGTTCGTGTTTTAGCATGATTAGGGTCCTTGACTTGATCTGTCGACCAACTTTGCCTAGACCTAGACCGTGACGTTTATCTCAACCAAACCAACCATTTGGTACTGCCGAACATGCCTAAACGTTCCTGTACCTTACCCGTTATATACCCTGGAGCTACTTCCTATGCCTTGGATACCAGGATTATATCACCCTTGTTTGGATAAACTATCGACCTTTGCCTATGCATTGCTGGTTTGCTCGTCAAATCATGTACCCTAGTCGCACTATTGCATTTCAACGTGCGTCTGCTTCCTTGGACCTACCCCACCATCTCACCATCCTCTCTACACCATTTACCCTTTATCAACCCTATCCCTGATTTCACGTTCTCTCAATCTGTGATAGATTTGAGGGGGATTACCTATACCCTTAACAGGAGAAACCACTTCATATTATTGTCCGTGCAGCTTTACAAAACAAGCTACACGACAATAAGGGGCTAATGTAGACACCAAATTTGTGTCTTACGACCCCTTGTGACCCGCATCTCATTTCGCAACCTAACCTCATCACCTAAACCTTACACAATTATTTATTAATTACCTTGTAATTGATAAATCCACATCACCTTACCTGCCACCTCATTTTGCCACCTCATCATGATCTAGTCCTAACCCTAAACTAACCTAATTAAGACCTATAACTTGGTCTACATCTACACCTATGACTAATGACCCCTTTCTCGCACCCAAAACCGACCTTCTAGTCACTTGACCAAGCCCGCAACTAATCCCTCAGGAGAAAAGTAGGGAAAGTGGGCTATTTTACTAAAAATAGCCTACTTTTTCCTTACCGATACCGGTTCCTACTCGACCGCCGTCGGTTACGTAACCGCCATCGGTTCCCTGTAAAATGGGCTCCCCTAACCAGAAACAAAGGTCGAAGGATTTTTGGATCAATAGAGATCATCAGAAGCGATCAAGAGAATCCGGATCTTTACTTGGCCGAGCAGAGACAAGTGAAGAGACAAGAAGAGTTTGCAGCAAAGGAGATCAAGCCCAAGACTGCAACTGGATAACCAGAGCCCTGTGATACTCAGCTGATCATCGGGAGGGAGATATCTCATCTTCTGTGTGTCAGGCCATCCTACCTGAGTTCTGCCTTTGTCATCAGAGTTCTTGGACCTGCATCTTCGTCAATAACCAGTAAGTTACATCTTGCATGTCCTCTTTAATAACATTTCTTAGACTTTTGAATCACAGTCCTCATAAATCCATTCCTAGATCCACTACCCAGCAACCATTGCATCTAACTATCATTCATTTACCTCTCATCACCTCATTACCTAATATCACTCATATACTAGCCTTACAAACAACACAGCTACCCTACAACACAACCACCCCACAACACAACCAACCTACAGATCCTAGACCCTACCGATATCGGTTATCAGTAACCGGTATCAGTTATTGTGACTCAAAACCAGAAACCAGCCTTTTCCCCTACCCATTTCAACGAAGCAATTTAATTGATATTTTACAGTCTTTGTGTTAATTCATATTAGCAGGGAAACTGACCACCTTCGAAAGGAAGTTTTATATTTCCTGGGCCCAAGGCAGTTTCCTCATTTATTGTCTAATCAAAATCTTGTGGTCTTGTGTTCTTATTTGCAGGTAGTCCTTCCAAGACAAAAAGGAGTTCTTCGCAGTCAACCTGATCTTTCTCTACGGTACGCGCACACCATCTCGACATTAAACAGGTATTCCTCCTAACCCTAACCTTATCTGTTTCTAAAAGGAATGAAAGGATAGAAGCAACTCTATTCCCAGAAGCTTTTGAGCCCATGTCACATCACAAGATCTGTGATATCTCTCTCCATCTGTAAAATACTAAGCCACACAAGTGTCAAACTATCATCTAACCATATATTCCTCATAATAAATCTGAAACCTGTACATTAAAATTTTTAATAGCTCTTTCCAAGATCCACGCCATCTAACATCAAATCAAAAATATCCATAGTGACTTCCTCAAGCCCAAAATCCTATCAAATCAGTTCACCTAGAAAGATAAAAAAACTGTCCATCCTACGCCATGAATATTCATCCACGACATTGCATACCATGAAACTATACATATCCCATACTCCTCTATTTTGAGACATCCATCCTTCATCCTTAACATGACTATAATTGTGATCATAGATCCATGCGTGTAATATTTTAGTTGATCTCTACTAGCACCTACCATGCTCATCATAAGTAAATCGGTATAGATCTCTAGTATAGCTGGGCCAATACACACCATCTAAATCATGCAAAAAAATTCTAAAATTACCTTCCTCCTCTATCCGATCGATCATATAGCATACAGTCACAATACAAGATACCTACATACTAAAATACCCTTGAGAAGCTTATAGAATGAATCAATCATAACACTACCACTTTTATGAACTTCCACTAGCGTGATTCTCAAGGGTGGAAGATCACCTCTTGATTGATATAGGCCTATGGTAGGTAATTTTGTGCTTATCATCAAAATGTCCATGAAACTTCACACAAGGATCTCTCCATATCCTCCAATGGGCATCACTTGTACTCTCTCTCCATTCAACCAGAATCTACAATAGTACGATGGACATTCATCCTCGTAGAGTAAATAGTCATCCACCCTCCTATCTAGCGATATAATCAAATTCATATATCATGTATGTGCACCACCTACCACATCAAATACCTAAACATAACAGCTAGGCATATTATCACTTGACATCCTCCATCTGTGTTAAAATGTCCCAAGGCTGGCTTCCAGTCTATCAGCATCCCAAACATCATTTGAATGCATACATAATACCTAGAAAAGCTCAAAATTCAAGTGGGTCCACCCGTCTATCACAATTTCTCCCTCAAGTGAATGTCTCTCTAACCCACAATTTTCTAAATCCAAGACAAAAAAACCCATCCTTATAGCACCTTCAAACCCTATCTACGTACATCCATACAAAACATTGTCATCAATACAGTTACTATACAGGTGCACAAATCACATATATCTACCATTCCTAAGCTCGTCCAAACATTCTCTGGATGGCACTGCCCAGGTGCGGGACTGTGGGCACCCCAAAGCGGGACACTAGGCTCCTGAATTCAATGACTCATGTCCTAGAGGTCACTAGTGACCCCCACCAAATCTTGTCCAGGACCTTGTTGGCACCCTTAAGAAATGTCTATTGCTATCACATTGCAGGATTGCTAAAATTTCATCCAAAAATTGACTAGCTACACCGTACCATTTTCTTCTCAAAAATTTTTACACACATACCAAATCCATGAAACTCTTGACAAAAGATGCTATGGATGATCACCATAATGAAAAAAACATTGACATAATATCATCTCATGATCTTCACTTGTGGCATTTTTACTCACTTCAGCACTTATGCGACACCATAATTTCACAAAGAAAACAAATTTTGTACTTCGTGATTTCAACAACACCATTTCACTCTACATTGTGCTTATTCAGTGTAGACACTATTTTTTGGTGTAGCTTCTCTCCTTCAGATCCTCCATGATTGCTATTAAATACCTGTGTATTCATGAGAGTTATAGTATAACATACTACCAAGTCATCCTTGGAAATGCATTATGCATCATATCCCATCAACACTATATAAATGTCTAAAATATGAACATTTCCCACCAAAACCTTCATGGTCCAATTAATCAATCCCTAATTGCATTAAAATCTTATTCTCTTTTAAATGACCTAAAAACCTAATGGTGTACTGCTTCCTATTACAAGACTTTATGTCTTATAGATTCACAATCATTCAACAAGCTCTTCCATCCCCTCATCCAAAGTATTTAAATGATTAATGTATTCGAAGACGTCATGTAACGTCTCTCACAGGTGTATTTCATCCGGTAATTCAAATCTTATGACACACTCCGCTATGCCTATCAAATCATATCCATAGAATTGAAAAATAATGATCTCTAAAAACCTCAATGTACTCAATATTCTTGTCCTTTGGCCGGGGTTACTTTATCCAACCCAAGTTAGCTACAGTCAACCCCTAGGAGGAACCAACTGCCCTTCATCTCATCTCGATGATACAAGGCTTCACACCTCTTTTGAACAAGTTAAGAGTGATAGAATTTTCACATCTTAGATTGTAGCCTCAATTTTCCTTATCATAATACCTCCACCACTAGTGCCCTTGTAAGGGATCACTTATAATCGGTCCATTATGATCAGGGTCTAGACAACTTATGCATTTTAAGATTCTCTGATCTTGGTTTCATGAGTTTCAATATCAGCTTTAGATTTAAAGAGTCTCCCTAGCTAGACCATCACTATCAACATCTGAATCTCAGAAAATTCTCATTGTTAGAATCACCCTTTGATGACGACATATCTATCCCTCTTATATTTTAAAACTATCAAATAGGGTTATCACATCTTGGATCTCTAACGACTTATGCTAAGATAATGGTAATCTGACTTGAATCAGGGATTCCCCTACATTATACTACATCTATACATGTAAGCTTATCTTCTTAGATAAGATCCTCTATTTTACATTTTCCACATTACTTAGATGATTATTATCAACTTACAATAGCGCCCGTATCCACCATATCACATCTGAGGACCTTAATCCCTCCATGTCATTATTGTCTGATATAATATTTCTATAGCTTCCTTAATCAAACAGTATGACCCTACACTTCTCTAATTAGTCAACACTTTGACATGTTAACATATACCGGACCACTTACTGACAAATATTTACATTTTTGTGTTACAACATAGTCCAATTGTACTTATCGATTCACGGTTAACTCCGCTAATCTCCATAGTTCTTATCCAACCTCAATAAATCCATTTTGACTAATGGTTTCGTTTTAGACTCACATAGTCTAGTAAGGTACTACATGTTATCTCTATCAGTGTGGTGTGCATCTTACATTCAGTGGTCTATGTTGTGAAATCCTCAAGGATAATCCTGAAAGTAAAAAATTTTAGGATGGCAACAGGTCCTCTTCATTGTTTAATACGTCTGAGTCAAGGAATAACTTCATCCTTTTATTACTAAATAAATTCATAACTTATCAAGTTATGAACAATGGAATTTCAAACTCAAAAGTCTGTAAATTATCGACCCTTTAGACAGCTGGAAAAAGGGTTACACATCTACAGAGACTAAGACTTGTACCTCATTCTGCCACCTTCACTATTTTCCACACTACCCTGGGAATATCACTTCCCACTCGTCGATTTTAATACTCATTTGGTCATCAAGATGTTGTACTTATGGATGGTTTCCCTGTAATAATCAAATCATTTTCCCTTCACGCCACGCTAGATCCAGGCTGACTATCAAGACCATTATCCTTCTATCACCAATCCATGAGTTTACCTTCTACTATACCCAGTATTCGACTATTTGTCCCTCTGACATAAATTCTCCCTACCCCCATGAGCTCTCTCTTATCTTTGGGACCTAATCCACACCATGACTCTCCCTACCCAAATTTCCCTCTACTCAATATCTTACCCAACTTCGACCATAGAATCGTCCCTACCACAACTGATCTCTTAGGTTACTATGACCATTTTCTGTTACCTGGTACGCCTTGATGAAGGATCATTGTGTTGCAGGCATTCCCTATAACCCTGTGTCTTGACCCTGTACTTGTGATGATTATGTGGGCAATCACTTCACCCCTTATTTCAAGTTGATAAACTTGTTGAGGTTTATCATACCCTCCCCATTTTATGTATCAAGAACAAAGTAGATTCTACATTATAGGTTTTGTGTATTACTTCAGGTAAGCTTAATCAATTCTTGGCTTGATTTTGTCATTCTGGTGCGTAATCAATTCAACCAAAGGTATCCACCATATTTAATCAACTTGATCTCTCTACTGAGAATTCCGAGCACCCCTGATGAGAAATATTAATATCTTTGAATCATTTTCAATATCTGTGATGTAAGTTGAATTATTAACTTTCTCCACTTGATTACACTTGTTTCAATAAAACTTGAGCCCTTCATGACCTTTTTGCATAGCTCCCATGTAACTCATAGAGCTCCAAACAGTAATGTTATTCAGCATGCCTCAGATATAATGTGAAAATTTTTGAACCAAGGGTTGACCAGCCCTACAATCCTACTTTCTTGAACCTATCTACGCTTAGAAAGCCCATAAAATGTTTCGTGTATGTCTAATTTAGCAAGCTTAACACATACCAGCCCAATTAAAACTTCTTTGGGTTGAAAAATTTAGTGCACCGACATTTTGTGAACTTCTACATAATTTAGTTGAGCACCACATTGGATAAGCATCAATTTTGAAGGTCAAAAACATGATCCTTGCGGAATCAAGAAGATGATACTGTGGAGGTTCAAAGCAGCCACATCTGTGACTATCATTTATTGAATAGAGCTTTTAATTCATCAACTGGAAAACATCAATTTGTGTGTTAGCTAAATATTGTATAACTAATCTGATGATCAGACTTATTTACAAATCTAATTTTGAAGGATTTGTATCCTTTCCCGTAGCAACTAGCTTTGATATTTCCTAAAATTAAATGGAGGCTCCCATGGGCAGCTAACAAATTGCCCGTAGGCGTACTATGAAACGCTTGAATTCTACTCCAGACCGTACGCAACCACCTTTGCCCATAGTAACTAAAGTATGGGTGTCGTTCCATCTTGATTCTACATGGCTAATGGTCTGGGGAAATGGTCTTTTCAGAGGCATGTAGATATTTTCAGAGAATTTAATGAAGGTGGTCCGGTTGGTGGAAGGGGGAATTCATAATTTCCGTCTCTTTTTTTGATTCAGAACTTTTTCCACTTTCATGTTTGAAGATGTATTGGTAATAGTGATTCATCATAGTTTTGTTGTTCGGTTCTAGCATGCTTGGGAATGCGAGGGAATCATTTTTTATGCTATCACAAGTATTCTAAGGGTTGCATGCCTTCTAATTTTAGCATTGTAGTATCTTTTAACGTCATTCCACCTGGAATCATGTTATAAATGTCCATGATCTTTACATGGCGAAGCCCTAGACTCAAAATTTTCTAGAATCTTGTCTTCATTGCCTTTCAATCTTGACCTTCACTATTGTGTTTCAAACATCAGCCTCTCAAATTCTACTCACATTCTTCTGTTGCATGCTGATATTTCAGAATCTGCTATCTATTGCTGGTCTCTCTTCTACACTGGAACTTCTGCCATTTTGGACATGGTTATTGGAACTGTGAGTTATATTCTTCCTTTTGGCCTGCTCTTCACTCATCAGTTCTCTTCCACTTTCTCTCTTGGCTATAACATGTACCTGCATCCCCTTATTTTGGTGTTATCACCATTAGAAAAGTAATTAGGTTTATGTTTTGTACATATCTCTTATTTCCTTGGTTTTCTTGGAAAGTCTTTTCTAGAGCTTGATAGTTGCATTTCTGAGTTCCTAGGACATGCATGCAACATTAAAAACTGTTCAAGTAGAATACATCTCTTGTTAGGAGAAGATTCATATGCACGAAGTAAGACAGTACAAGAATATGACTTGATCCCTGAGCTCATAGCTGACTATTAACTCTTCTTATTTTCAGGTACAATGGCTTCTATAATGAAGATGAAAGAGAAAAAAAATATGGAGATGAAGATGCTTCAATAAAAGTACATAACCGCTGATGAGGCCATAAATTGGCCATAAATTACCATTATTTTGTCCTTCCAAGTTACCTTTAAAAGTGAATTTAAATGTAATCTAGGAACTTATAGTTTTATTAAGATAGAATATAGGATATATATCTTTTTCATTCTTTATAAATCTACTTGCTTTACCAATTGAGCTAAAACTAAAAGTTGAAAACAAGGCAACTCATTTATGTGAAGATGAATCACTTGAGCCAAGTTAACAGAAGATATTACTAATAGATCCACATGTGAGAAAAAATGTAATTCTTGTGAAACCCACAAAAATTCATTAGTTTAGAGCAAACAAAGACTTACAAAAATTTAAAACTGTTTCAAAACAACGATTATCAATCATGCAGGTCTCGTGGCCAAAACATTGCATTAATAAGGACATTAGCAGGAATGTTAGACTATTTCATTGATCATGTTGAAAATATATGCTATATGTCTACTGTCAAATCACTTCAAAACATGCCTCCATTTCTTCATGTTTCTCTCCAAAACCTAATACCCCTGTGTATGTATCACTTCACCTTTTGAGTTTCTGCTCCTTTCAGGGTTTTCTAAGATTTTTAAGGCTGATATTTTTTCATACGTTGGTGTCTTGTGTCAGACTCCGACACACGACCACAATCTGAAAAATTCGAGATTCCAATGGGAAATATAAAAGAGGTTTTTATTCATAACAATGTGTTTAAAAAAAACATCATTCAAATTTGTTACAGGTTTTACCAATCAAGAGAGATTTGACTTTTAATGAATTGCAGTTCGAGGAAACGTGTATCAGATGAGCACTAAAAGTTCCATAAACAGAAACAAAAAATTTAAATGGAAAATATGAGAGAGGATTTTATTTATAGAAATTTTTTTAACAAAAACCTCATTCATATTTTTTACAGGATTTACCAATGAAGAGAGATCTAACTTTTAGTGAGTTGTAGTTCGAGGAAACGTGTATTAGATGAGCACTAGAAGTTCCATAAACAGAAACAAAAAATTCAAATGGAAAATCTAAGAGACTTTTTTATTCATAGTAATGTGTTTAATAAAAGCCTCATTCATATTTACTATCAGGTATTTACCAATAGCATGAGAGATCTAGAAGACCTCAATCTCAGTTGAGACCGCATTCCGAAGCATAAAAATTGTTATCTCTCAAAAGTGCACCCTATAGAGAGATGGTTGCAGGTTTTCTAACCTTACGCAAATGATCTCTCTCTTTCGTAGATACAATGGAAACACCTCAGGTCTATGGGTATACCTATTTTGAGGTGAGTCTCTGGTATCAAGGTTGGTTCCTTATTGGTGTATCCTAAACTGCTTTTCTGGGAGTTTGAGAGTAAAATGTGACTATAAATTAAAACTAAGGTGATACACCAAATTTGTATGAGGGATTTGACTGAGTATATGCATAATTGATATGGAAGGATTCTTGATGCATGAACCAATAGTTTTTATTTGTAGAATATCTAAGGGAAAAACACTTGATTGTATTGAGGGAAGATCACAACAGTACTAATAAGTTAACATGCACATTAAAATCATTAAGCACTGAAGGACTGAAATTTGCAACAGGGTAAGGTGGTTGAATCAGGGAATTTGCATTCACAAGATTAATGGAAACATACACAAGACTGCAAAATAACTTGGAAAGGAAGAAAATACTTCACACTCAAAGGGAAAAACTTGCAAAAATTGCTTCAGTACTCCTATATCCAAAAGTCCTCTATTTCCCCATGTGCTTTGCAAAGGCACACAATATATAGCAAAATTGATTTTCCCACCATTCCTAAAAATAGACTAAGGCTTTTACTCCCCCATGCATCCTATTTTTCTTCTATTTTTTAAAGGGATAAAATAATAGCAAACTAATACTGCAGAGAATTAATAGCCTTTGCATGCACATTTTTCAAACTCAAGTGACTACTATTTTTAAGCTTAAAGCATGGGTGAATATTCATATGCAAAAGTAGGATTTCTGTAGGAATATGCAAGTTGATCTCCTGAGCATGCAACTGATGTCTTTCCTTATTTTTTCTTCTTTTGAGGTACAATGCCTTCTATGCCTGGATGAAAGGAACAAATTAGATGGCAAGAAGATGCTTACACAACAAAAATACAAGGCAATGATGGGTTCACTATACTCCTGTTCTTTCTCTTTCATGCATGTGTATCTTTCTTTTGAGTAGTTGTATTTTAATTTTTCAGTTACATCCCATGGCTTGTGTGGGAAACATTTGACTCTCCTTGTGAATAAAGCATTGAATTTTGTAAATGAGTTGTATATCTCTTTCTGCATTTCTGCTTTCTGTATGGATTGTATAATGAACTAAACAACTCAATAACATAATTGAATGTCTTAATCATGAAGGAAAGAACATTGAATAGAACTTGTAACATTCAGTAATGAACTCTGATTTTCTGTGATCTGCACTTATGTTTGTTGTTCCAAAACTTTACACTTCACCTACTTTGCAATTGGATGTCCTCATCAAGACAACACAACTGTCCTTCAGGGCTTGTGTTCTTTTGCTGAGGATGGTCATGAAATTACAGACTATGTGATCTGTTACATTTTGTAACAACACACATAGTTACAGATTTCATGTAATCTTTTAAATAAATCAGTAGTAACGACATAATCTAATATAATCTCCCATAGCTTAGGTATACTTCACCAATGCTATCCATCATAACAAAGTTTCGAGTTGCCCATTTTTACACAAGTGCAAAAATTGTCAACATTTCTGGTGATCCTGCGGGGAAAGCTGCCTGCTAGCTTATATACTAGTGCCTTGCTCTTGTCCATTGGGCATGGAGTCAAAACATGTAACAACAATTTTCCTTTTTTGAAAATTCTAACCTTTCCAAAACAAAACTAAAGCTGGGAAAGGATCTGGTAAACTAGATCACATGCACGAATGCACTTATTGAATTGAAAAATGATGCAATGTGTAGAAACTGCACTTATTGAAGGGAAATCCTACTCTAACAATCACTGTAAGATTTTCAATAACAGTGTTTGAGAAACATACCATTCACAGGAATGGGAAGTTCCTCTCCATTCAGCTTCGAAAGCTGAAAAGCATTGTGTTCCTTGGAAGCTGAAATCATGTAAGGACCACTCCAGAGTGTATCAAACTTTGAGTGTCTTCCTGGATTTGCACGATCAACATCCCACTTTAACACAATATCTCCTTCATTGAAGACTCTGAATTTGGCTTTCTTGTCAAAAGTCTTCTTGATTTGTTTCTGATTCTTTTCCATATTTAAATGAGCTTGATCTCTTAGCTCTTGTAATTCCATTAACTCTGCATAACGAACCTGCAATGGTTCATTCTCAAGTAGCTCCATTTGATGCAACAAATCTAATGTGGGTAACTCAACTGAAATAGGCATTCTTGCTTCTTTTCCATACACAAGTTTGTATGGTGAATTGCCAACTGATCTTTTAGGAGTCACTCTGTCAGCCCAAAGTGCAGAATTCAACATCAGATGCCAAGCTCTTTGATTATCCTTGAGTGTTCTTCTGATGATTCTTAACAGATTCTTGTTAGTACTTTCAGCTAAGCCATTACCTTGTGGGTAATAATTAGATGAAGAACTTAGATATATTCCATGGTTGACAGCCCAATCTGTTATCTTTGCACCAAGGAATGCTAAAGCATTATCTGATATGATAGTTGCTGGAACACCAAATCTGTAAACTATTCCTTCATAAAAGGATAGTATCGAAGCTTCATTAGCATCTTTCAAGGCTATTGCTTCAGTCCATCATGTAAAATAATCTGTAGCAGTTAAGATCCACTTATGTCCTTGTGACGAAGGTGGGTTTATCATGCCAATAAAATCAAGACCCCACTGCATAAAAGGTTGATCAGCTGAAATAGGTTGCAAAGGCAATGAAGCAAGACGTTCTTTTCCAACAAAGAAAGCACATTTCTTACACTTTCTAATCCATTCAAAATAGTCTTTGAATATGCTAGGCCAATAGTAACCTGCTTTCATAATTTTTAAAGCTGTAGTACGTGCTGAGAAGTGACCTCCTACAGGTCCTTCATGGAATTCTGATAATATTTTCTAAATTTTATCATAATCAACACATCGCAGCAAGATCCCATTTATATCCCTTTTGAACAACACACCATCAACGAAAAGATAAGGAATAGCTTGTAATCTGAAATATCTTCATTTATTCTTATCCATACCTTCCGGATAGGTGCCATGCTGTAAGTAGTTAACCAAATCAGTCATCCACCTTGATTCTTGGATCTCTCGAGCAAGTTCAGGTTGCTGATTTTCTGGTTGGACCATGATATTTGATTGCTGATACATAATTTCAGCATGTTGTTTTGAATCTTTGGGTTCTGCAGCTTGTTGTTTTCACATATCAGCAATTAGATGTTCACATAAACCTTTACCTCAAACTGTCTTAGCAACCCAGATGTCAACATCATATTCCATAACCTTTGTTATCCAGCCTGCTCTTTTCTCATTCAATTCCTTATTTAAAAGAAAGCTTTCACACTTGGATGAGAAACAAGAACATGAATTTTATTGTTTGAAAGCATGTACTTAAAATTCTTTAGTCCTCTGACTACTGAAAGTACTTGTTTTTCAAGAAATGTGTACCTTGTTTCGTAATCATGCAAACTATGTCCAAAGAAAGCAATTGGCTGCTCAATATTCTCATCATTAACCTGAGTCAAAATAGCTGAGATTGTTTCAGCTCCTGCAAGTGCATACATTGTAAAATCTTTATCAAAATTTGGATTTGCAAGAGTAGGAGCCTGAGAGATAGCTGATTTTATTGCTTCAAAACCTTCTCTTCCTTCGCTGGTCCAAGAGAAAGTTTTCTCTTTCTTTAACATAGCTGTTAACGGTTTAACCAATGCTACAAAATCTGGAACAAATCTTCTAACAAAGTTGATTTTTCCAAGAAAACTTTGCAATGCCTTCTTATGATGAGGCAATGATAGCTGTGATATAGCTTCGATTCTGAAAGGATCAATTGCTAAACCTTGCTTAGAAACAATATCACCAAGTAATTTACCTTGATGTACTGAAAAGATAGACTTAAGTGGATTCAAAGATATTCCAAATTGCCTGCATAACTGAAAATTCTACCTTAAATGCATTAGATGTTCTTCAGAATCTTTTGAAAATATAGTCACATCATCTAAATAGACAAGGATGCATTTATTTAATAAGCTAGGAAAATCCATGTCCATTGCACATTGAAACGTTGCACCGACATTTGAAAGACCAAAAGGCACAGGTACCCCACGTGGTGGTAAAAGTTGTTTTGTATCTATCTTCTTCTCGGACTAAAATCTGATTATAGCCACTGTAACCATCTAGAAGAGATAGTCTATCTGAACCTGAGACTGTTCTCAAAATCTGATCCATATTCGGGAGTGGGTAATGATCTTTTAATGAAGCTTTATTAAGATCTCTGAAATCTACACATAGTCTGATTTTACTGTTCTTCTTCCTAACAGGAACAAGATTTCCTACCCAACTTGAATGCTTGACTGGAAATATAATACCTGATTCAATCAATTTAGATAACTCTTTCCTCATTAGAGGTTCTATTTTTGGATTTACAGGCCTCTGTTTCTGTCTTACAGGCTTAGCATTTGGATGTAACTCGATTGTATGTTGTGCTAGACTGGGATCAAATCCTTTCAGATCTTGGTATTTCCAAGCAAAAACATCCTTAAACTCTTTGCAAAGATTAATAAAAGACTTCTTTTTGGTTAAGGAACATACCTTTCCAAGAAGTAAATTTTTCCCTTCATCAATTGAAATCTCTTCATAATTATCAGATGGGGTTGACATTTTAGTCTTCACCTTTCTTAACTAATCATCAATACTAAATATGTATTCCAAAGTGAAAAGACCTCGAGGAAATTTATTTTTATTCAACTAAACAATCTGATCACCATATAAATGTTGTAACTTATCCTGATTTACTACAGAAAATTCATCTTCTTGTTGCAAAAACCTATAGATTTGATCATCACTTTCAAAAACTTTCCAATTTGATTCATTATCAGGTATAGAAGGCCTGACAATTAGCTTAATATGAGGCTGAATTTTGTTGTTTTCCATCTGTTCCAGCACTTCGAAACTAGCACCAACTGCTGCAAGTCTATCTGCATGCTTGTTTTCAGCTCTAGGAATAGACTGAATATTAATAGCTTCAAAATCTTCCATTAAGTCTGAAACTCTATGTCTGTAAGACTTCATTAGTGGATTCTTACAAACATTGAAGTTTTTTACTTGATTGATAACTAACTCAGAATCACCAAAGATTTGTAATGTGTTGATACCTCTCTTTCTGGCCCAAAGTAAGCCATGAATTAATGCTTCGTATTCAGCTACATTACAAGTGCATGTAAATTGGAGACTCAAAGCTGAGAAATACCTTTCATTTGTTGGGGAAGTGAGCATCAAACCTGCTCCCTGTCCTTTCTTGTTCTTAGCTCCATTAAAATGAAGCTTCCAAATCCCTTCTGCTGAATTTTCTATTTTAGACAGCAAGGGAAGTGGTGTATTTTCTTCATGCATACAATACACACCAAAAATATGTTCTTCAACTTCCTTAAAAGGATCATGAGCATGTTCTTCAACTGTCTTTTTCATCCATAAACATGTTAGAAACACCATCTAATGTTGAAACCTGAGCTACATCATCAAAATCAGATTGCTCTAAAGCTGAGTAATTAGCTACTGCATTTGGAGAATGAGGCTCAATATGGAATCTGGCCAATGGTTCTGAATTGATAGTAACCTTAGTTCCATAACGTGTAGTAAAAAATAAGAAGGACCAATCTGAAGAGAGATAACCTCCTATTTTCGCTGTGAAATCTCTAGATAAGCACAAGGCAAAGTATGGAGGTAGATCCACAACAGTAACATCTTGCAGAATAGAAACATTTGGGCAAGCATGTAACGTTACCTCTAAATTTTTTATTATACCAACCGTATTAGTTGCAGTTCCATCAAGCTGTAAGACACTCCTTTCTGTAGGCTCATACTGCAAGCCTAATTTTTCTGCAATCACTTTTGGCATAACTGTGCTACTTGCACCATTGTCCACCATGCAATTATGAACTAAATGTTCTCCAATAATCAGTGATAAATAAAATGGTGGTGGTTTCTTGATGTCATGAGCATTCAGAACTTTCTGAACCATCCACTTAACTTCTTTAATACGGTCTTGCTCAAACGTTCCAAGGACCATGTCTGTCTTCTGAACTTCCTTTTCTGTTGTATTTGAAGAAATCTGCAGCTTAGCTAGTTCATGAGAAAGTAAATCTTGTTGTCCAGGAATACTTAGAGCATCCCACATTGAGATGTTAACATTATGCTTTTTCATTACATCAACAATGTTAAAAGAAGCAACTGTCTTAGAGACAGAATCAACTGTCTTAGAGTAGGCCTTAGCAAAAAACTGATTCTGCTTCAGCTGCCTTGGATATCTGAGGTATAAACAGTCTTCTTGGATCAGGTTGTAGCTGTCTTTGATGACTTTTATCAACTGGGACACTTGCTGATTTTTTAGGAACAACAGGGTTGTTAGTTGACTTTGGAGCTGTAGATGTTGTCTTGTCAGTGACAGTAGGCAGGATAGGCCTATTTTGTTGCTTTTGATTTTCAGCAGCCCTCCCTTGAGCCCTAGTAGTGACTGCAATGAAATCCTCCTCATTAAAACTGACTAAATTCTGTTCAGGTGCTTTCTGAACATGAGTTTCTTGCTGCCCACCCTCCATTTGAGGCATAAACAATGTTTCAGATTGAGGTTGTGCAACAAGATTCAGATTCAGAAAAGCATTTGGGCAAGTTGCAGTTGAATGAGGTTGATTGCAAGGTTGACACCACTCTTCTGTAGCCATATTAACTGGAACTAAAGCATTAGAGGAACTAGGAGCCTTTGGGTCAAACTGCCTTTGCTGGTAAGGCTGCCTATAATTTTGATTCTGTTGATAGGGCTGCCTGTTTTGTTGATTCTGTTGGTAGGGCTGATAAGGAGCCTGGTAGGGTCTGCTAGGTAATGTAATTTTGTTCTCAATTGAAGTCAATTTATTTCCCATAGTCTGCAAAGCTTTGAATACATCATCTGATGGAGCTACAACAGTGGGTTCTATGATTGTAATAGGCTGAGGAATAGGTGCTAAATCTACCGAAAAAGGCATTGATGGCCTTGGTGCCAATTTTCCAGCTTGAATAAGACTATTTTCAGCTCGGATAGCAATATCATAAGCTGTTGGGAGTGTCTCTCCACCCATTGACTGAATCATAGTTGAGATATCACTGTTTAATGCTCTAAGATAATAAAGGAAAGCATGATCAGCTTGAGGCTTGACACTTGCTGGAATTCTCTCCCAAGTTCTGGAAAAATGGATATTGAAACTAGACATAAATTCATTGGGAGCTCTTTTAATAGTAGATAATTGTTCAATGAGAGACAAATGATCTGAATTATCCTGGAACTGTTTCAGCAATTTTTTTTACGTAAAATATCCCAAGTTCTTATGCTTCCAATTTCTAGGTTTCTATACCATTGCAAGGCTTTCCCTTTAAAAGATGCAGCTAAAAGTCTTAGAGCTACGTCTTCATGAGTGATATTATGGACTGCACATAGGGCTGCAACATCTTTGATATGTTCAGCTGGTGTAACCTGATTTTCACCCGTGAATGATGGAAAACTTTTCATGGCAGCATTGGGAATATCATGATAAACTGGAATTACTAATGGGCTGCCATTAGTAAAGGGCACAAAATTCCTAGGTGGTTGAAGGGCCATTGGAAAAATTGGGATATTGATAGAAAAATTGATACGTGGTGAAGGAATATTAGGAGGAGGGTTACCAAAACCAGGTCTATTATAAGGCAAAGTATTACCAACTCTTCTCCTTCTAGCAGAATTCAAAGGTAAAGAAACAAAATCAGAAGGAATTCCTCTTACCGATGATCTTGTAGTCACTTTAGGCATGGAACATGCTGCAATACTGGTCTGAAATCAGCTTTACGGAGTCACCAAAAGATCATAAAATCTTTAGAATAAATTAGCTGCAGTTTTCTCCCGAAAGTGACTTTTAATTTGTTGTAAATCTGTTGTAGATCTGAAACTCGCATGCAGATCTAATTCGTTGTCCCACCGGGCATGCCAAAAACTGTTATCTCTCAAAAGTGCACCCTGTAGAGAGATGGCTGCAGGTTTTCTAAGCTTGCACAAATGATCTCTCTCTTTCGTAGATACAATGGAAACACCTCAGGTCTGTGGGTACACCTATTTTGAGGTGAGTCTCTAGTATCAAGGCCGGTTCCTTATTGGTGTATCCTAACCTACTTTCTGGGAGTTTGAGAGTAAAAGATGACTTAAAAATGATTAAAACTAAGGTGATACACCAAATTTGTATGAGGGCTTTGACTGAGTATATGCACAACTGATTTGGGAAGGATTCTTGATGCACGAACCAATAGTTTTTCTATAGAATATCTAAGGGAAAAACACTTGATTGTACTGAGGGAGGATCACAACAGTACTAATAAGTTAACATGCACATTAAAATTAAGCAGAAAGGACTGAAATTTGTAGCAGGGTAAGGTGGTTTATTAGGGAATTCGCATTCACAAGATTAATATAACATACACAAGACTGCAAAATAACTTGGAAAGGCAGAAAATACTTCACACTCAGAGGGAAAAACTGGAAAATTTGCTTCAGTACTCATATATCCAAAAGTCCTCCAGTCAGAATCCCCCTGTGCTTTGCAAAGGCACACAATATATAGCAAAAATAAATTTTCCCACCCTTCCTAAAAATAGCCTAAGGCTTGTACTCGCCCATGCATCCTAATTTTATCCTTTATTTAATAATAAATAAAGGGATAAAATAATATGCAATTACAAATAGGCATTAATAGCCTTTGATTACAATACAGTCAAACTGAAGTTGACTGTTCTATTTTTAAGAAAAGAAGGGTGAATAATTTGCTAAAAATAAAATTGCTTGCTAGGCAAGTCTCTTCCATGAGCATGCAACTTTGTCTTCTTCTCTGTTCTGTCTTCTTGTGAAGCATGCAAAAATACAACTCTCTGTATGTGAGTAAATAATTCAAAATACTTTGCAATATTTGCAAAATAATTCCCAATGTGGGGACCACCTGCCATGTGTACATGCACATGTTCATCTCTTTTGGCTCCTTTGGTCACATGTTGACCTAGTGACATAAAAATGCCAATCAACCCTAGCTTCTTGATGAGTGGGGACCACTTTTTGTGAACATTATACTTGGTTTGGCCACCTTGTGGACTTAGCATATACAATGGTTTTTAAACCATTTTTTTTGACATATGTGGGGCACTTTATAAAGCCACCATTATAGTCTTGACCACCTTTTATTATTTGATTATATATGCCTTTGGCCACCTTTGATTATGTTTGGTGAATATATTTGGAAATTCACCTTTTCGGTGATCATTTATATAATTTGGTCAGCCCTTTTTGATTTTTGGAAGCATGGACTATAGTTTTAGACTTTGAAAGTCATGGCAATGATTTTTGTTTGATGACATGTGGGCTGGCCCCTTCCCCATGGTGACTCACCCCTCCATGCATTTTGTCGGTGGAAATTTAACTTTTTGAGTTTGACTTTGATATTAGGGATGATAACTCCTGGGTTTGCATTGATCTCTGGCTACCTCATGATTCGTTGATCTCTGTCCTTTTTTGACTGTGGTTAGGGTTTCTGTCTTCAACCTGTGGTTAATCGGGTAGGATCTGATTGATGGTTATTTAATTTGAAGTTGCTTTGAGCATTGATTGATCCTTTGGCCATTTGATCTTTGTACTTGGAGGAATTTGATCATTGATTCTTCTGATCCCATGGTTAGGGTTTGTTGACTCCACTCTTGAGTTTGTAGTTAAAACTGATTCGAACCATATTTGATCATTTCATTTGATTTTTTTGTCTATCGGGTGAAGCCCTGGAAAAAATTTTGTGGACCACCATTGTTGAACTTTTTCTGAGCTTGATTTTCGCTTACCTTGTAAAATTTGTTGATATTTGAGATTTTTTCTGAAGCTTTGTTTTTTGAGCTCAGCTTTTCTGATTTTTTGGGTTTCTTTGTTTTTGCCGCTATAGTCATTCTTTTGGATTTTTTGTGACTTTGATAGTCATTTTGCATGGTTTTTTTCTTTTAACTTGGAGTTTTATTTCTGGCCAATTTTGATTTTCTTGACCCTTGAACCTTTTTTGACTTTGAATATTCTGGTTTGACCCTTTTCTCATTGGTTTTCTTTTTGAAATGCTTTCTCAAATTCTCCCATTTCTCTACATTTTCATTGCTTTCTAGATTCTGAGATTTTGAGTTTTATATTTTGAGTGCTCTTTATTCTATTGATTTTGAAGGTGAGTGTTTCTCAAGATTTTGATCCATAATTTTGGATCTTCAAGCATTTTTGTGTGAAAGTTTTTGATTTCATCTTTTTCTTTGGCCACGAAAGCTTGCATTTTGATTTAGGTTTCTTTTCATTTTTTTTTGTGGTTTTTTCCTTCAGAATCTTGAGCCATTTATTTGGGTTTTGGAGTTGAGTATAATTGTCTTTGATCTTAGAAACTCCACCTTTTGTCTTTTACATTCTTTTTCTTCTTGAGATTTTAACATTTCATTTGACCTTTTGTGTTTACTTGAATCCTTGATATTTTTCTTCTCATTTATAGCTTTCTGAATTCCTGTTTTTGCTCTGATTCTAAATTGTAATTTTCTTTTCTTTTGGATCTACTTGGTCTGTTTTACTGTTAAATTGGCCTCCAAAAGGAAGCTTGAATTTTTTGAATTTGCTTCTTTGATTTGTATTTCATAATTTTTCCTGACTTCTGAAGTCTTTATTGTAACTGATAACTGTTCTTGATTCCTTATCTTTCTTGTTCTGGGAATTTTGAGGATTTTTTGAATATTGACTCTTTGTGTAATTCAGTGAGTTAAAATTTCTTTCTGATTTGATTTGTTTAAAAGGGTTTGTATTTAAAATTCCTTTGATTGTTTTGTGAAATTTTGACTATGTCTGATTCCTCTTTTTAATTTGAATTTCAGAACCTTACTTTTTAAAATTTCATTGGAATGTTCATCATGGATTTCTGTTTGATCCCTTTCTGAATATAATTCATTTTGAAGATTTTTTTTTTCTTTTTCTTTTATCCTTCATGTGCCTTATGATTTTGAAGTTTTTACTTTGGGTTCTTATGTTTTATTACATTTTTGAGTCTTTTGCCTGATATTTTTGAATATTGAGGATCTGATTGAGATTCTTTTTGAATATCTAGTTACTTTTAAATTTTTGTCTTTGATTTCCCTTCTATTTTAAACTGATATTTATTTCAAAATATCTTCATCATTTTTGGTTAACCTGATTTTGATTGAAATTTTGTTTCTTTAATTTTGAAACTTGTAAACTCTTTGAAAATGTTCTTTGCATTTTTTGATGTGTTTCATTGATTAGATCTTTATCTGAGTGCTGATTCATGAAGACCTGTAGCTTAATCTGATTTTGCTTGTTGACTATTATTGATGATCATTCATGTTTGTGTTTTTTGTAGCTTACTTCAAACTGAATTTGTATCTACTTTTAATGGCATCATGAGATAGCTCCTTTTGTTCACCTGTAATGGCTTCTAGCTCATTGTTTAGATGAGTACTACCTTTTGAATGAATGTACTTCATTTTGTAGTATTTCTTTTGAAAAATCTCATATTAAGACTTTATTTTGAAAAATGCCTTTGAATGTATGTTGCATATTTGTGATTATCTTGCAATTTCAATTCTTCTTCAGCTTTTTAAGTTGTAAATTGTTTCTTTTCTGCATTATATATTAGATTTCCTTTCATTACACTCTGATATGTATGCTGAAAAATTTGAAATGTTGATTTTATAAGGTGAAGCCCTGGCAAAAATTTCCCAGAATCTTTTCTTTAATGCATTTTCTTTAGTAGTTATATTTTCTGATCCAGAATATAGAAAGTAACACTTTTCATGTTGAACTGATATAGCAATTGAGAACTGAAAACATGATAGTTGTTTATCTTGATCATGTGATGCTTTTCTGCTTTCTGTATCACTTATTTGATTTGCATAGTTCTTTTAAAGCATGTAGTAATTGAAACAACATGATGAAAAGTTGTAAATGTCCATTTTACATGGCGAAGCCCTGTCAAAATTTTCCCAGAATCTTCTCTCTCATCCTGTTTCAGCTGTAATCCTTTTTTACTTTTAGCTTCAGCTTGTTGAAATCTGATTCTCCCTCTTCTTTGCAAACTAAAAAATGTACTTCTATCTTCCATTCTCTCTTCTGAGCTCTAACCTCTTCCATTTGCAGAATGTTTGCTGAACTTTGAGTTGCACTCTTCCTTCTTCTTAGCATGTACTTATGACTTATTTATTTCTCTCTTTGGCTGCAACCTGTACCTGCACACTTAGGAAAATAGTTAGGAAATATTTAGGCTTTTTGGCCTCTCTTATGTCCATGTTTTCTTCTTTCTTTTACTTTCTTCTTTCTGAGTGAATAAAGCATGCATGCAGTTTGTCCTTCAAGTAGAATACATCTCCTGCTTAGGGGAAGATTCATATGCACGAAGTAGGATAGTGTAGGAGTTTGATTTGATCCCTGAGCTCTTTATTGATGATTTCCTTATTTTTTCTTTTCAGGTACCATGCCTTGAGGATGAAAGGAGCTGGCAAGGAGATGCTCTGCACAACGAAGAATATACAAGGCAATGATGGGTTCACTCATACTCCTTTGCTTTCTCTTTCATGCATGTGTATCTTTCTTTTCAGTAGTTGTACTTTACTTTTCAGTTACATCCCATGGCTTGTGTGGGAAACATTTGACTCTCCTTGTGAATAAAACATTGAATTATGTAAATGAGTTGTATATCTCTTTCTGCATTTCTACTTTCTGTATGGATTGTATAATGAACTAAACAACTCAGTAACATAATTGAATGTCTTAATCATGAAGGAAAGAACATTGAATAGAACTTGTAACATTCAGTAATGAACTCTTGATTTTCTGTGATCTGCACTTATGTTTGTTGTTCCAAAACTTTACACTTCACCTACTCTGTAATTGGATGTCCTCATCAAGACAACACAACTGTCCTTCGGGGCTTGTGTTCTTTTGCTGAGGATGGTCATGAAATTGCAGACTATGTGATCTGTTACATTTTGTAACAGCACACATAGTTGCAGATTTCATGTAATCTTTTAAATAAATCAGCAGTAATGACATAATCTGATGTGATCTCCCCTAGCTTAGGTATACTTCACCAATGATTGTACATTTATGCAAGAGAGTTTGGTATTCAACTGGGATTTATTAAATTCAACAACATGTTTAGATGGACTTACAAAAGATATCATTCAAACATTGTATTGAATTTTGTACCTCCATGGAGTATAACAGAGGTAAACTGTTAATTCTAGAAACATTTTACATAGATGTTTTCAAAGGCATTTCGAATAGTCCCTATAGCACCTATAACAGATTTTGAGCTTCAAGAAGGAATGATGCTTGTTATTGATGGAACATCTTACAGTAGCACCAAGATAGATTTCACCTGTTCTATGAAGAAAAAGGTCACAGATGCACTGATTTTGGCATGTGGCAGATTCTCATAAAGTTTTGAGGTTGTATGAATGAAACCTCACATCTGGGTATTGGTGTTGTTCATAATAAGGTGGAAAGCCATTAGAATATGGTCTTTACTTATGAAATTGAGGTAAGAAAGAACTAATCTTTCCCACTTATGCATGTTTCAAATTTTAATGGAATTATCACCAAGCATTAATACTATTAGAATTGACTTAGTGCCTAAGTATTCATTTTATTTACATACTAAATAACTCATTAAAGTATGTGAATACACAAAAGAATCAGAATGTTATTAATATATTGTGTATATTAATAAATTGTATTTTGTTATTAAGTTTTAAATGACGATGTAAACTATCATTGTAAGTAATAATATTAGTGTAATGTGATTTCTGAATTTGTAATAAAAAATGTGTATAAATAGTTTGATAAGTTGAGTTATGAAAAAGGGCCGTTTAGTGAATCTAGGAGATAGTTAGAGAGATCTCTGACCTTTTATTGGGTCGAAATCATCTTTATAGGACATTATGCCTATATAATTTAATCAATATTCTATGTTTACATCCCATATGTTTTGATATCAAATTACTTATATCATGTTTTTTGAGTTAATAAATTTTGTAAAATGTCTATTAGAAATAAGAGTTGAATAGTAGGACATTGCAGAGTGGGTATCTTTTTGCAGTTATAATTTTTCTCTAAAACATAAATCAAGAAATTACAGTATAAGTTGCATATTGTGTACATTTCCAGTAATGTTGCAGTGCCAATTTGGCTACACTCCACTCAATTCGCCACCTATGTATGGTGCCCACCCTTTTGCCAATGGCTTTGTATGGACTTCTGATTCCACATGGTGGATATTGTTAAAAGGTTGATGTCGGTCCATTATCAGACCGTGTGGAGATGTGACACAACAGGGGAATACATTCTACAAAATGAAGCTACCTAAGTGACTAGGGATGTCAACTATTCGATTTTGAATCATTGATGTTTTTGCCACCGGATCCATCCGCGCCAATTGCATCATACCATGTCTTTTAAATCATTTCTAATCCTGCATCAATTCCCGAGGAAAGGGAAGCTCGAAACCAGATTAACGAGGCTAGGGAATGAAGAAGACCCACCGTATTCACCCAAGCTGATTGATAATTTACTCTGTGTTTGTGTTTTTGAGGAAGAAGCAAGAAGAGTAGTCGTAATCATCAATGGAGGGAGCCATCATTACATTGTGAGTGAGCCAAAGGAGTTAGTTGCAGAGGACATCATTTCTCTCCATTCTACCATAAGTTTAAAATGCCCTATCTAATCTACCAGTAACCATACCGTTTCTTAGATTCATGGTTTCATACCATTTTGTAATGGAATTATTTTGTTTGTATCCATAGGCACATGATGTAGCTGATAAAATGCCTTGTTATATAGGGGTTTTTTTGTCTTGTTTAGTTGTGGATACGTTGGTAGCAACATATGCACAAAATGAGTTTTTTTTGGTTTGTTGAAGAGGCGTTGCAAACTACTTGCAGCTTTCGAAGTGTAATGTTAAATACACAGCTCAATCTTTCCACCTTTGCAATCATTCTCGCAATTGTGTCTGTGCACCAAACAAGCCGTAATGGTCAACATTAAATCAACAATTTTCTATAAACCTTACATTACATTTAAGGTCAACGACTAGAAGAAATGAAGGAATGTATGTCCATTTTCTAAAAATAAAATAAAACATTATACCAAAGCAAAAGTATAGCCTTAAACAAAACAATAAGCCCTTAAGTTCAACATTAAATCGAGAATCCTATGATTTTTTACATTACAATTAAGGTCAACGATAAAAAAAGAACAAAAGATCAAATAACCATGCATTACCTAAAAAACACTTCTTAACCAACCAGTGACATCCAAATATCAAATTGAACATAGGCTAATACCCTCTACATTTGCATCAAAGTATACCCTTTGCAAGAACAATCTTCTTTTACTAAGCTACTCATAAAAAAAACATGCAGAAATTACTCAAATTTCCTAAAAAAAAGTTTGGTGAAATACCAGAAAATAAACTTTAACAAAAGAAAATTTCTTGATCAACCCAGAAAAATTTCCTTTCCACAATGCACCGGAAAGACTACACCAGTAACAAACTATACATTTAGCCAATAACAATTAAATTCTAACAATAAAAAAATTAACGGTGTTATTAAAAAAAAACCTAAGCCACCTTTGAGAACCCAAACAAAACCACAATTGTCATTAACAACATCCAAACTAATAAATAAACACTTGAATAATCTACAGCCTACTATTTTCAATCAATAAAATCTTAAACTTATAAAGAAAATAAAAAACTGTGGAAATGTTTTTTCCCCCGATCAATTTTTTTATAAGTACATAAGTTTACCCTTTCCCAAATAAAAAATTAATCCATCTCAAGGATTGGAGTAAAGAAAACCTTTCCCAGATTAAAAGTTTAGAAATTCTTTCGTGATCAGACGCCACTTACAATATTTCATTTCACGCATCAATCACTCAAACTAACATTCAATTCCACAAGATATGAAGAATTAAGCCCAGAGTAAGCAAAGATTTTAAGCATAACAAACTCGAACAAACATCATTGATTTCTACAAGATTTCAAGCATCAACTATTCATCCACTCATTCCTAACATCCAATTCTACAAGATCTAAAACATCAACATCATAGAGCAAAAAAACTATTCCCAAAATCCAGTTCTACAAAGGAATATTTCAACCATCTATCACACATTATTAACATTCAATTTTAAATGATAAAAAAACATCAAGATCACATAGAAATGAAAATTTTAATAAAAAAACTCATTACAAACATTCAATTTTACAAGATATGAAGCATCAAGACCATAAAGTTAGTAAATATATATTTCAAATTAATGACGCACTCATGACTAACATTCATGTCTACAAGATATGAATCATCATTGACCACATAGCAAAGAAAATTTCAATGAAACTTTGATTAAGTATCATCCATAGTTTGGTTTTAAAAAATTAACATTGTTTAAAATTATAAATATATTGATAGAAAAAGCATTATTTCAAGCATCTATCACACATTACTAACATTTCAACTCTAAAGGATCAAATTCCAAAACATCAATTTGGTTCCCAATAATTAGAATTGTTTAAAATTTCAATAAAACACTCATTTATAAAACATCAAAAAAGATATGAATCATCAAGACTCACATAGCAAAGAAAAATTTCAATAAAAAAATTCCAAAATATATATTTTGCGTTGTTCATGACATTCAAACAAAACATAAATTGGAATGTTTAAAAATGCATATAAAAATATTAATAGCAAACATATTTTAATAATTCTTGTAACTAAAAAGTGTCTTCTGAAATATATTATAATTCACCTACTTAAATCTTAAACCTACATAATATAAGAAAAACTGTCTACATCAATTTTGACAAACAAACACAAAAACACACAATCTCAAGCTTTCAAGGGGGGCAAATAGCCCCTTCAAAGAATATTAACAGTCCATTTTTACATTCAGAAATAAATATCTAACCTAATAAATAGGAAATAGATTGAAATGATACAAGTTTTAATAGCTTTGACATCAACAATATTTCATCATTGTTTGGAAGGCCGTTTTCACTCCAATTTTCTTGTCATTTCCCAATCAACAATTTGGAAATTATTTTCAACAAGTGTTAAGGTTCCAAATTCAAATAAATTTAAAATATGAAAAATGTTCCATATTTGCCAAGAATATTTAGTTCCACAATTCCAGCTCATCAACAATATTGAATGTCTAAGACAATCATTTTACTCGTTGTTACGATAAGAGCTATATAAAAAAATAAAAAAATGAATGATATATAAAAAAAACTCTATTCATAAATAGAGGAGAATGGATGAAACGTACCCCCATACAACACTTAGAAAAATTATCAACACAGAATTGAACATAACCAATCCTAAAAAATAGCATGGCCATGTTTGACATTAAAAAAAGTGCAAAAAAAAATAAAACCTCCACCCACATGTAACAAATGACAATGCTATGAGAAGGTTTATGTGAATTGATAATCAATGTCAAATTAGTTTATAAATCATGCATGTGAATTTCAAAATTAATACGGTCAAAATTTGAGATAGAAAAATAGATTCACACTCAACAGCCCTAAAAAATTTATTTGTTTGAATATTTGTATGTTGATGCAAAATTAAGTCTTAATTATGAGAGTAACTATATTCATTAAAGTGTTACGTTAGAGCTCATGTTGAATTTTCAAAATTACTATATAAATGATGAATGAATATATTCAAGCAATTTGTTCAAAATAAATAAATATTTACATTAATTGAAAAATACCTGACAAGACGTGCCAATTCAAAAATAATTGCCTTTTCCCTGTCAATTTTTTCTACAACCACATTTGCATGCCACAATGACCTGCATGGTTAAAACAAAGATTTATCAATATAAAATACCATCCCCAAACTTATTTCAAAAACAGAAGGCATACATGACCCCAATTATCAGAGAGAATCTTTTTACTATCAGAGAGAGACCAATAATTGCCAATTCAAAAATAATTGCCTTCTCTATCAAATTTTTCTACAGCCACATTTGCATGCCACAATGCCCTGCATGGTTAAAACATGGATTTATTAATATAAAATACCATCCCCAAACTTATTTCAAAAGCAAAAGGCAGACATGAGCCTAATTATCAGAGAGAATGTTTTAATTGTCAAAGAGAGTCCAATAATTTCCTTCTCTATCAAGTTTTCTACACATTTGCACGCCACCATGACATTCATATTTATTAGTATACAATATTAATCCCAAAACTTATTTCAAAAGCGAAAGGCAGACATGAGCCCAATTATTAGAGAATCTTTTAATTGTCAAAGAGAGACCACAATGACCGCATGGTTAAAACATTTGTATTTATTAGTATAAAATACCATCCCCAACTTATTTCAAAAACAAAAGGTAGACATGAGCCCAATTATTAGAGAGAATATTTTAATTGTCAAAGAGAGACCAATAGTCCATTCTCTCTAAAAATCTAAAGATAATCATGTCAAATTAGTAGAAAAGACCACATCCATTCCCTTAAAAGTCCTATGATTAATCCTTGAGATTGTTTGGGCCATTCATTTCTAAGCTCTCCTTGTGAATCAAATAAAATGAAGTACTAAGTTATCTGAGACCACATATTCACCATATTTTTGTATTGAAACTAAAATATAGGCTGAAAAGGTCAAAATTATGTATATTTACTAAATTCTCGTATAGAGTGAGGCCACTACCTTTACCAGATTCCATTTTGGAAAGAGAAAGTGTCCATACCTCTAGGCTCTAGGGCTAAAAGATACACAAAATCACCTTCTATATTAGAGAAATTGCTTATATAGGCAAAAACAAATGGCAAAAAAAAATGCCCAATATGTTCTAAAAGTACACCCCACTGCTTACAACAATAAATTTCATGTGGTCATGTTTCTCATATACAATGACGACCTCCTTTTATGTGAGGCTGAAAAGTAGAATTATTATCAGTCATCTTAAGTAGCATTGCTGATAGAAATAAATCTGGTACCTCCTCCACAAAGATGCCTTAAAAAGCTTATTTAATTTTTGAAAACCAACCAAGGATAATGCATTGAGTCTGGACCTTAAAACCCTGAAGACGAGACAAATAATTTTAGAACATGAAAAATAGGGTCATATAAATTTAAGATATGTGAGACTGCACTGATCTGATTCAAATAAGATTTCATGAATTATATATAAAAAAATTTATCACTACTTTTGAGCAACAAGTTGCATGAAATTCCAGTTGAAAATTCTTGGCAAATGGGCATATGTCCCACTTGGGATGATTTGTAGAAAAATTGTAGGAACTTGGGGGGTGTTCAAACCATTTTTCCATTTAAAAATACTATCAAGTATGAAATAAAATAGGTACAACTACAACAGCCTACCAGAAATAGTGTGAATTCGACCCTTATCAGAGACCAGAATTTGAGTAGTGATGAAAGAAGTTGCCACAAGATTATGGCTAGTAGTTTGGACAAAAGTTGAGGCATATGACAACATCCCGTAGGATGAATTGAAAAATCATGGAATGACAACCAGTCTGATGACCAACAGGAATTTGAACTATAATCCTACCAAGAGTCGCTCCACACCTCCACACCCAATGTAGGATTTCTTTACAAACCTAACACAACCATATATGGAAAGGGTGCTGAAATGCTATGCAAGGGTAATATATACGAGACATCGGCAAAAGAAATATTAAACAAAATCAAGTGGGCCACCCCCACAAAAGTCATCACAAACTTCAGGGACTTCACAAAATGTTATTGGAACAAGGAGATAATCATTGGCAGGAAAAGGTCCAGCGAATGATGATGATGATATTAAAAGAAAAAAGAAAACATTGAGACCCAACTTCTACTCCTATAGCCACGTCTCCTACAGTAAGCTCCACTTCCAGCACCTTTGTAACCTGTTCCATTTTCACCCATGCTTCTTTTGAAATGTACTAGTAATGCAGTGTACATTGAGGGCTTTCCCATCTTAGATGTCTACCTATAGACCACAATACGATGGAACTAAAATCCTTCCATCTTTATTTCACTACGTGCCTTTTACAAAATGCAGCCTTCAGTTAGAGTCAGTGAAAGGAGGAGTATAGCCATATCTACCACCTTCTTTGAACATTCTAGAACATCATCAGCTTCTCCCTTCGAGACTATGATAAAGTTATTCACTCCTCTAATGCTCCAAAAAACTATCCATTCACAACTTCATTCACTACATCATTGGGATCACTAACTTGGTTGAGTCAACCTAACTCGTGTTAGGCCATCCCTTTCATTGATGCACCTTATTTTATCTCTCCAACTCAGGATATCCTCTTTTCAAATGTCGAGTTTATCTAAAAGGACTCTTCATCGCTCTTTTTGCCCCTACCATCATTTTTGGAAGCACAATGGACTAAGAGCTGGGGGTGAATCAGTCCTTACAAAATTTATATGCAAGATTTCATATTAGCTTAACCAAACCACAAATTCACTTATCCAATCAATAGGTATGATGATTGCTGCACAACATCAAATATTATATATGATATAAGCCAGTAAACAAGAGAAAAACAGTAAAGACATAAGGCATAAGAAAGAAATCCCCACTACAGTGACGTCTAAAACCCACTAGAAACACAGCTGATTACTATAAATCTGATATGTTTCAAAATCAGCTGAGGCGCCAACCCCAGGCTAGAAGCACCAACCCCTAATTTCCCTGAATCACCAACTCCAAAAAGATGGCTACAACCCCACAAGATGATCTCAAATAACCCACTCAACCACCTTATGAATAACAATATATAATGTATTTTTTTTGCAAAAATTCGGGTGAGAGATCACAGAATTCATCTCACAACCTCTTGTTTAAGACCCTAAGGTCTTTAATATCTCACAAACTAGCTCCCTCTTCACTTCTCAAAGCTTCAAGACACAGCTGACAAGCCCAACTGGATTATTGATATCAGCCATAAAGTTATCACACACTTTAGCATCTCTCAATTCTTTATCACACACCTGATAAAACAATCACACCTATTGTTTCACACTTAGCTTGCACACACACAACTAGCTCATAAAAGCGCCAAAAACTATGCTTTTATAGCTTCTTCTTGACTCAAGGCATTAAAAATGAGGTTAGTTTCCCCTCATTTATCTCTACAAAATTGGGCATGATTATTATCATCCCATAAAATAAAATCACAACAGTCAAGAAGTGATTCAAGTGAAACTAAAGCCCTGAGTGAATCAAGACCCTAAGGGCTAGGATCAACAGGTTTCTTTGTTAAATAATCAACTACAAGACACTATGCCACAAGCCCAACTTAGAATGATTGAAAAAGCCATCCTAGACAACCAAATCAAACATTTCATTGTAGGCTCTATGACGAAGTAATCACACATGTTTAAGAGCCATTACACTTAAGAGGCTATCAATAGGATAGTTGCAATTATCATGAACCAATCACATTATTTCATTTAATGGGATCACTGGATCATTATGCCTTACTAAGCAGTTGTTTCCAACAACCCAACAATCTAACGCTTTTGGCCTGGACAACCCCTCAAGATTAAATCAACCATTAGCATGTGAGTCTTCACTAAATCCTCAACCCATTAGAACCAACCTGTTTAAACTACCATCTAAACAAGTTAACCAATGATAGATCTTAATGCATGCCCAAAGGGCTAAAACCACATCAACTTTTTCCTTTACCAAAATAAGTTGCATAAAAAGCAGTTTTTACAAATGCAACTCATTAAGCAGGGAATTCCATGACACTTGGAAAGACATAATAAGATGAAAGATTAAATCCATATTCCAAGGACTAGCCAAACACCTCTTCAACATTCCAGGTGATATCAAGTATCAAAATGATTAATCTATTGGCATGCCCTGGAGGCCCAACTCATTCTTTATCCAGTGAAGAAAGTTAAGTACTATGTCCTACCAAGGAACTATCAAGCTGGAGTATTCTTATCCACAATGCTGACTCTGAATCAAGCTCATAATGCAAGCACTCATAATGGGACAACCTATAGAAGGCACTTCGCCGCCATCTCTCTAAATATCTCACGAGGTTATCTTTCTTCAAAACAACTTTAATGACCTCCTAACACCTTTTGGTAGCTCCTGCAACTGTTTGCAACTTGATTCTATAATGCTTATTCGTAACTAATCCTCAAAGACTCGCCCTTAATGACCAATCAACATAAATGAAGCATACCCTAGTAAATCTTAGTTTATGTATGCAATCACCATGACCTAATACTATTCAGTTGGTAGTTACAATAAAAACTCACACACATCAACACATATGGTCATTTGAGTTCAATGCAGATATTCCATTCTAGGAAACCTTGTCCACGTTAGCATGAACTTCTTAATAAACTGACATGCACTTTATTTGAAAATGATGGGGTTCCATCGTTCACTCCAAGGCCTATCTAAATGTATATAACATGACAGACCTTTGTCAATATCAAGAAAACAATACCTTGCGAGACCACCTAGCTTGATGATATTGCGGGGTGGTTACATCAGTCTTTTAGTGTGTTTGGTAACAGGGCACTATAAGAAATTCTCAAGTTAATGAGCCTTGGAGGGTGAAGTGCATCTAGTTCTTTCTTATTTTGAATTTTAAATATTGATTGTAGGAAAAATGGCTTGCCCATTTGGGACATAAAATCTGCCTATCTAAGGATAGGGGTTAGAGCCTTGAGCCCTGTAGAAATGTAAACCAACCTAGCATGTGTGAGAGTCACCTTCCCTTCTCATGTAAAAGTACACAGTTGCAGTAGGGGCAGCAATGGGAAGGGCCATATACTTTGAAAGCCTGCACATACACATGTGAAGCAAACTTGGAAGATAAGGCGATGGTGATTGTAACCCATTGGTTCCATTCCATCCTCCTGACTTCACAATCTTACTTGTATTGAATAACTCCACACGTATTGCTTTTGCAAAAAATGATCATAAAAAAATTTACTGAAAGATTCTAAACTAAATGTATATAATCATCCTTGACATAGTTTGACAATATCCCATGTAAATCACACATATTCAGGTGAGAGCATCAAGCTTGATGACCTAATTGCAAGTTGGTTACATAGCCTTTTAGTGTCTTTACCTGACAGGGCACCATAAGAAATTCATCAAGTTAATGAGCCTTGCAGGGTGAAGTACATCTAGTTCTTTCTTATTTTGACACCTTAAATATTGATTGTCCAGGGAAAAATGACACATGCCTAAATGGGACATATATAATCTGCCTATCCAAGGATAGGGGTCAAAGCCTTGATCTCTGCAGAACTCTTTATCCTATCCTAGCATGTGTGACAGTCAGCTAGCCCTTAGGGTGTTGCATTGTAAGCAATTGCAGTAGGGGCAGCAATGAAAAGGGCCATATCTTTGAAACAACCTGCATATACACATCATGAAGCAAACTCTCCAAAAATTCATAGGCATAATGGGTACATCATGGATCAACTTCCTACATGCATCCATTCCATCCTCATATCATCTCCACAAATCTTATCTTATGTAATCTGAATAACTCCATACTTATTGGTTTAAATGAGCACCTAAAACATGGTCACCAACCTGTATTTGCACCCTAAAACTCATGTGAGTTCCCAAGAACTCCAAAAACATGATCTCCATCATTCCAACATGATTAGCAAGCTACTAATAATCCCCTACCACCATGCATTGTCACCCAGGCTAGCTATGTCACATGAATAGGCTTGCAAGAACAAGGAATCCTCACTGAAACACATGATATCATCATGAACATAGTTAAATCATCATTTCATTATAATCATCAATATGCTCTGACCATACACCATCATCCACTTTATCATTAATCAGGTTTTTCATCAATAACAACACCTAAACAACATCATTCCAACATACCTTACCTATTAACTCCATAGTTGAGCTGGAGTCCTTGGTGACAGCCTTAGTAAATGAATTTCAATGTCTCCTTCATCCCAGAGTTGCAAGTAGTGATTCTCGACATGGAAAGAGAAGGAATGGGATCACAATACCTTCTCCACTATCCTTGTAGTGAAGCAACTCACCCTCACATAACATTGAGAAAAAAAATAGTCCTTGTTGCTTTATGTGTCCTATGGGTATGATACTGATTAGATATTTGGAAGAATTGATTGGTTCGGTCCATGATCTTAATAAAAAAAGAAGCTCTGGAGAGTTTTTGGGTGGAGCAGATGCCTAAATATAAAAAAAATTCTACCTGTTAACTAGAAAAATCATCCATATCATTAGTCATCAAAATCATTGCTTGACATGGAAAGAGAAGGAATAGGATCACATTACCTTCTCCACTCTGTCACGGAGCTTAAACCTCTCACCCCACCTAACTAAACAGATGTCTAGGTATGAATTTTTTTTAGCCTATTAACCAACAAATTATTCCAAATCATTACTGTCAAAATCATCCCTAGAAGGCATTCAAAATATAGAATGTTTCGGCTTCTGGGAATAGAGTTGCTTCTATCCTTTCATTCCTTTTAGAAACAGATAAGGTTAGGGCTAGGAGGAATACCTGTTGAATGTCGAGATGGTGTGCGCGTACCGTAGAGAAAGATCAGGTTGACTGCGAAGAACTCCTTTTTGTCTTGGAAGGACTACCTGCAAATAAGAACACAAGACCACAAGATTTTGATTAGACAATAAATGAGGGAACTGCCTTGGGCCCAGGAAATATAAAACTTCCTTTCGAAGGTGGTCAGTTCCCCTGCTAATATGAATTAACACCAAAAACTGTAAAATATCAATTAAATTGCTTCGTTGAACTGGGTAGGGGAAAGGCTGGTTTTTGGTTATAGTCAGGATAACCGATACCGGTTACTGATAACCGATATCGGTATGGTAACTAGGATCTGTAGGTTGGTTGTTTTGTGGGGTGTTGTTGTTGTAGGGTAGGTTGTGTTGTTTGTAAGGCTGGTATATGGGTGATATTAGGAAATGAGGTGATGAGAGGTAAATGAATGATAGTTAGATGCAATATGCATGCTGGGTAGTGGATCTAGGAATGGATTTATGAGGACTGTGATTCAAAAAGTCTAAGAAATGTTATTAAAGAGGACATGCAAGATGTAACTTACTGGTTATTGATGAAGATGCAGGTCCAAGAACTCTGATGACAAAGGCAGAACTCTAGGTAGGATGGCCTGACACTTAGAAGATGAGATTCTCCCTCCCGATGATCAGCTGAGTATCACAGGTTCTGGCTGTTCAGTTGCAGTTTCGGGCTTGATCTCCTTTGCTGCAAACTTTTCTGGTTTCTTCACTCGTCTCTGCTCGGTCAAGTGAAGATCTGGACTCTCTTGATCGCTCCTGAATGATCTCCCTTGATCCAAAAATCCTTCGACCTTTGTTTTTGGTTTGGGGAGCCCATTTACAGGGAACCGATGGCGGTTACGTAACCGACGGCGGTCGAGTAGGAACCGGCATCGGTAAGGAAAAAGTAGGCTATTTTTAGTAAAATAGCCCACCTTCCCTGCTTTTCTCCCGAGAGATCAGTTGCGGGCTTGGTCAAGTGACTAGAAGGTCGGTTTTGGGTGCGAGTAAGGAGGCATTAGTTATGGGTGTGAGTGTAGACCAAGTTATAGGTCTTAATTAGGTTAGTTTAGGGTTAGGGCTAGGTCATGATGAGGTGGCAAAATGAGGTGGCAGGTAAGGTGATGTGGATTTATCAATTACAAGGTAATTAATAAATAATTGTGTAAGGTTTAGGTGATGAGGTTAGGTTGCGAAATGAGATGCGGGTCACAAGGGGTCGTAAGACACAAATTTGGTGTCTACATTAGCCCCTTATTGTCGTGTAGCTTGTTTTGTAAAGCTGCACGGACAATAATATGAAGTGGTTTCTCCTGTTAAGGGTATAGGTAATCCCCCTCAAATCTATCACAGATTGAGTGAACGGGAAATCAGGGATAGGGTTGATAAAGGGTAAATGGTGTAGAGATGATGGTAAGATGGTGGGGTAGGTCCAAGGAAGCAGACGCATGTTGAAATGCAATAGTACGACTAGGGTACATGATTTGACGAGCAAACCAGCAATGCATAGGCAAAGGTCGATAGTTTATCCAAACAAGGGTGATATAATCCTGGTATCCAAGGCATAGGAAGTAGCTCCAGGGTATATAACAGGTAAGGTACAGGAACGTTTAGGCATGTTCGGCAGTACCAAATGGTTGGTTTGGTTGAGATAAACGTCACGGTCTAGGTCTAGGCAAAGTTGGTCGACAGATCAAGTCAAGGACCCTAATCATGCTAAAACACGAACAGGTGAGCTCGATTGAACAAAAAACTACATGATGGGTGGATAAAAGTGTATGTTGTTGATGTTGGGTATTGAGGTATTGGGTCGTGATACGGCCTTGGGTCGGGCCAAATGGGTTGTTTGGGTCGGGCCAAATGGGGTCGGGCCAAAGGTTAGGGCAAGGCCTTGGGGCCTTGGGTCGGGCCGGATGGTTAGGGCGAGGCCTTGGGTCGGGCCGGATGGGTAGGGTGAGGCCTTGGGTCGGGCCAAATGGTTAGGGCGAGGCCTTGGGTCGGGCCAAATGGGTAGGGTTGAGGCCTTGGGTCGGGCCGGTGGTTGTTAGGGAGGCCTTGGGTCGGGCCGGATAGGTAGGTTGAGGCCTTGGGTCGGGCCTTGGGTTGAGGCCTTGGGTCCCGAATGGTTAGGGGGTAGAGGCCTTGGGTCGGGCCGGTATGGTTAGGGCGAGGCCTTGGGTCGGTTGAGGCCTTGGGTCGGGCCGGTCATGGGTAGGGTGAGGCCTTGGGTCGGGCCAAATAGGTTGAGGCCTTGGGTTGCGGCCTAGGTGGGTCGGGCCAAATGGTAGGGCACAGGCACCCAAAGCATTGGAGGCCTTGGGTCGGAATAGGTAGGTTGAGGCCTTGGGTCGGGCCAAATTTGTTGCGACCGATATCGGTTAAGGGACCGATACCGGTTCATTAGGGGCAACATGAAACCGATATCGGTTAAGGGCGGAAAAACCCTAGGTTGGTCACTTTTGTTATTTTGAAAACCAAATTGACTTGGCTGACGTGGAGAGTTGAGATTGGAGGTTTATTGGTGAGGTTGAGCTATTTTGCTGAGGAGTGAGTTGTTTGCGGGCCCGAGTGAGGAGGAGGCAGGGTTGATTGGCCGGGGACCCAGAAGAGGGGAGCCATGGCACAGGCAGGAGGAGCAGGAGGGGCTGGAGCTGGACCACCACCACCCATCCCCACCATAGTTTTTGTATAGGTAGGGTGAGGCCTTGGGTCGAGCCGATATGGGTGTGTATATTTGATACATATATGCTATAATGTTATTTGAAACTTTATATATATATATATATAGAGATGATGTTTTGATCCATATGCAGTGTTCAAAATGTTTTTAAGTATTTCGTCAATGGTTTGTGATATAGAATGTATGATGAGTTTAATTGACATGTTGATATATGGATGATGTTGATGTCTTTTGCACGTATATATGGATGACATGTTATATGATGAAATGTTGCATGTTTTGGGCTGGTTTTGTGACATTGTTATATATGTATCTGATGAGTTGGATCCAAATGATGTATAGATTGATAGTTTTTTGATATCCTTAGTTGATGGCTTGTTTGTTTTTGTAAAATAGATGATGTTAATGAAATTGTAATGATATGTGTGGTGGATGGAAAATATGGATAATGGTGTTGTTATGCAGGAAAAGGGTGGGTGCGACAAAAAATTAGGTAGAAAATGAAGAAAAGAACCATGTTTCAAAAAGGCAGGTGTGTAACCGATATCGGTTAGGTAAACCGATGTCGGTAGCTAGTAGACCGATATCGGTTATATAACCGATACCGGTTATTTAGGTATGAGCTTTTCTAAAAATAGAAAAGCTAGGGTGGCAACTTAAGTTCTAATTTTGAGAGCCATGCAAGAAGTTAAATACGCGAATGCGACGCTTTTTGACGACTGAGACAGGTAATTGCATGAGAGATTTGAGTGATAAGGAGAAAAGAGACAGGGAAAGTGATTGTGATCTGAGATTCAGAAGACAGAAAGGACAGAAAGGTGAATTTGAAAAGGGTGGTGATCATGGCAGAACGAGGAGAAGCATCCAGCAGGCAGGGACGAGAGGGAAGACAAGTGCCACCTCAAGCTGCTGCAGCCCAAGAGGTAAACGTTTTGGTTGTGATTTGATTTTTGCATGTTTTGTGAATAGGATGGGGGAGAGTTAAGTGGGTAGATATGAGAAAGAAAACATGATAGCAAGGGTTATAGGTGAGGTGAGTGTTACGGGGTAGGTAATCAGGGGTTTCAGGTATGTTTGTATGTATAGAAAGGAATAAACGAGCAAATTATTGTCGTAGGTGGTTGTTTAGGCAAGGTGTATGAAATTGACAGTGACCGATAGCGGTTAGGGATAACCGGTATCGGTTACTGAACCGGTACCGGTTATTTATAACCGATACCGGTTGCTGTAGGAATTTCCAGAATGTGAGAAAAAACCCGGGGGATTTGATGGATTGAATGGTTGTTTGTTGTTTTGATGTATGCAGGCAGAGGCAGGGTTGAGGATGAATGATAGTGTGCCAGCGCTGTTGTCACGAATCCGAGCGGATGTAACACCAGGGGAATGGACATTGATAAATCGTTTAGGGTTAAGTGGAATTCGCTATTATTCACGAATCGCACGTAACCATGCTATGTTGCAGGCGTTGATTAAGAGATGGAATCCTGAGAAAATACCTTCTATCTGCCAACAGGGGAGATGACAGTAACATTGGAAGATGTGTTCCGTATTTTGAGACTCCCAATTACAGGAAAACCAGTATATCAGGCATTACCTAGCGCGGCGCGGGCAGCGATAACAGCAGTATTTGGTCCATACGCACGAGATTTGACACAGCAAGGTTTGACATTCACGTATGGGATAATGTATGCAGCACACCCTGAGGAGACAAGGTTAGCAGTGATATTAATGATAGCGGTAGGGTATTATGCATTACCGAGGGCGGAAGGGGGAAGATTTCCAAAGGCATTGATGTGTGTTATTTGGGAGATGATAGAAAGGAACGTGACTTTTGCATGGGCACCTGCATATTTGGCGGAGCTATACAGGGGTTTATGGGCTTGTAGGTGAAATCACAGGACGACACTGGATTGTTCATACTTATTACACTGTTGGGCCTATGAGCACATTGTTTGTGTGCGACAAATAGGCCGACCCATCCAGTCAGGAGAGACCGGAGTACAGAGGTTGGGATTCAGACGATGGGTCCAGACAGAACAAGAGGCAAGATCCCAGGCCGTGACGGGTGACATTGAGTATTATAGGCAGGTATGGGAGAGGGTGACGATTGCGGATATCTGTTGGAGGCCTTACGGGAACTATATGGTAACAGAGAATATAGCTGAGGAGTTGAGGGGTGTAGAGCGATTGAGGTGGATCGCAGGGCACAGGCCAGGTGAGTATGAGAGGATTCCTCTAGATCGCGTGCGGCGACAATTTGGATTTGTGCAGGATATACCCCAGGCTTATAGACCATATATGAGGATCGACGCCGAGGCAGCATTCTCACCTCCCCGGCCAACACCTCCAGAAGGGCCAGAGGAGATAGCAGCCGATCGCAGGGTAATGGATGCAGGAACGACAGAGGCCTATAGATTATGGTGGGTAGCAGAACTGCGAGGTGTACGTGATCGTCCTGACATAGCTGTGATTACAGCAGAGAGAGATCGTCTGCAGAGTTTAGTTCAGCAGCTCCAAACGCAGGTGAATGAGACAAGAGGATTGTTAGTGGTTGCGGAGTCACGGGCGGAGAGACTAGAGGCTGGATTCCTCCATGCGAGAGGGCGTATTCATATGTTACAGGAGAGATTGGCAGATCAGTGGGTGGTACCAATAGCCGTGGTACCTTTGAGGACAGAGAGGCCTGGCGAGAGGCGTCGACGATCACGATCATCACCTAGTTCGGGATGAGGCGTGAGGGTCTAAATAAATGTTAGCAAGGTATAAGAATAAATAAGGATGCCGACCTGCGTGTCGATGATAGAGAAGATGTATTTGTTTAACATCTAAATAAGACTGAATATGTATGTTGATTTGAGTTATGATAATAATAAGAATGTTTGCGTTTTGATTTTCGGTGTTTTGAAAAAGGATAAAGAGGAATGTGATTAAATAGAAATACACAAAAATATTTATATTTACCACACATGATAGGTTATGGTAGGGGATGGTCGAGCTAACCTTGGGAGACCCCATGTCTCCGAAGTGCTGCCTACATAGCCCATTGCACAAAGCAAGGAGGGGCCTCAGACCGATGTAGTTCTCCCTTAGGACCAGGGAGAGGTGAATTCAGGCAATTTGGTACGGTTAGGCAATTGGTTGGTTGGTAAAAGTATTGATATTAATATTGGTAAGGTAAGGTTGATGGTGTTGGTAATGAATTGGTGATGTTGTAAAAGGTATAAGGGAAGCGAAAGTTAGCCTACCCAAGTGGTAGGGAACCATGTCCTGATTAAGATCAACACACAATCCTAGATGCGAGGCAAAGAGGAAAGAGTGCTCCGTAGGTGAAAAGAGCTAAACAAACCACACAACGTAGAACGAGCTTGAAGCCCTAGGTACCGTGCATAGACGAGAAGTCAATAGGTGAAAAGAGTTGTATGATCACAATATATCGGGTGTACGTCACGTCCCTTGAGTTGAAACAAATGGTGAGGTGAGGTGGATGGTATAGCTGAGGTACAGAGAACTTATTACAAAGTGAGTGTTCTGACGAAAGAGAACCTACCCTAAATAGACAAGTCCATGACTCAAAAAGTTCTTTTGAATGAGGCTTTTATTTTACTGAATATAGACTGATCGATGCGGGAAGTCTACAAGGGATATTGATTGTATTATTCTTGAGGTCTTCACGAAGCTGATCAATGCGAGAAGCTTCTGATAAAGGCTGACTGTGTATAGCTGTCCTTCGAGGGAGCAGTCTATTTATAGTAGCAGATATGATTTTAGTGCATAGCTGTCCTTCGGGGGAGCAGTCTATATATAATAGCAGCAATAATTTGGCATATAGCTGTCCTTCGAGGGAGCAGTCTATATATAATTTAGATAGCTAGATGTCCTTTTGGCGTGAATCATCTAGTGTGGTAGGAAGTTTGACTCAAGAAAATCCCATAAGAATACGGCTTATTTTAATACTTTGAAGTCATGGACTAGACTAAAAAGGGGAAGGCATCGTTAAGGGGAGGTGAGAATCAAACTATGTGAGCTTGATTTTATTTTGAGATGTAGGAAACAAAGTGTATGTAGTGGTAAATGAGCTCAAGGGACGAGCAGTAGGTAGATAAGAAGTGATATAACACTAAATTCAACAGTAGAATGGTCGAAGATGCAAGGCATTAAGGGGTTCAGGCTCAGGTTTACCATTAAGCGAAGCTAAACGATAAGTGCCTGATCCATAAGTGTGAGTGATTATATAAGGCCCAATCCAATTGGGAGCAAATTTTCCACGTTTGCTCTTTTCTAGTTTGGTTACATGTTGATTCTCTTTGAGGACAAGATCACCAACCTTAAAGGTACGCTCATGAAGTCGCTTATCATAAGCACGCTTGATGCGTTTTTGATAGATTTGAAGGTGATCAAGAGCTGTAAGACGACGTTCGTCAAGAAGCTCCAATTGGGCTAACCGCTCTTGGCGGAAATCATCGTTGGTGAGAATATCCTGAAGAGATATTCTAAGGGAGGGTATTTGTATTTCGAGAGGCAAGACAGCCTCGGTACCATATACCAAAGAAAAAGGTGTGGCATTAGTAGAGGTACGAATGCTAGTACGATAAGCCCAAAGGGCAAAGGGGATGTGATCGTGCCAATTTCTTCCGGACTCATTGACAACTTTCATGAGGATTTTGGTTAGGGTTTTATTAGAGGATTCGGCTTGTCCATTTGCTTGTGGATAGTAGGGTGATGAGAAGCTAAGTTTGATACCAAAGTTGTCACAAAGGTCTTGCAACAACTTATTTTTGAAAGATTTTCCATTATCTGTTATCAGGCGATGAGGAACACCAAAACGACAGATAATGTGGTGGTTAATGAACTCTACAATTTTTTCTTTTTTAGTTGAAATGAGTGGAATAGCCTCCACCCATTTTGTGTAATATTCGGTTGCTGTGATAATCCATCGGTGACGTTGCACTTAAAGAAAAAAAGAAAAGAACAAAAAAATCACTGCCACAAGTAGTTAATATATACGTTGCAAGGTAGGAGGTTTGTAGTACCATTATTTTGAGTCACTACCTATAAATGAAATGGAAAAGCCTCCTGGTTATATCTAACATTTTTACTAAATTTAACTAAAATGTATGGCTTTTTTTAGTTTTACTTTATGTAGCAGTTTTAAGAAATTGCAGCTCTACATCAAACACCTAAAAGAAAATTAGGTATTTTTTAGTGAAATGCATGTGACTTATCTAAACCAAATTGCTTGCTAGAGTCCTTTCTAAACAAGGGAGAAACTGTTATGATGCTAAAAGTAGACTGCATATTCATTCAAAGAAACATGAAGTTGTAATAATTACAGCTTAATTGGACAAGACTTAGGTAGTGGTTGCTAGACAACAATTTTATCCTATGAGCATCATAATATCATGCATTAGCCCTTTGTAAGTGATAGATGATGATTGTTGGTTCTATTAACCAAATTCATGCCACACATGTGACATCAATGATCCCCTACTTTCATCTTCATCAGCTCCATGCTTCTTGTTATGTACATTTGATTAGTGCTTAGAAAATAGTTATTTTAAAAAAACCTAGGATCTTCTCAGCCTTCTACTTCAATATGGCAATTGTTTACATTTTTAGAGCCCCCTTAACGTACTTTTGGTTATCTATGGACATTAATATAATTTATTTCTTTCCTCTTTCAATTTTCCAGTGTTTTGTGTCCATTTTCCTTGTTTTTTTTGTTTTAGTATCTTTTGCATTGTGCATGAAGCTTTCAAGTTTCTTGTTTTGAGCTCATTTTTTAGTTGCCAAAGTTGGAGTGATAAACTTATGATTAGCAACAGTATCCCTATCATTTCCGAATGGTGGTTGGCTTGCCTCTCTTCCATGTCCACATAAATTATTGATGCCCTGGCTGCGTCTTTCATTTTTTTGCTTCTTTGACAGAAAAGAATATTTCAGCTACACTTCACTGCTTAGGGTCATCTTCCATTCTAGCTTGCTTATTTTGGAGATACTCTATTTTTTCAGTTGTGTGCTTTGAGCAGGGCATGTAGGATCTCATTTTGAACACAAAGAAGGCTTGTTTCCCCTTCGTGTCCTTTCAATTATTTCCCTTGTTTTATCTCTCAACCTTTTAAAAATATCTTGCTGGATATGGAATTGACACTTAGAGTGATTGGCTTTTCACATAGCTTCTGCTAAAGATGTAGTCGTTGAAATTTTGATTTGACCTACAAATGAATGATTTAAGGCCCACTGAAGAAACTTTTTATTATTCTTTTTATCATGAAGTTGAGACATACTTCAACAACACCACAAACACTTTCACATAGCTCAACTAAATTTTTCCCTTGTTGGAGGTTATGTAACACATCTTTTTAGATTTCAAATTAGTTTTTAGATTGTTTCTGTTTAAGTCTTTTGTAGTATGTAGCATGAATACTTTAAGAGATTTTGTTGCTATAATTTGATGTTTTAAGAATATTAAATTTTGTTTTGACATATGGATGCATTATGTAATGTAGGATTCTTAGGAAAAAGATTTCAGGGCTTCTGGTGGAATAGTAAATGGTTTTAATTGTATCAATGTCTCAGTCAAAAGTCATTTAATGTTTTGTTTCACCAGAAATTCAGTCTCTACTTTAATTGAATGTGGCCTTTGTAAAATATTTAGGGGTTCAGCACAATTGTAGAGGGTTTTATTTAAAAAGTGTATTATGTTCTGTACAACCATAATTTGTGGTGTCTCAAATTTGTAGGAAATGCAGAGGAATGTTATCATGGCATTCTTAGCTATGGAGCATATAATATTGAATGACTGTAGTGAATGTTATCATGGAATTCTCTCTTTTCTTTTCTGTAATGAATGTTATTTGATTAAATTTGCAAGGCTAGTCATGTTTTACGTATGTGATTAATAATTTATGTGAGGAACCTCCTTTGTTATGCATTTAAAATTTGATAGATGTTTTTTCTATTATTTTTAAAGAGTAATATGTTCCTGGTTGTTTATGATTTTGTTCTTTAATTTAGCAAGGAGATCTATTAGTCTTTTCATTGTGTATTGGTGTCTTATACAATTTGTTGAAGAACTTCCAATTTGATTTGCATAGTTTTTTCGGATTTTTTTTTGGGGAAAATGGAAACAAAAGAGCAGGAATAACAAAGATAGAAAAATTATTGCTGCAAGTAGTTAATGTTGATGTTGCTTGGTCCTTGTCCTTGTTGTTTTTCTTGTCCGCTGCATGGTTAGAGATTTTATAACACCTCATTTATGAGTCACTTCCTAAATAATAAATGGAAAGGTCTCAAGACTAGCTCTAACATATTACTTAATCTATATCAAATGTTTTTTATATACTGAACGAAAACCTGAGTATTTCTGCCTATTTGGGTTTACTGTTCGGAGAAGTTTATTGACCAGAACACCTCAAAAAAATTGCTGGTCTATATTAAGAACCTAAAATTGATTACTGATATATGAGGCCATAAGAGCGCTATAATGTTTAAGGTGCAAATAAGGATCAAACGTGCCATCAAACAAGGGGGGTGAAGGCTTGAAAATTTTCATAGGGAATGGATATTGGAAGATCTTATGTGGAATGAAATTTCCATAGATATTATTATAATCAATGCTAGCATAACATGTTTAGCTCTCAAGTGTTAGAGGATTTGAACCTTTCATTATAATATCGCCTATTGTATGACATAACTGAAAGGACCATTAGCCTGACGAGATATAAAGAACCCATAAGTCTATTAGAGGATCAATTCGGTCTGATACTACGTTTCGAAGCTACTACCACTAATTGGTAGCCTATAGGGGATATTCAGCTTTCTTTTGAGCATTCATTAATGTGAGGTCTGTGTTGACATAAACTTTCTCTTTCCTACGGGTTATAATGAAACTTAGTAAGTTTCTACATGTTTGGGACTGATGAGTTGGGTATCTTAAAGGGATATGGCATCAAAATGCACATTATCCACACTAGGCTGATTTTAGTTAAATTGTAAAAAATTCTGCAAAGTGAAGCATGTGTAACCACCTTGTGCTAAGAGAATTAAACACTATCATTAACTTGTAAGTGAAGTAGTCTGTCATAAGATTTAGTTCCTTCCTAATTTCAGTGAGAATAAGTGTAGGCCTATACAAAAGTACAATAACAGATTATTATGTCTCAAATGAGTCATATAGAGTGTGTGTAAGAACTTATAAGTGTATGAAAGCATAACATCTACTCCTACTCCTAATCTAACTGAATATAAATGCATGCTTTTCACATGAAACCTGAGATCAGGAGTAGGAAAAATAGCTAGAAGCACATTCATAAAATGCATAGGAATAGCAATCAATATTGGCATTAGTTTACACTTCAAGAGGAAAGGTAAGAGTGAACACAATTAATGTCATGTCACTCTTCCACCCGTGGTATCAATGAATCATTATGCATACCATCACTCTTGGCATTCATATTTTGGCTTGGAGGTGTTGTATCACTGACCCTCGGGGTCTTGACAAATCATACCATCATGCTCTACAGTGAGTAATGATAGGTACGAAAGGGATATCCTCCTCATGGTCAAATTAGAGGACAGGACCATCATCACTAGAATGGTTGCGATCTATGGTCTCAAGAGACATCATAACTAGGTATGGGGGAACCGATGGTTCTGGATCACTATCACTTTCGCCAAACATCAATAATATCCTTGTAGGATTATTATGGGTAGCAGTTTCAAGCCATCCCGGAGTATATATAGATTCTCCTTCTCCATGGCACAATAGGTGAAGTTCCGAGTGACATTACTAGTGAAGTTTGATTGTGAAAGCAAAAATCTCTCAATAATACATCCTTCAATAGAGTCCTGGGGTTAGTAAAAAATGGGAGCTGTTAGGAGCGGGAGGCTATTGAGGTGGATTAGAAGAATTGAGGTGGTAGAGTGGTCGAAGACACTATACGATTAGAATTTTGACAATCCCTTCTTCATATGAATTCATCATCCCCAAAATCATAATAGGAGCACTTGATAGAAGAGTTGACCTTATTCCTAACCTCTGTCAAATCTTTAGTGCTTTGATGACTAGAGGTAGCGTTTTTAGGGGTAAAATCTATAAGGGATAGCCATCATATGTGGCTTCATGATTTTGCAGAATGTAGACCGTTGCATAAGGATGAATTCAGGGGAGATGCTAAAGTATAATGAAGGAGGAACAGAGGCAACTTCCAGAAGTATCATTAAAGTTTATAAAACCATAAGTAGGTATTGACCTGGTCTTCCTGGGATGGGAACCCTTATATTTTTACAAAGCTCTCACCATATGAAATCCATGACCACATAAATTTAAATCCACGGATACTCCTAGAAATAAGTGGTTTACGCATATCCTAAAACAGTCCTGAGAGGGATGATCCCTTACAAAGCCTAATGACATTCAGGGTTGCACTAAGAATATCCTAGATTAGATGAAGAGGTTCAATCAAAAGTGTGTTCACGTGGAAATGTTTAACTCTTAATTAAATATTGGGGTTAGTTTAGTTAGGTCTCCCAGCCTTGAAGTAATATTGTAAAGATTACACTATTTAAAGCACTGAGATTGTACATTTTAGGTCTCGAACAATTCACCACATACAATCAAACACATATCAATCCCTTAAAGCACTTTTAGATTGGAAATATGAACTGATTTTATTCAAAAAATATTTAGGATGTTTCAACGAAGTTATATGGGAAAAGTGAAGTAGTCTGGTACCACTACGCTAACAAACACGTTCTGGAGTTACAGAACTGTTGGATCAGAATCGTACAAAGAGGGTCATAACCGGATGGTACAATTTACATGTGCACAACCTTGTATGCATAGACCTTTAGGTAGTTGTGATATATAAATTGCCAGTGTCGCTCATATGCTCAGTAATGTTGTCACTCATTTGATATCTTGGTACGCTTCACATATGTTTCTGTTGATGATGTCACACCTCAGTAATCCTACAAAACAGATGGCTACTAGTTATGTTACATTACACTCAAACACCTTCATTAGATTAGACAAGATGAATATGTAAATTACTTGGATGCCATATTGAGCTTGCATATGTCACCCCATTTGTGAATTACTGAGCGTATTATTATACTACATTTACAGACCCAATGTAGTTCTTCTAGTGCTAGTATAAATGTGTATTCAATTATAGGGTTGACTGAGCTTAGCTACACTTGAAAATGTCCTAGCGGGTCCCCTAGGAGCTTCATCCCAAGGAAAACCCATGTGTGTAGATGAAAAAATTTACAATTAATCCCTCTGTAGACACCAAATTTGTGTCTTACGACCCCTGTGACCCGCATCTCATTTCGCAACCTAACCCCATCACCTAAACCTTACACAATTATGTATTAATTACTTTATAATTAATAAATCCACATCACCTTACCTGCCACCTCATTTTGCCACCTCATCATGACCTAGCCCTAACCCTAAACTAACCTAATTAAGACCTAAAACTTGGTCTACATCCACACCCATGACTAATTACCCCTTACTCGCACCCAAAACCGACCTTGTAATGACTTGACCAAGCCCACAACTAATCTCTCGGGAGAAAAGCAAGGAAAGTGGGCTATTTTACTAAAAATAGCCCACTTTTTCCTAACCGATACCGGTTCCTACTCGACCGCCATCGGTTACGTAACCGCCATCGGTTCCCTGTAAATGGGCTCCCCAAACCAAAAACAAAGGATCTGGAATTCATTTTTGGATCAACTCAGGATCATTCAGGAGTGATCAAGAGAATCCGGATCTTTACTTGGCAAGCAAAGACAAGTGAAGAAACCAGAAGAGTTTGCAACCGAGCCAGGAGCTGTCATCAAGCTGGGAAAGACTGCAACTCTCGAACATCCCAGAGCCACTGTGACACTCATTTGAAGATATCCCTGATGAAGGACTGAGATAGCTCTCATCTTCTGTGTTCAAGGGCCATCTCTACCTAAGTTCTTGAGTCATCAGAGTTCTTGGACCTGCATCCTCATCAATAACCAGTAAGTTACATCTTGCATGTCCTCTTTAATAACATTTCTTAGACTTTTTGAATCACAGTCCTCCTAAATCTATTCCTAGATCCACTACCTCCAATACATGCCATTGTATTGCCTAGACTTTTATCATTCTGAGTCTTACCCTCATCATCTCATTTCCCCTAATATCCATAGTCTATATACCAACCTTACAATCACCCTACAACCATTACCTCTACCTTAGAAGTGCCTAGATTACAACCCTACCGGTGTCGGTTATCCCCTACCCGGCAGCAGTTCTATAACCGATATCGGTTATCCAGTGACCGGCATCGGTTACTTATGACTCAAAACCACCTATTTGTCTCCTAAAACCTCAGATCCTTTCCCCTAACTCCTGAACTGTTGACAAACGAAACAACGTGATGTTTTATTATAAGTCTGATATAAATCATTTTCGCACAGCTTCTTTATTAGCATTTGTGTTAATTCATATTATCAGGGGAACTGACCACCTTCGAAAGGAAGTTTTATATTTCCTGGGCCCAAGGTAGTTCCCTCATTTTTTGTCTAATCAAAATCTTGTGGTCTTGAGTTCTTATTTGCAGGTAGTCCTTCCAAGACAAAAAGGAGTTCTTCGCAATCGACCTGATCTTTCTCTACGGTACGCGCACACCATCTCGACATTCAACAGGTATTCCTCCTAGCCCTAACCCTTATCTGTTTCTAAAAGGAATGAAAGGATAGAAGTAACTCTATTCCGAGCAACGAAACATTCTGAGTGAAACATTTTGGCACGCCCGGTGGGACCCATTTTGGGTTTCTTTCTTTCTTGCTTGCTTTCATATAGGGAGCATACTTGCTGTTTGTTTCTTCTAAAAAGATATTCACAAGAGGGCTTTTTATATTTTGGTAAAAGAATTTGTCTTGCTTTCACATCTTTGCATTAGTGAAAGTCATCTCTCTTTGCTTCATCGAATATCATTTTCGATTTGGGTTTAAAACACGTGCATTGCATTCTTGCTTGTTGTTTTCAATTCTAGTGAACATAGATTAAGTAACAGGTCGTACACGTGGGGGTGATATCCACGGTATTGACAAGAAATTAATCTTACTTTCACTGCACAACACATACCAAATCACTTCATAATTAACACAACAGCTCAAACATCCCCCCTTTTCCGCGGTATTCCTCCGCCCGATTGAGGTAACCTTATAAGCCAAAACAAACTTGACATTTCCCCTAAGTCTTTTGTTTAGGATTGACATCATTCTTGATACTCTAAAGGCATAAGCCCACAATAATTAAAATTAACCCTAGGGTTAGTCTCTGGATTTGTGTGTGCATCTTGCTTGTTTTTAGTTATGTTTTCTCTCTCATACTCTGTCTTCTGTGATCAATAATTGGACAAGTATACTAAACGTTGTTAAAAATCAAATCAGCAGCCTTTTATATCTTCTTAGGTCCTAGACTTCTTACACCGACATCGGTTAACTTACCGACGTCGGCTATAGTATGACCGACATCGGTTACTAGACCGATATCGGTTACTGTCTTCTCAAGGTTCCTGAAAACCAGCAACCTCCAATTTCAACATTCTGAGGTGCTGCTTCTGTTCCTGATAGATTGAAACCCTACTGTGTACTCTTGTCCATGGTTGTTATCACTCGGAAACAAGCCACCGCCATGGTTTCACATGCCTGCTCTGTTTCTTTGCCTGAATCACCCCCTTCACATTCTATGGGGAATCCTACGGATACCAGTGAGGTTCCCAAATTCCTGTAGGAGATAAGGAATTTGAAATTTTTGGATGCTAATCCTAGCGCTGTACAATACTATTTGTCTCATACCCCTGACCATACGCCTGATGGTCAGCTCCTTGTTGGTATGCTTATTAGTATAGCTGCTCATTTAGCTCCCACTCCGCCTGATAACACTGCCTTGCTTCCTGCATCTTTAGCCCCGTCTCCCAACTCAGATGGCTTCAGAGGTTCATACGACACAGATTGGCTTTCCTTTGGTTAATCTTGGACCCCACATATCATTACCACTGACTGCCCCTACCTCATCTCTCTTGTAGAAGCTCCGTTCATGACTTGCTCTCTGCCACCTATCCACATGAGCTTTCCTTCTCAAGCTCCACCTACCTTTTCATTCCCATACACGTATCCAGTGACCTCAACATCCTTATATGGGACATCCCTATTCGGTCGCCTCAACATATTCATCCTCCATACCTTATCAACACTTAACCCCACCATTGTCTAGCGGAAGCCCTTGGCCCAATTTGCCTCCGTTTACCACAACCACACCATCATCTCATCCAACCACTGATTTCAATTAAACAAATGATGGACAAAATGCAAAACCTGGAGGCTTCTGTTTCAGGAAGTCGTAGCGCCTTGACATAAGAGCAAGTTTGTCGGGAGCCTATTCACCCTTCTGTCCCCCTTCATTCATATCCTCCTCAATGGGAGTTACCAAAATTTACTCGTTTTAATAGTAAAGAGGATCCTCAACAACACTTGCGATCATTTAGACATGCTTGTTATTTGATTTCTCATGATGATGCCTTGTTACTCCGCACCTTTCCCATGTCCTTATCAGGACCCGCCTTGGAGTGGTACAGTGCTTTAACCCAGCACTCAATCTTCTCTTTTAACCAACTAGCCCAATCTTTCTTGGATCATTTCTCCATTAACATTGCCAAGAAAGTATCTATCACCGACCTCTATGCCATCCGACAATTTGAAGATTGAATCTATCACAGATTTCGTTGGACGATGGCGGGGCCTTATCAACCAACTTACGTATGCCTTGCCTCAGGCCGAACTTATCGAACTCTTTTGCGGGCCTGCGCTAAGCACATTTCTCCTACCCTCCAAATTCAAACTTTCCGTACATTTGATGAGGCCTTTACTATGGCTCGAAAATTAGAAATTCGAGCCTTAGAGGAAGAGAAATTGCGGTTGCGCAACAAAAACCCCAATTTCTGAACTCCAAGATTCTACCAACAAGCCAAACACCACCAATCCTCACGCGTCCACTTCTTCGAAATCAAAAGGAGTTACTTGTCCACGCGGTGATGGTCAAATCCCAAACACCGTCTAATACCCCGCCAAAAACCACCTATAAGTATAAAGCTGAGCCCATCAATTACACTCCCTTGGGAGAAACTTATGGTGTCATCTTGGAAAAATTGCTCAAAGAGGAGCTATCACCTTGCCTCCTGTTAAACCTCACTCTGGGTTTGATTCCACCCACGCTATACCTTCCTGGTACAAAGAAAATGACTTAAAACTGTAACTTTCACCGCGTAAAAGGACATAGTCATGAATAACTGCAAGATGTTGAAAAACATAGTGCAGGAAATGGTTGACGCAGGTGGATATAACCCTCGATAATCCTAATGCCCCTGCCAACCGTAATTTATGAAATATTCAACAAACCATTCCCGAATCACTCTATCAACAGGTAACACAAACCAAGTATCTTAGCATTGAAAGTGTTCATGAGATATGATGCAGTCTTCTGTTTCACTCGGAATGTTTCGACTTCTGGGAATAGAGTTGCTTCTATCCTTTCATTCCTTTTAGAAACAGATGAGGTTAGGGTTAGGAGGAATACCTGTTGAATGTTGAGATGGTGTGCGCGTACCGTAGAGAAAGATCAGGTTGACTGCGAAGAACTCCTTTTTGTCTTGGAAGGACTACCTGCAAATAAGAACACAAGACCACAAGATTTTGATTAGACAATAAATGAGGGAACTGCCTTGGGCCCAGGAAATATAAAACTTCCTTTCGAAGGTGGTCAGTTCCCCTGCTAATATGAATTAACACAAAAGACTGTAAAATATCAATTAAATTGCTTCGTTGAAACAAATAGGGGAAAGGCTGATTTTCTGGTTTTGAGTCACAGGTAACCGATGCCGGTTACTGATAACCGATGCCGGTATTACACCGGTACTAGTTGATAACCAATACCGGTTGGTTGTGATTTGTGGGCTTCAATGTGTTGTAGGCGGTATGGTGTTTATTTGTAAGGCTAGGGTATATGAGAGTGATATTAGGAAATTGGGGATGATGAGAGGGTAAATGAATGACAGTTAGATGTAATGACACGTTGGGTAGTAGATCTCAGGAGATGGATTTATGAGGACTGTGATTCAAAAGTCATAAGAAATGTTATTTAAAGAGGACATGCAAGATGTGACTTACTGGTTTTGATGAAGATGCAGGTCCAAAACTTGATGACGAAGGAAGAAACTCAAGGTGGGATGATCTGACTTCAAAAGTGAGCCATCTTCTCTCACTGCTTAGTGAGTCTCACTGCTCTGGTCAAGTTGAAGATCTTGGACTCTGATTCCTTTCGCTCAAACTCTCCTGATCTCTTCACTTGTCTCTACTTCAAGTGAATCCGAATGCTCGATCTTCTCCCAAAATGAAAAAATCCTTCGATCCGTTTGTTTTTGGTTGGGGAGCCCATTTACAGGGAACCGATGGCGGTTGCGTAACCGACGGCGGTCGAGTAGGAACCGGCATCGGTAAGGAAAAAGTAGGCTATTTTTAGTAAAATAGCCCACCTTCCCTGCTTTTCTCCCGAGGGATCAGTTGCGGGCTTGGTCAAGTGACTAGAAGGTCGGTTTTGGGTGCGAGAAAGGGGTCATTAGTTATGGGTGTAGGTGTAGACCAAGTTATGGGTCTTAATTAGGTTAGTTTAGGGTTAGGGCTAGGTCATGATGAGGTGGCAAAATGAGGTGGCAGGTAAGGTGATGTGGATTTATCAATTATAACGTAATTAATAAATAATTGTGTAAGGTTTAGGTGATGAGGTTAGGTTGCGAAATGAGATGCGGGTCACAAGGGGTCGTAAGACACAAATTTGGTGTCTACATTAGCCCCTTATTGTCATGTAGCTTGTTTTATAAAGCTGCGCGGACAATAATATGAAGTGGTTTCTCCTGTTAAGGGTATAGGTAATCCCCCTCAAATCTATCACAGATTGAGGTGAACGGGAAATCAGGGATAGGGTTGATAAAGGGTAAATGGTGTAGAGAGGATGGTAAGATGGTGGGGTAGGTCCAAGGAAGCAGACGCATGTTGAAATGCAATAGTGCGACTAGGGTACATGATTTGACGAGCAAACCAGCAATTGCATAGGCAAAGGTCGATAGTTTATCCAAACAAGGGTGATATAATCCTGGTATCCAAGGCATAGGAAGTAGCTCCAGGGTATATAACAGGTAAGGTATAGGAATGTTTAGGCATGTTCGGCAGTACCAAATGGTTGGTTTGGTTGAGATAAACGTCACGGTCTAGGTCTAGGCAAAGTTGGTCGACAGATCAAGTCAAGGACCCTAATCATGCTAAAACACGAACAGGTGAGCTCGATTGAACAAAAAACTACATGATGGGTGGATAAAAGTGTATGGTGTTGATTTTGGGTAAGGTATTGAAGTGGTACGGCCTTGGGTCGGGCCAAGTTGTTGGGTTGCAGCCTTGGGTCGGGCCAGAAGGGTAGAGTGAGGCCGTGGGTCGGGCCGGATTGGTTAGGGCTGAGGCCTTGGGTCGGGCCAATTGGGTTGGGTGAGGCCTTGGGTCAGGCCAAATTGGTAGGGTTGAGGCCTTGGGTCGGGCCAAATGGTTAGGGTGAGGCCTTGGGTCGGGCCAAATAGGTTAGGGCGAGGCCTTGGGTCGGGCCAAATGGTTAGGGCGAGGCCTTGGGTCGGGCCAAATGGTTGGGGTGAGGCCTTGGGTCGGGCCAAATAGGTAGGGTGAGGCCTTGGGTCGGGCCAAATGGTTGGTTGTGGCCTTGGGTCGGGGCTGATTGAGTGGGTGCGGCCTTGGTTGGTTGCGAACAAATGGGTCGGGCTTGATTGGTTGGGTGCAGGGTAGGGTCTGGTTGGATAGCGGCGATTGGGTCGGGCCGATTGGTGGTTTGTTGTGGCAAAGATTTGGCAAAGAAGTCAAAATAAATAAGGGAAGTTGGTAAAGAGGCGAATGTGGTGAGAAAGGGAAGATTAGTGAATAAGGGAAAAAAGTTTGGTAAAGTAGGCATGTACCGATATCGGTTATCTATGACCGGTACCGGTTAGATAACCGACGCCAGTTCCTTAGGGCATGATTTGACCGATATCGGTTATAGGTGAAAAACCTATAAAAAGAAAAATACGGCCGGTCATTGTCACTTTGTGCAATTTGGAAACCAAATCGAAGGCTTGTCTGAGGTGGAATATTGGGATTAGAGGTGCATTTATTGGCTGAGGTGGCACTAGTTGAGTGGAGAGTGAGTTGATTGGTGGGCCTGAGTGAGGAGGAGGCAGCAGTTTGATTGGCAGAGGACCCAGCTAGAGGAGATTTGGAGCCATGGCACAGGCAGGAGGAGCAGGAGGGGCTGGACCAGCTGGACCACCACCACCCATCCCACCACGACGACGTGTCGTCATACGGGTAGGTTCTGAAACTCTTTAATTTGGTGCATTTGATGATGTATTATGCTAAATTTGGGGTTTTGGGTAGGAATGTACATTTTTTAGGAAATAATGAGATAAATGGAAGTGATTTGAAAAAGGGAGAGGGTAGATAGGTTAAGTAAGCCAAGGCGGCTGGGTGGGTAGATTTTTAGGGTTTTTGGGTGGGTAAATGTAGGTAGAAAGTAGGAAAAAATGTAGGTGGGGGGCCGCGCGGGGGTTCGGCTCCGGGAATGGGACAGTGACCGATGTTGGTCGCTAAGCGACCGGCATCGGTCAAAAAGGTTTATGGGTAGAGGTGCTTTGTGTTTGACCGGCGTCGGTCATAGTGTCGACTGGCATCAGTCAGTGGGAAGAGGGGACCGATGTTTTGTTGATTGGGTGATCCGGTACCGGTCAGCATAGTGGTAGGAGTTAGGTTTTTGAACTTTGTTGTTTGTTTGTTGATTAGAGTTTTGTGGTTTGTTGGTTTGGGTGAAGTGGGAGGAGGTAGGGTTGTAGGAAAGGTGATGGGTTGGGGGGTGGAAAGGGGTTGGGGGGTTTGGGTAGGATTGGGTAGTATGAAGGGAGGTGTTAATAGGTGGGGGTAGAGTTAGAAGTAGGTGGAGTAGAGGGGTGATTGGTTAGAGAGTCGTGGGTGTGGGTAAGGGTGGAGTGTAGATGTGTGTTAAAAGGGGGTTGGGTAGAGGGTATAGAGTTAAGGTGTTGTTTTTGTAAAGAGTAGGCCTAATGTTGTGGGTTGGTTTTGCAGGCACGTCAGCAGCTGACGATGCGGGATCAGGATGCCCCCATCTATTGGTGTGGATGCGACCACACGTATCCGCAGCACACTGGGCCATCATGCGCGAGGTGGGACTCGGCGGAGTCCAGCGATACAGAGCTATTGATAGAGATCACAGCCTGATGGTTGCCCTCATCGAGAGATGGGATCCGGCGACCAATGTGTTCCATCTCCCGACTGGAGAGATGACTGATCACATTGGAGGATGTGTATCGCATCCTTCGACTTGCCGATCGATAGGAGAGGCCAGTGTTCCAGGTGGATGCAGAGACAGCGATGGATAGCATCCTGCAGGTTTTTCGGGGATGCAGCTGCACTACTTACCTATCACAGCGCGAGCATCGGGTATGGTGACATGTACCATGGCATGCACCGACATGAGACACGGCTTGCCATGTTGATGATGATCGGGATCACCTGCTTTCACCCTCCCTGACTCAGAGGGAGGCTGCTTTCCACGGGTATTGATGGGGGTGCTTGCATGAGATGGTGGAGGAGCACACCTGTTACGCTTGGGCACCAGTTATATCTGGTGCAGTTATACAGGGAGCTTTGGGGCTATCGCCGGATGAGGTGATTTGGGATTTGCTCAACATTTTTACTTCACTGTTGGGCATATGAGCACATCATATGCATCAGACCAGTAGGGTTACCCAAGCAGCTAGGGCCACAGGTCATATACAGATATGGCTTTCAGAGGTGGTTGGGGGTCGTGGGCCAGCCACGAACAGTTCTTGCAGGATGGGATGTGGCCTACTATTACACATTTGTTAGAGGGCCTGACAGCGGTAGATATTGTATGGAGACCTTACAGAGGTCATCACCCTCACAGAGGAGCCCCGAGTACAGTTACGCTTGGATCCAGTACACTTTCTGGATAGCAGGACGGAGGCCTGGGAGAGTACGAGAGGATACCCCTAGAGAGGGTACGCAGGCAGATGGGGCTGCGACAGGATGAGCCACCTCCCTTCCCTCAGTACAGGAGGGATGATGTAGAGGCCCCACTGCCTGCACCACAGCCCGTGGCAAAAATATGCCCCCGCGCTCATATTTATGGCCAACTCCTTTGTTCCCCTTATCTTGTGCCTCAGTCTCCATTTTTCGATTTTCAGGCACTCAAAAGTTTCTGGAAGTGGCACCATTGGATAGAGATTTTTATCAGCTTTCTGGAAAGGTAAAATTTTCCCCCTAACTCCTCATATTTTTCAAGTTACGGCTCGGCGGAGTTTTTGTGGGAAATTTTCCCCTAGCAGGCCCGCAGCCAATTGGAAGCCGCCACGTGTCCTTGAAAGTGGCGGAGAGCGGAGGAAAACTTGGAAAAATTCCAAGTTTTGGACAAATTTGCAAAAGGAAAATTTTTGGCCCGCGGCCCCGCCGGCGAATCAGAATGCGCCACGTGTCAGGGGGAGCAGGGTAAAAAATTCGCTAAGTGTTGGCGCATGGGAGATTTTTGCAATTTTGGCCCGCAACCAATGAGGTGCTTCCACGTGTCCCAGGGGGGACGGCGGGTGTCGGGGGAAAATATCAGATTTTTGGCCAAGTTTTGGTCAAAAAGGTCAAAATGGAAGGATTGGCCCGCATGGCCCGCGAGCCAATAAAACGTCGCCACGTGTCCTCACCATCGGTCTCGGCGTCGATGCAAGGAAATCGGGTTTCCGGATCGGGTTTCATCGTCGGAGAAACAACAAGAGGGGCTTTCATGTCGTCGGGGTCGGACGCACAAGGAAATCAGATTTCCGGATCGGGTAAAACCCGACACCAAAGGAAGAAGATGTGTCGGGTCATGTCAAAACCCGACGCACAAGGAAATCGGGTTTCATAGTCGGGTTTGCACAGGTCGGAAACGCATGGTGAAGAAGCATGTCGGGAGCCCACCAAAACCCGACACCAAAAGACATGTCGCAAGGGGTAGAAAACCCGACAAGCAAGCAAATCGGATTTCCGGATCGGGTAAACAGGTCGGGAAAAAACGCATGAGGGTGAAGGACGCGGGTTTCATGTCGGGAGGTCGCGCAACGAATACATGTCGGGGGGTCTTCAAACCCGACAAGCAAGCAAATCGGATTTCCGGATCGGGAAAACAAGTCGGAAACACACGGATCAGAGGCATGTCGAGCAGTCCTCTATACCCGATGCAAATGCACAAGGGAGTTCTGAACCCGACAGGCATTGGGGATCTCACCTACCACCATGGTTGTTGAAGAATTGAATGCAGTCTTGGAGGTGGTTGGGGCAGTTCGAATTCCTCTCTTCTCCCTCTCTTTTCCTCCATATAAAATGTAAGGAGGGGGCTGTTTTTTAAAGGTCGAACATTTTTGTTTTGTGCCTCCTCCCTTCTTCTCTTTGGCAGGTGGAGTTGTGGAGCTCAAACCTCCCATTTGAAACTGTAATGCACCTTTGCCTCTGGGCATTTTTTGCAGTGTATTGTATCAACCTTCGGAGCAAATAAATGCATGACTGTGGATGTTTCTCAACCCTCTATGTGTTTCATTTTGCATCCTCCTGATCTTTCACTGTGAATATGTTTATCTGTGCATGATATTGCATTCCATTTCTGTGGTCTGTGTTTAATTGGCAAAACATATGTTCTTCATTCCTCGGTGCATCACCTCCTTAGCTTAGGTTTATTTTTATGCATTTCTCTCTCCCTGTCTCCTTGGTAGTTAGATTAGGTTTTTTGGGTAAACCTCTGCGTTTTATTGGTGCATCTGAACAGAGGAATAGGAGCCGGCCTTCATCCGGAGAGCTTTTCCGATTTCGCAAGGTCCCACACTTGGGAAAAGCTCCATGTTGTGCAATCGCACTGAGATTCTCAACCCATCGAGTTGCAGAGTCCCAGGGGTGCTGTGATTCGACACCAACAGTTTTGGCACGCCCGGTGGGACCAAGAGGTCATTCCATCAAAAATTTGAAGGAGTTTTCATGAAATTTGCACAAAAAATTTGCAGTTTTTTACAAATTTCAGATTTTGCACCTCCCAGCCTGAACCCCGAAATCAATTTTCAAGGGCTTAACTTGCTCAAAACGAGTCAAAATTTCACCAGTTGGTAGATCTGACTGTAATCTTCAAAAGGGTATTCTTAGTTTTTTGAGATTTTGACTTTCAAAATTTCAGGTTTTTAGTGATTTCGGGATTTCGGGATCCGAGAGCATCAAAGCAGAAGCAGTAGTGTTTCGGGTTTCGGGGGATGCATTGCATGGTCCTACCCCCGGCAGCAGTGATTTCAGGATTTCGGGATCCGAAAGCATCAAAGCAGCAATCGGGTTTTGAGGGGTGTCGGACATGTTCCAAGTTCCGACACATAGCAATTCGGGTTTTGTGAGTTGCATCGCATGACCTGAGTTCCGACTGTGCTTTTCGGGAATCCGCAGCTGCACAACATGACATGAGTTCCGAACTGAAGATTGCATTCCTCCGGGTCTTTCAAATTTTAAATCTCGATTTCGATATTGTCAAGTTTGGTGTGTAACTTGGCAACATCCAGCCTTTTAGAGGCATTTTCAAAAAACACATCTGGCGACTCCACCTGATCAGCAACCCATTTCTCTGAGTTACAGACCTGTTCCCATCCATTTCCACCCATCTTTCTTTCCATCTCTTTCATTCTTTTCCATTCCATGAAGTTGTGCAACCATGACTTCATTTCCATCATGGAATCCACATCAACAGCAGCAATATATCACACCTCCAACATGTTTTACAAATCCTCCAAATCAGCATTTTGGTCAAGTTCAGGATCAACATGCATACCCATATGAGCAGCAATGCCAAAATCAGTTTGGCTATGGAGCTTTCCAAGAGCAAGGGTACGCATGCAATGAAGACAATGAAGAAGAAAATGCAGATCTGCTGGAGAAAATCCAAAAGATGGAGGTGAACATGGTGCAATCTAGGGCTCAGGCACAAATGAAAGCATTTGGAATTGGTTGCAGAGCACCTTGTCCATGGGTGGGACCTTTTCCAAGGCATTACAGCTCTCAAGAGAAGTTAGACTTCATGATTGCAACACTGCCATTACTTACAAGGTGGATTGAAGGAATAGAGGTGTATGAGAGAAGTATTCTGCAACCTTGTCAATGGGTAAGCACACCACCTCATACTCTTTCTTTTCCTCCTTCTCAATCTATATCATTTCAGCAGTGTCAAGTTTTAAACTCTCCATCTGCTGCCCTAAATGTTGAATCCATCCCTCCACCCCCTAGTCTTCCATCCCATCTCAGTTTTTCTGCCCTCTTCTCTTCCAAATCCAAACCCCCTCCACAAGAGCTAAATGAAGTACCTTCCACTCCAAAGAAACAAGAGGTTTCACCGCCTCCACCACCACACAAAATTGTCAAATCAGTTGAGTTTCAACCTATTCCTCCTATTGCATTCCCTAATCCATGTTGGGAGGATGAAAATCAGAATGCCAGCCAAGGAAAACCACAGCAAAAAGAGAGTGCCAACAAAGAGGAAGAAATTCAAAGTCTGAAGAGTTGGGCTCTTAGATTTGGGATGACAAAGATCCCCTTGATGGTTAAGCCTACAGAAGAGGCTGGGGTTGGAGAACAAATGGTGGTCAGGACTGATTTTGTTGCAGCAGAAGAAGAGCAAAAGGAAGAAAGCTCCGAAGAAGATCTTGCAGTCCCAACTTGTCCTCTAGAGCAGCAGATCGAAGAGTTTGACTTGAAAACTTCATGCTGGAGGAGGAGTTCATTCAAGAGCAAGATTGTCTTCGAGTAATAGAGGAGGGAGAAGCTGCTCCAAAGGCAAAAGAAGAGGAGCACATCCCAGTTGTGGAGGAGAAAAGTGCAGATCCAAGGGCTTTGAGCACAAAGCAGGCTACAGGAGAACCTTCAGTTCTTCTTTCTACTTCACCTCTCCCAAGTTCTAGTACTGAAGAGGAGTTTGATCTCTCAAACTCAATATTGGAGAGTGAAGGAAACCATGGTGGTCAAGTTGCAGATCAAGAGAACACCATGGAGGAAGTTGAACACGAGCAGCAGGACAGCAATGAGGCAGTTTACCTGTCAGATTTGGAGGACTGTTTTGATGGAGAAGAGCCGGTTGAGTTTTCACCATTCTCTCTTTCATCATCCACATTCCAAACACCAGAGTCTACTGTCATGAAGGAGAGCATTCATTTGCAGCAGCCTGCATCTTACAGCAACTCTTTGGAATCAAAATTGGAAGATTTTAATCTTCCATGTTCTTCATTGGAGGAAGGGAAAGGACAGAAGAATTCCACCATTTCTTCCACGTCATCCATCTCGGAGGGTCTACAAGAGAACTCCATTTTTGGAGTTGAAAATCAGAGCTATGGGCATATCAAACGGATCATACCTTGCCCAATCAGGTATTTGGCTTCATTCGAGCCAAAGGAGAAGCCACAATCGGTCATGCTCACTTCTGAGCATGAGGGTGAGCTACAAAGTACCAAGGATCAGCTGCCATACCTCTTCAATTCAAATGCAGAGCAACTAAAAGAGGTATTAGATTTTCAGTTGATACCTTGATAATTTGGATAGAAGACCAACTTCTTGTTGATTTTCCATCCATCCAAACAGCCATGATCAGTGCCAAATCAGTTGCATGGCTGCCAATTTTGAAGAAAGGAAGCTATTTTGCACAACCAGTTGCAGGGTTTGTTTAGCTTGCCTTTGCTTCCAGTTAGAATAGAGTAGGTAGGTTTGCTTTCAGCAGAAGAAGTGCTTGTGCACACTCTGCATGTTCCATTTTGGGGCATGTATGATTTTCAGTTTTGTACATAGTTTTTGTGTTGCTGGTTTTGCTCTGGCACGGTTCATTTCAGTGGCCTTTTGGTGAGAACAACTCTAAGTCCAATGGGTTTCAAGTGGCTCAGGGGGAAGTTTCAAATTTCAGATCAGTTTCAGGCTTACTTATGACTCCATGCCCAATGGATGCTTCAGGCAACTGAAATCTTCATCTAGCAGGCAGATGACCCCGCTGAGTCGCCAAATTGTTGACAAAAATATGCCCCCGCGCTCATATTTATGGCCAACTCCTTTGTTCCCCTTATCTTGTGCCTCAGTCTCCATTTTTCGATTTTCAGGCACTCAAAAGTTTCTGGAAGTGGCACCATTGGATAGAGCTTTTTATCAGCTTTCCGGAAAGGTAAAATTTTCCCCCTAACTCCTCATATTTTTCAAGTTACGGCTCGGCGGAGTTTTTGTGGGAAATTTTCCCCTAGCAGGCCCGCAGCCAATTGGAAGCCGCCACGTGTCCTTGAAAGTGGCGGAGAGCGGAGGAAAACTTGGAAAAATTCCAAGTTTTGGACAAATTTGCAAAAGGAAAATTTTTGGCCCGCGGCCCCGCCGGCGAATCAGAATGCGCCACGTGTCAGGGGGGAGCAGGGTAAAAAATTCGCTAAGTGTTGGCGCATGGGAGATTTTTGCAATTTTGGCCCGCAACCAATGAGGTGCTTCCACGTGTCCCAGGGGGGACGGCGGGTGTCGGGGGAAAATATCAGATTTTTGGCCAAGTTTTGGTCAAAAAGGTCAAAATGGAAGGATTGGCCCGCATGGCCCGCGAGCCAATAAAACGTCGCCACGTGTCCTCACCATCGGTCTCGGCGTCGATGCAAGGAAATCGGGTTTCCGGATCGGGTTTCATCGTCGGAGAAACAACAAGAGAAAACATGTCGGGTGGCTTTCAAAACCCGACACCAAAGGGATATGTCGTCGGGTCGCCAAACCCGACGCACAAGGAAATCGGGTTTCCGGATCGGGTTTGCAAACGTCGGAAACGCATGGTGAAGAAGCATGTCGGGAGCCCACCAAAACCCGACACAAAAGACATGTCGCAAGGGGTAGAAAACCCGACAAGCAAGCAAATCGGATTTCATATCGGGTAAACAGGTCGGAAACGCATGAAAGGAGCATGTCGGGAGCCCACCAAAACCCGACACCAAAAGGACATGTCGGGAAAACAAGGGGGGTAGGCAACATGCAAAACCATGTCGGGGGGTCAAGCAAAACCCGACAAATCGACATCCGGATCGGGAAAACAGGTCGGAAATCGCATGATGAAGGAGCATGTCGGGAGGTCGCCAAAACCCGACACAATGCAAATCGGATTTCCGAAGAAAAAGCGGGAAAACAAGTCGGAAACACACGGATCAGAGGCATGTCGAGCAGTCCTCTATACCCGATGCAAATGCACAAGGGAGTTCTTTCAAACCCGACAGGCGTTGGGGATCTCACCTACCACCATGGTTGTTGAAGAGTTGAAGTGCAGTTTTGGAGGTGGTTGGGGCAGTTCGAATTCCTCTCTTCTCCCTCTCTTTTCCTCCATATAAAATGTAAGGAGGGGGCTGTTTTTTAAAGGTCGGAACATTTTTGTTTTGTGCCTCCTCCCTTCTTCTCTTTGGCAGGTGGAGTTGTGGAGCTCAAACCTCCCATTTGAAACTGTAATGCACCTTTGCCTCTGGGCATTTTTTGCAGTGTATTGTATCAACCTTCGGAGCAAATAAATGCATGACTGTGGATGTTTCTCAACCCTCTATGTGTTTCATTTTGCATCCTCCTGATCTTTCACTGTGAATATGTTTATCTGTGCATGATTGCATTGCATTTCTGTGGTCTGTGTTTAATTGGCAAAACATATGTTCTTCATTCCTCGGTGCATCACCTCCTTAGCTTAGGTTTATTTTTATGCATTTCTCTCTCCCTGTCTCCTTGGTAGTTAGATTAGGTTTTTTGGGTAAACCTCTGCGTTTTATTGGTGCATCTGAACAGAGGAATAGGAGCCGGCCTTCATCCGGAGAGCTTTTCCGATTTCGCAAGGTCCCACACTTGGGAAAAGCTCCATGTTGTGCAATTTTTGCATCAAAGCAGACCCAGCAGTCATTTCAGGTTTTGGGTGATGCATTGCATGACCTGAGTTCCACCTGTGCCCCCTTCGGGGATCCACGGCTGCACATAGTAACAACATGACATGAGTTTCCGAATTGAAGACTACATCCTCCGGGTCCTTCAAATTTTTAATTCTGATTTTCAATATTGTCAAGTTTGGTGTGTAACTTGGCGAAATCCAGCCTTTTAGAGGCATTTTTCAAAACACATCTGGCGACTCCATCTGATCAGCAACCCATTTCTCTGAGTTGCAGACACCGTTTCCATTCATTCCCATCCATCTCTTTCATTCTTTTCCATTCCATGAAGTTGTGCAGCCATGACTTCATTTCCATCATGGAATTCAAATTTCCAACAACAACAATGTTCCATTCCCACCTCCAACACGTTTTGCAAATCCTCCAAATCAGATCAGCATGCATACTCATATGAACAGCAGTGCCAAAGTCAGTTTGGCAATGGAGCTTTCCAAGAGCAAGAGTATGTATATAACGAAGACCATCAGATGCAAGATGCTGGTCTGTTGGAGAAAATCCAAAAAATGGAGGTGGAGATGGTGCAGTCCAGGGCTCAAGCACAAATGAAAGATTTTGGAATCGGTTGTGGAGCACCCTGTCCATGGGTGGGACCTTTTCCAAGGCATTACAGCCCTCAGGAGAAACTTGACTTCATGATTGCAACGCTGCCTTTGCTTGCAAAGTGGATCGGAGGAATAGAGGTGTATGAGAGAAGTATTCAGCAACCTTGTCAACGGGTAAGCACACCATCTCATACCTTTTCTTTTCCCTCTTTCCCAATCTCTATATCATTTCAGCAGTATCAAGTTTCAAACCCTCCATCTGCTGTCCCCAAATGTTGAATCTATGTCTCCACCCTCTCAGTCTTCCATCTCATCTCGATTCTTCTTTCCTTTTCCCTTCCAAACAGTCATTCCCTCCACAAGAGCTAACAGAAACACCCCCATCCTCCAAAGAAACAAGAGGTTTCACTGCCTCCACCACCACAAAAATTTGTAAAATCAGTTGAGTTTCAACCCATTCCTCCTTTTGCATTCCCAATTCCCATGTGGGGAAGAAGAAATTGAAAAAATCAGTCGGCAAGGACAGCAAGAGGAAGAGCCAGGAAAAGGAAAAATGATTAAGAGCTTAGTAAGTTTGGCTCTTAAATTTGGAATTGAAAAGATCCCTTTGCTGGTAAAGCCTACAGAAGAGGCTAAGGTTGAACAAACGATGGTTAAAACTGATTTTGTGGCAGCAGAAGAAGAGCAAAAGGTTTCTGTTGAAAGCTCCGGAAGAAGATCTTGCAGCCCCAACTTGTCCTCTAGAGCAGCAGATTGAAGAGTTTGACTTAAAATACTTCATGCTAGAGGAAGAGTTATATCAAGAGCAAGATTCCCTTCGAGTAATAGAGGAGGGAGAAGCTGCTCCAAAGGCAAAAAAAGAGGAGCACATCCTAGTTGTGGAGGAGAAAAGTTCAGATCCAAGGGCTTTGAGCACAAAGCAGGCTACAGGAGAACCTTCAGTTCTTCATTCTACTTCACCTCTCCCAAGTTCTAGTACTGAAGAGGAGTTTGATCTCTCAAACTCAATATTGGAGAGTGAAGGAAACCATGGTGGTCAAGTTGCAGATCAAGTGAACATCATGGGAGAAGTTGAACACGAGCAGCAAGACAACAATGAGGCAGTTTACCTGTCAGATTTGGAGGACTGTTTTGATGGAGAAGAGCTGGTTGAGTTTTCACCATTCTCTCTTTCATCATCCACATTCCAAACACCAGAGTCTGCTGTCATGAAGGAGAGCATTCATTTGCAGGAGCCTACATCTTACAACAACTCTTTGGGATCAGGATTGGAAGATTTTAATCTTCCATGTTCTTCATTGGAGGAAGGGAAAGGACAGAAGAATTCCACTATTTCTTCCACGTCATCCATCTCGGAGGGTCTACAAGAGAACTCCATTTTTGGAGTTGAAAATCAGAGCTATGGACATATCAAACGGACCATACCTTTCCCAATCAGGTATTTGGCTTCATTGGAGCCAAAGGAGAAGCCACAATCGGTCATGCTCACTTCTGGGCATGAGGATGAGCTACAAAGTACCAAGGATCAGCTGCCATACCTCTTCAATTCAAATGCAGAGCAACTAAAAGAGGTATTAGATTTTTTAGTTGATACCTTGATGATTTGGATAGAAGACCAACTTCTTGTTGATTTTCCATCCATCCAAACAGCCATGATCAGTGCCAAATCAGTTGCATGGCTGCCAATTTTGAAAAAAGGAAGCTATTTTACACAACCAGTTGCAGGGTTTGTTTAGCTTGCATTTGCTTCCAGTTAGAGTAGAGTAGGTAGGTTTGCTTTCAGTAGAAGAAGTTCTTGTGCACACTCTGCATGTTCCATTTTGGGACATGTATGATTTTCAGTTTTGTACATAGCTTTTAGTGTTGCTGGTTTTTCTCTGGCACGGTTCATTTCAGTGGCCTTTTGGTGAGAACAACTCTAAGTCCAATGGGTTTCAAGTGGCTCAGGGGGAAGTTTCAAATTTCAGATCAGTTTCAGGCTTACTTATGACTCCATGCCCAATGGATGCTTCAGGCAACTGAAATCTTCATCTAGCAGGCAGATGACCCCGCTGAGTCGCCAATTTGTTGACAAAAATATGCCCCCGCGCTCATATTTATGGCCAACTCCTTTGTTCCCCTTATCTTGTGCCTCAGTCTCCATTTTTCAATTTTCAGGCACTCAAAAGTTTCTAGAAGTGGCACCATTGGATAGAGCTTTTTATCAACTTTCCGGAAAGGTAAAATTTTCCCCCTAACTCCTCATATTTTTCAAGTTACAGCTCGGCGGAGTTTTTGTGGGAAATTTTCCCTTAGCAGGCCCATAGCCAATTGGAAGCCGCCACGTGTCCTTGAAAGTGGCGGAGAGCGGAGGAAAACTTGGAAAATTTCCAAGTTTTGAACAAATTTGCAAAAGGAAAATTTTTGGCCCGCGGCCCCGCCAACGAATCAGAATGCGCCACGTGTCAGGGGTGGAGCAGGGTAAAAAATTTGCTAAGTGTTGGCGCATGGGAGATTTTTGTAATTTTGGCCCGCATCCAATGAGGTGCTTCCACGTGTCCCAGGGGGGACGACGGGTGTCGGGGGAAAATATCAGATTTTTGGCCAAGTTTTGGTCAAAAAGGTTAAAATGGAAGGATTGGCCCGCATGGCCAGCGAGCCAATAAAACGTCGCCACGTGTCCTCACCATCGGTCTCGGCGTCGATGCAAGGAAATCGAGTTTCCGGATCGGGTTTCATCGTCGGAGAAACAACAAGAGAAAACATGTCGGGTGGCTTTCAAAACCCGACACAAAGGGATATGTCGTCGGGCCGCCAAAACCCGATGCACAAGGAAATCGGGTTTCACATTCGGGTTTTCACGTCGGAAACGCATGGTGAAGAAGCATGTCGGGAGCCCGCCAAAACCTGACACCAAAAGACATGTCGCAAGGGGTAGAAAACCCGACAAGCAAGAAAATCGGATTTCCAGATCGGGTAAACAGGTCGGAAACGCATGATGAAGGAGCATGTCGGGAGGTCGTCAAAACCCGACACAATGCAAAATCGGATTTCCGGATTGGGTAAACAGGTTGGAAACGCATGATGAAGGAGCATGTCGGGAGGTCGTCAAAACCCAACACAATGTAGATCGGATTTCTGGATCGGGAAAACAAGTCGGAGACACATGGATCAGAGGCATGTCGAGCAGTCCTCTATACCCGATGCAAATGTACAAGGGAGTTCTGAACCCGACAGGTGTTGGGGATCTCACCTACCACCATGGTTGTTGAAGAGTTAAGTGCAGTTTTGGAGGTGGTTGGAAAAGGGGGGTTCGAATTCCTCTCTTCTCCTCTCTCATTTTTCTTCTTCCATATATATGTAAGGCCAGGAAAGGCTCTTATCAAGGGGTGGAACATTCTTGTTTTGTGCCTCCTCCCTTCTTCTCCCTAGCAAAAGGATTTGTGGAGCTCAAACCTCCCATATGAAACTATAATGCACCTTTGCCTCTGGGCATTTTTTGCAGTGTATTGTATGAACCTTCAGAGCAAATAAATGCATAACTGTGGATGTTTCTCAACCCTCTATGTGTTTCACTTTTCATCTTCCTAATCTTTCACTGTGAATATGTTTATCTGTGCATGATTTTGCATTGCATTTCTGTGGTCTGTGTTTAATTGGCAAAACGTATGTTCTTCATTCCTCGGTGCATCACCTCCTTAGCTTAGGTTTGTTTTTATGCATTTTTCTCTCCCTGTCTCCTTGGTAGTTAGATTAGGTTTTTTGGATAGACTCTCTGCATTTTATTGGTGCATCTGAACAGAGGAATAGGAGCCGGCCTTCATCCAGAGAGATTTTCTGATTTCGCAAGGTCCCACACTTGGGAAAAGCTCCATGTTGTGCAATCACACTGGGAGTCTCAAATGATCACGTTGCGGAGTCCCAGGGGTGCTGTGATTCGTCACGAACAGGTGTTTTACAGGGGTAGCTAGCCCAGGCTCAGGTACAGGCACAGGCACCACCACCACCAGCGTTACAGCCACAACCCCAGGCACAGGTACAGGTACAAGCACCACAGCCACAGGCACCACCAGCGGCACCAGCACAGGCACAGGGGGCACTGGTTAGTAAGTGTCAGGTGGGGACCAGCCCAGTTACCTACGGTGGCTCGAGAGCATTACATGGAGGCTAGAGCGGAGGCCCCCGATACTATTAGGATATTCTTGATGGTACCGGGGCTGATTATCAGCCCTATGTGGCACATAGAGCAGAGACCTCTCGGAGCCAGAGGGTCTCAGGGAAGGTGCAGCCACAGCTGGTGTGGTGGTGTCCGTCACAGGTAGGAGGCGAGAAGGCAGGACAGGGACCAGTAGGCAGACAGGCAGAGGGGATGGTGGAGAGAGAGCTGAGGGGTCCCTGCACTTTTTATCTATTAGACGTTGGCACCGGTCTGCGAAACCGGTTGGTGTTGATAGAGGCCTGCGTGCCTACATATTATTCATTTATTCATTCATTTATTTATGATACAGGCTGCGAGCCGAGAGTACGGGTTGTACAGTTGATACGGCCTGCGAGCCGAGTCTGTTTTTGATATGAGAGACCGGCCTGCGAGCCGTGTTGAGGTTTTTGACAGTTATTGCGGCCTGCGCGCCAGCTTTGTTGTATTATGAGATCACAGAGGTCCCGATGCAGGGCATATTGTATATTGGAAACATTGTATATTTGATATATAGATATGAGGATTTGACTCACATGCTGTGTTCAAAATGTTTTTAAGTATTTTGTCGATGGTTTTATGATATTTGATGTATGATGAGTTTAACTGACATGTTGATATATTGATGATGTTTATGTTTTTTTGTTAATGAGATGCAGTCATGTTATATTATGAAATGTGGCATGTTTTGTTGCTGGTTTGGTGACATTGTTATGTATGTATCTGATGAGTTGGATTCGAAATTGAATGTATGTATCTGCTGGCTTTGTGTGATAATCCGTAGTTGATGACTTGCTTTGTTTTTGTTTAAAATAAGATAATGTAATTGAAATTGTAATTGATATGTGGATTAGATGGACAATATGGATAATGGTGCTTGTATGCAGGAAGGAAAGAGGCAGGCGCGATAAAAAATTAGGTAAAAAATGAGAAAAGAACTATGTTTCAAAAAGGCAGGTGTGTAACCGATATCGGTTAGGTAACCGATGCTGGTAGTAAGTTAGACCGATATTGGTATGTTACCGATACCGGTTATTTAGGTATGAGCTTTTTCTAAAATTAGAAAAAGCTAGGGTGGAGGAAACTTAAGTTCTAATTTTGAGAGCCATGCAAAGAAGTTAAATACGCGAACGCGACATCTTTTTTGACGACTGAGACAGGTAATTGCATGAGAGATTTGAGTGATAAGGAGAAAAGAGACAGGGAAAGTGAATGTGATCTGAGATTCAGAAGATAGAAAGGTGAATTGAAACGGGTGGTGATCATGCAGAACGAGGAGAAGCATCCAGCGGCAGGGACGAGAGGGAAGACAAGTGCCACCTCAAATGCTTTGCTGCAACTCAAGAGGTAAACGTTCTGGTTGTGATTTGATTACTGCATGTTTTGGTGAATAAGATGGGGGAGAGTAGGTGGGTTAGATATGAGAAAGAAAACATGATAACAAGGGTTATTAAATGACGGTGAGTGTTTACGGTAGGTAATCAAGGGTTTCGGGTATGTTTGTGTATACAGAGAGGGATAAACGAGCAATTTATTGTCGTAGGTGGTTGTTTAGGTAAGGTGTATGTAATTGACAGTGACCGATAGCGGTTAGGGATAACCGGTATCAGTTACTGGACCGGTACCGGTTTTTTATAACCGATACCGGTTACTAGAGGAATTTCAAGAATGTGAGAAAAACCCTTAGGGATTTGATGGATTGAATGGTTGTTTGTTTTTTTGATGTATGCAGGTAGAGGCAGGGTTGAGGATGAATGATAGTGTGCCAGCGCTGTTGTCACGAATCCGAGCAGATGTAACACCAGCGGAATGGACATTGATAAATCATTTGGGGTTAAGTGGAATCCGCTATTATTCACGAATCGCACGTAACCCATGCTATGTTGCAGGCGATTGATTGAAAAGATTGGAATCCAGAGAAGAATACTTCTATCTACCAAACAGGGGAGATGACAGTAGATTGGAAGATGTTTCCGTATTGTTGAGGCTCCATATATTATAGGAAAACCAGTCTATCAGGCATACCGTAAGCGCGGAGGGGAGCGGATAACAAGTATTTGTCACATACGCATGATATTTGACAAACGCGATGTTGTCTTCACATCACGGGAGCGAGAACAAAGTATTTGTCCAGACGCATGATATTTTGACACAGCGAGGTTGTCATTCACATATGGCATTAATGTATGAAAGCCACACCCTGAGGAGACAAGGTTAGCAGTGATATTAATGATTAGCCGTAGGGTATTATGCATTACCGAGGGCGGAAGGGGGAAGATTTCCAAAAGTCCATGATGTGTGTTATTTGGGAGATGATAGGAAAGGAACGTGCTTTTGCATGGCACCTGCATATTTGGCGGAGCTTAACGGGGTTATGGGCCTGTCGGTGAATCACAAGACGACACGGGACTGTTATACTTATTACACTGTTGGGCCTATGAGCACATGTTTGTGTGCGAACCATAGGCCGACCCACCAGTCAGGAAGAGACGGAGAGTGACAGAGGTTGGGGTTCAGACGAATGGGTGCCAAACAGAACAAGAGCAAGAGGCAAGATCCCAGGCTGTGACGTGGTGGACATTGGTATACAGGTAGGTATGGGAGAGGGTGACGATTTGCGGGGATATGTGGAGCCTTACGGAACTATATGGTAACAGAGAGCATCGCTGAGGAGTGAGGGGTGTGAGCGATGAGGTGGATCGCGGGGGCATAGGCAGGTGAGTATGAGAGGATTCCTATAAGATCGCATGCGGCGACAAATTTGGATTTGTGCAGGACATACCGAAGGCTGATAGACCATATATTGAGGATCGATGACGAGGCAGCATTCTAACCTCCCCGACCAACACCTCCAGAAAGTCCTGAAGAGTGGGTATAGCAACCCGATCGCAGGGTAATAGATGCAGGAACGACAGAGGCTATAGATTGGTGGGTGGTAGCAGGCTGCGAGGTGTACGTGATCACCCTGACATAGCCTTGATGACAGCGGAGAGATATCATCTAAAAGTTTAGTTCAGCAGCTCCAAATGCAGGTGAATGAGGCAAGTAAGAGAGGATTTATAGCGGTTGCGGAGTCACGGGCGGGAGAGGACTAGAGGCTGAATTCCTCCATGCGAGGGAGATATCATTATGTAAGGAGAGATTGGAAGATCAGTGGACTTGGGTACCATTAGCCCGTGGTTACATTTGAGGACAGAGAGAGGCCTGGTGAGAGGCATCGATGATCACGGTCTCATCACCGCGTGCAGGAGAGGCGTGAGTGTCTGAATAAATGTTAGCACAGGTATAAGAATATAGGATGCCGACCTGCGTGCGCTGATAGAGAAGATGTATGTGTTTAACATCTAAATAAAACTGAGCATGTAGGTGATTGGTTATTGATAATATAAGAATGTTTGCGTGTTGACTTTGGGTGTGTTAAAAAAAAAAAGGATAAAGAGGAATGTGATTGAATAGAAATACACAAAAATATTGTTATATTTACCACACAGATAGGTTATGGTAGGGGATGGTCGAGCTAACCTTGGGAGACCCAAGTCCCGCAGTGCTGCCTACATAACCCCTTGCACACCAGCAAGGAGGGGCCTCCGCCGATGTAGTTCTCCCTTAGGCCAGGGAGAGTGAATTTAGAGGCACCTTGGTATGATAGGAAATTGGTTGTTGGTAAAAATTTGATATTAATATTGGTAAGGTAAGGTTGAGGTGTTGGTAAGGGAAATTGTGATGTTGTCAAAGGTATAAGGGAAGCGAAAGTTAGCCTCTACCCAAGTGGGTAGGGATCATGCCCTGATTAAGATCAACACATATATCCTAGATGTGCGAGGCAAAGAGGAAAGATTGCTCCATAGGTGAAAAGAGCTAAAAACCCCACCAGCACGTAAACGAGCCGGAAGCCCTAGGTACCGGATGCATAGAACAGAAGTCAATAGGTGAAAAGAGTTGTATATCACACATATCGAGTGTACGTTACTTCCCTTGAGTTGAAACAAATGGTGAGGTGAGTGAATGGTATGCTGAGTACGGAGAACTTATTACAAAGTGAGTGTTCTGATGAAAGAGAACCTACCCTAAATAGAAAAGTCCATGACTCAAAAGTTTTTTTTGAATGAGGCTTTATTTATTGAATTATAGACTGATACACGATGCGGGAAGTTCTCAAAGGATATTGATTTGTATTATTCTTGAGGTCTTCACAAGCTGATCAATGCAAGAAGCTTCTAGAAAGGCTGACTGTGCATACTTCCTTTTCGAGGGAGCAGCTTTATGTACCATCTGTGATTTTAGTGGCATAGTTGTCCTTCAGGGGAGCAGTCTATAATATAGCAGTATAGTTTGGAGGGGGGGCATAAGTTTGTCCTTCGAGGGAGCAGTCTATATTAATTAGATAGTAGATGTTTATTTTGGCGTTAAGCATCTATTTTGGTAGGAATTTTTGACTTTCAAGAAAATCCATAAGAAGTTGTTTATTTTAAATACTTTGAAGTCATGGACTAGACTAAAAAGGGAGGGCAATCCTAATGTGATGGTGAGAATCAAACTATGGTGTGATTTTTTATTATGAGGTGTAGGAAACAAAGCATATGTAGCGGTGAATGAGCTCAAGGGACGAGCAGTAGGTAGATAAGAAGTGATGTAAACAACTAAATTCAAAAGTAGAATGGTCGAAGATGCAAGGCATTAAGGGGTTCCATGCTCAGGTTTTTACCATTAGTGAAGCTAAATTATAAGTGCCTGATCCATACGTTTGAGTGATATGTAAGGCCCAATCCAATTGGGAGAAAATTGTCCACGTTTTCCCTCTTTTCTAGTTTGGTACATGTTTATTCTCTTTGAGGACAGATCACAACCTTTAAAGGTACGCTCATCTGTGAAGTCGGCTTATCATAAGCACTCTTGATATACGTTTTTTGATAGATTTGCAGGTGATCGAGAGCTATAAGACGACGCTCGTCAAGAAGCTCCATTGGGCTAACCGCTCTTTGCGGAAATCAATCGTTGTAAGAATATCCTGAGAGATATGCTAATGGAGGTATTTGTATTTCGAGAGGCAAAGACCAGCCTCAGTACCATATACGCAAGACAAAAGTTGTGGCATTATTGGAGGTACGAATCTAGTACTATAAGCGCCAAAGGGAAAAGGGGATGTGATCGTCCAAGTTCTTCCCAGACGTCATTGACAAATTTCATAAGGATTTTGTTTGGGTTTATTAGAAGATTCAGCTTGTCCATCTTGCTTTGATGTCCGGGTGATGAGGCAGCTAAGTTTGATACCAAAGTTGTCACAAAGGTCTTGCAATAACTTTTTTTTGAAAGAGATTTTCCATTATCTGTTATCAGGCGATGAGGAACACCAAAACGACAGATATGTGGTGTTTAATGAACTCTACAATTTGTTCTTTTTTTGGGTGAAATGAGTTGGAATAGCCTCCACCCCTTTTGTGTAATATTCGGTTACTGTGATAATCCATACGGTGACGTTGTGAAGAGGACGGGTGAATCTCACCAATAAGGTCTAAACCCCCAATGGTGAGAAAGGCCAAAGATCTCGGGTGACGCTGCAGGGGTGGCTAGGATAATGTTCAAGGTTTGGCGTGGTTGTTGACCGAACAACAAACGCTTAACATAATTCTATAATCGTTATTGAGAGTAGGCAAATAATAACCAAGGCCAAAGGATTCGTTTGGCCACGGCAAGGCCGTAAAAGTCCCACAAATCCCGTCATGTATTGTTGGATGGTAATGGGTGACCCTCCGCACCGGTGAGACACGGAAGGAGGATGCCATCAAAGCCACGTTTATAAGGAGTTCCCCCCATAACACATAACGATAAACCGTTTAAGAAACACGTGTTTGCCGTACTAAGTAAGGTCAGATGGAGAACGAGGTGTAAGGTAGTCCTGGAATTGGTGAGATACCAAGTATCCCTGCCAATTAGACATCGTATTTATCGTACAAACCACCGGGGCTGAATCAGATGGGGCAAAGAGTGTGTTTGGACCAAGATGAAATATCAAGTCAGTTGATGAAGCTGGAATTTGCGAGGCTAAACAAGCCATATATCCGCAATTTGTTAGTGGAGCGGGAATGGTTTGGATAGAATAGTGAGTAAATAAGGCTAGAATTGAATCCCAACGTAGTGTTTGTACTTTTGAAGTTTCCTCATTTTTCATGGGTTAGATGCCCATAACTTGATTGACTACCAATGAGAATCACCCCAAAAATATTGAATAGATTTGTGATACCTAAGTGTAACGCAACTTTGGAGAACCTAGAAAGGGCTTCGATCTGTTGTATTATCATGGGCAAGGGAAATTGAGTCGGAATGAAAGAGGAATAGGCTCGGCGTCGAGAGGAATGAGAAAACGCCGGCTCCTCCGCCGGCAGTGGCATTTGGATCCATCGAAGAAGGAGGGTCATTAGATTACGAATCCTCCTTGAGGAAGAAGTAGCGATGATTTTTCGTCGGTGAATGTAAAATTTGTAAATTGTTCCTCCCGGTAAGGGGCCGCCCGCAAGTTGGTCTGTTCATGGTTTGTCCTTTGATTGATTTCGGTGGACAAACTCAAGTCAAGTCGCAGGAGCATGAGCCATCGGCGATGCGTTGTTTTTAGATGCGGTTTGGGCATCATGTAATGATGGGTCCGTATTGGGTGATGACGAAAGTTTGTGATTCAGAAATATGTCGGAGTTTGGTAGCCACGAATAATAAGGCTAGGCATAACTTTTCTACATGTGTATAATAGTCTCATAGTCCACCAAAGTCGATTATATAATAAACGACTTGTTCTCGACTCAGAGTCACGGTGCAACAGCATGGCCCCCTACAGCGTGGTCAGTGGCGGAAATGTAAAGGAGAAAGGGCGGTCGTCCTTGATTTGGGATAAGCCGGGTGG